>CM055911.1:38929033-39529033 GCA_029582155.1 Panopea generosa | reverse complement strand
TTAAACAATCAGGGTGGGTACAACGTACACCGGATATTGCCCTAAAGTGATAAGATGTTTACAATGTACTGTGTCATTTCCGGTATTCTTCAGTTTTATGTACCGAACCCACATGTGAAAGTTTTGGCGTTAAACACGCATTTAAAAAGTAGAGAATATATCTATGGACCTACTTTTGTGACGACGGCAATTATCGAGGGTTATTTGACTAAGATGAATGTGAGAAAAATAAACCATCATGAGTTCATCCATGTGGGTTAGAAAGTCCTACCCTCTAGGGAGATTCTTCTAGCCCACACGGAAAAAAACTCATGATGGACTTCTATATGTTCGTGCAAGGAAAATTCCATGAGAAATCAGTGGACTCTAACCCATTTCAATATCATATCATACTAATACTTGAAAACGTAAAACCTTGATTATTCACGCTTGTTATTGAGACATCGTTTTTCTATGCTCACCGTTTAAGCTAAATACATTTTTAATCGGACCAATCCCGTTAACCTTTGAACTTAGCCGTGACATTGACTATCAAGCAAGCAAACGTGATAAAAGCTTTATGTCCGACACAGACTCTTTACCATAGCAAATGAGCACAATTAGTGTGCACAGATATACAATCAATAGAAATCATTTCTGTTGAAGGTTCAGGTTGAGTCGGATACTTTTGATACCATTAGCAAATTTATTTGCGCTTTAAGCAAAAGTGTCTGGCCTAACATATAGGTATAACATATATAGTAAATTACCATAGTAACATTCATCCACACAACACAACTCTTTAACTCATCACTGCACAAGGTAGAGAAAAATAATTAAATTCGTAATAATTAAACGTCAAATTTTAATCATCAAAGAACATCTCATATAAAATCTGCATAAATATAAGTAATTAAAATAATCAACTAAACTTCTAGTTAAAATATATATATATATATATATATATAAAAATAATTAATTCTTAAACTTCAAATTAAATAATCATCGGTCATCATCATCATCATCATCATCATCATCATCATCATCATCATCATCATCATCAACAACTCCACATGTATACCATAATCATCTTATATTTTTAAATAATCATCTTATCCGGCTCGCCAAAATGACTTCAAAGCGCGAGGATAAATAAATACTTATATACATACAAACAGGATCTGTCAAATAAACAATGCACTGTATAGTGCGAACATATTTGATCTTTGCCATTACATTGGCACATACATTATTCAAAAGATCCGTCTTTCTTTACTCATATTATGGCAAATGATGAATGTTAACTTGTATAAACATTTTCTATTTCTTTTTTATTTATTTCAGATACCATATCCAACAGAGACGAAGAAGTAACTTCTGTTCATACTATGTCTTTCCTGTCCGCCAATAATGACGATCAACTGACGTCAAAGAGCCAGAAACGCCCTCTTATCTTTGGTCCTGGTGATAATGGACCGAAAGCGAAAGCTTCAACATCAGATGACAGCGTTCAAACAAATGAAGGCGTATATGGAACGAAATGGAGCAGAACGAAAGAATTAGAGGCTCGCGTTTTAGCAGGAAAGTACCTATTTGATACTGGACCTGTCTTAGGAGAAGCTGACCAAGTCAAACAGGCTCTTACGTTGGTAGAGTTTGTAAACCAAAGTGAAGAATTTCTATCTTTGGCAGTTGCGTCTGCATCTTGTGGTCATATTAAAACTTCTGATGACATCCTTGTAATCAAGTCTGATATTTCGCGACCACAGACAACATGCCATGCATCTGCAATTGATATAAAAAATGACGAAGCACCGAATGTTGGTCTTGGTCAGTCAAGAGACAGAATCAAGTTGAGTGAATTAGAAGGAACGGTTAGAGCTACTACAGAACACGTTTTAACAGAAGCTCATACTTCTATAACACAAAGCGAATATCAAACAACAGAGATTAGCTCAGGCGTTAATGGCAAAAATGAAAACACCACTTTGGAAATACTAAGTGAGATGGAGGTTACAAGACGTGAAAACACTTCAGCAAATATGATGGAATCTGCAATTGATACTGATAATAGTTCTAAGCAAAATGTTGCTCTTGGTCAGTTGAGTGACAGAAACAGGTCTGATGAATTGGAAGGAAATATGAAAGCAAACACTGAACATGTTTTAATAGAAAAGCAAACAACTATAACACAAAGCCAATATCAAACAGAGGAGCTTAGCTCAGAGATCAATGACGAAAATGAAAAAACCTCCACTGAAATGTTAGATGAGATTGAGGTTACAAGTCGAAAAAACACTACCGCAAGTGTGATGGAATCTGCAATCAATACAGAAAATATTGCTTACCAAAATGTTGCTCAGAGCCGTTTAGACGATCCAATAACATCAAATTTATTAGAGGAATTTGATAATGACGTCAAAAAAGGTCATATTTCAGAAATACAAAGTGAATTTCAGGCAGCGATACTTCAGGACAGAGTTAATGACAGAAGTGAAAATAATACCCAGGAAAGCATAAATGAGAGAGAAGTTTCAACGTCTGAAAACACAACGGAGAGTCAGATATCATACAATGAGCAGTCGGCGTTTGAAGCAAAGCAGACTGATGATACAGATGAACCTGATGCAGCTTTTAAGATAATAGCAGATGATTTAAAAGCTAAAACTGTAAATAACAGTTTAAACACGAAAGAATTACATGAACAAATAGATGATTGTAATAAGACACACCAATATGGACAGAACACTGAATCAACACTGACTGAAGATCTGAATAAAGATACCATTATCACTAAGATTGAAGTGCAAGAAAAACTACCACTTTTACAGAGCTACGACGTTGGAAAAAACGAAGCAAACGAAAATGCAAACAGCGATATCGATACATCGCCCATTGAGCGTACCAAAGTAGATGAGAATGAAGATACACAAAGCGAGCCTCTGAACAATACTTCTAAAAAGGATTATTCTTTAAATGAAGACGATGCATTGGGTAAATCCAACGTTGATAAAAGCATACACGATGTAAATGTCGACAAATGCAATGATGCAAAGGAAGACGACACAACTGAAGAAATTAATGATAGTGGACAACTTCGTGATAAAAATGGTGCAGACGGTTACAGAGGTGAAAAAGATAACTTAGAAATTATGAATATCATCGATGATTTTGAAACACCAGTTGTCAACGACGTTCATAAAACTGACACTAAGCAGAAAACTATATCTGAACGTGATATGCTAATCACTAGTGGTGAGGACAATACAAGTTCCGCGGACGATGAATCAATCGAATTTGATTTAGATATAGATAGGAAAGAAGAAACAATATCTTCGAGAACGAAACAGTTTCGAAGACTCTCCGCTCAAGACAATGTTACAAAAGAAATGAGAGACTCTTTATCGGTGTTGGAACAATTAAACGTTATGAATGATGATGCTGCGTTGGAACAGTCGAGGAACAAGAAACAGGATTATAAAATATACCAGTCTGAAGATAATGTCGATTCTGATATTGGTAGAAAGTTAGAAACAATGATACAAACACAAGATGTATTAACGGTTACAAATTCCCAAGAACAATGTTTCGAAATAGAAAAAAAGCATTATAATAACATAGCAGACATAAGCAATGAAAAACGTCTAGATCCAGTGAAAGCGGATTCTTCGAGTGAATTGTCAAACGTAGGTGTTATGATGGTGACGTATGAGGAAAATACACATCCAGTGGCAAACAGTAAATCGAACATTTTGGAGATACCACTGAAAGAAAACTATGAAGTAGCTGAAACAAAGGAAGTAGATCAAAATCAATTAGAAATTATCAAGAAAGTGTCTGTAGTGTTTCAAGAAGAGACACGTGGAGATCACGATGTAAATGATGCATGTAACTCAAAGAAGAATGAGCTGAATAAAGACAAAACTCTGTATGAAAGTGATAAAATAAAACATGGTGATAAAGACTTTTTCGAAAACGGCAAAGCAGCTATAGAAAATGCTGGTTCCTCCGAACGCTATCACAAAGGTAGGATGCAGAGGGAAGAAGAACATCCAGGTCTTCTTGATCATGCCGTCAAAGATGATAAAGATGACAGAATTCTGGCAGGTAAATATCTATTTTTCGACGCTATAAGTCAACAGGGAGAGTTAAGTAATCGAGACTGCGCACACGAGTTTCACTATATGCACGAAGCCAAACGTGCAAGTGAGACTGGTACTGATAAACTACATTTGCAAACTGTACTGAAAGATACATTAAGTACTTTGGAGAGCTGTGCATATGAAACGGAGGTAAGCTCAAAAATATTACTTGATAGTGAAGTTTCAATAAGTAATACACATTTGGATCAAACAGACGGGGTATTTACACGTACTGAAAGCGAATTGTCAGAAGTAATAACTAACACAGGACAATATGAAGTTGTTCTAGACAATACAGCAGAACTTAAAACAAATGCAACAAGTACATCGACTGATAACGATGTTTTGGCAATAACTGTTTCCTGTGATATCCAATCAAATTCAAAAATACTAGAAAACGACCTTGTAGAAAAGATTATATCAAGCGTTGATTGTCAAAAAGAAGATAGTTTAAAGCCTTTAAAAGCCGACGATAAAATGTTTGCATCAGTAACAACTAATACGCAGCATGCAGACCGTTGTGGTGAGATGGCTATAGCAGAAACAGTTGAATATATTGAAGCAGAATCACAGCTGAATGCTACAAGTATATTAACAACTGAAGATGAAATTTCGACAACACCGGCATCCTGTGGTACCCAATCAATTTCAGCTGAGCAAGTTGACGATGCTGAAGAAATTGTAAAACTTGATGTTGATTTAACAAAAGCAGATACTATGAATGTTTCTTCACAAGCCAATGATGAAACATTTGCCTCTGTAACAACTAAACTGCAGCATGCAGCTACTTCTGCTGGACAAACGCTTGAAGGAAATGTGGAAAATATTGGAGAAGTCGATTCTATGTCTTCTGCAAATAAGAGAGGAATGGTTTTAAGCATTCAAGATATAGACATATCAGATAAAGTACAAATAACTAAAGACGAAAGTCGTTCAAATGAAATTACAGAAACCATTGAAGTATCTGCTAGTACAGACATAAGTACTGCTTCACACACAACCGGGACAGTAATAGACGCACTTGTACAAACAGAGATACAAACTGAAAAAGCTCAAAAGCAGATAGTTTCAAATCACGTTAAGGAAATCATTGAACTTGATAATCCGGATGACGCAAAGGTGGTTGCTTTAGATCTAAATATACACCATAAATATGAAGTTTATGAAAACGTTGATAACGGAAATTTTGAAAGCGATTGCTCTACAACTGAGTTATGTGAACAAATAAAGATGTTTGCTGCAAGAGAAGGTGATGTTATTGACAAGAACGATACAGCTGCATCTGAAACATGCAGTCTGGAGGAGATACATCCTAAGGTGCCAGATATGATGACTACAGAAAGTGAGATAAGAGATAACGAATCTGCCGGCAACATTTCTGTTGAATGTGTTACAAATCTTATGACAGTAGAAAATGAACTTAACGGTAACACAGAAAATACAATTCCAATGGAAACGGAAAAGGAAGCTGCAATTGAATCCAATATTACACCAAAATTAGATTACAAATCTAAATCTTCCTGTGAACCAAGTAAAGTTTCCAATGTCAATGAAAGCCAAAAGGAGGACATTGAAATAGAAGAACCAATGGTTATCTCTGAACAATCTTTAAAAGAATGTAAAATTCCCGATTTTGATAATTTGGAACAAAAACCGCAGCAGAAATCATTAGAATATGTTGAAACGGAAACTAAGATTAAAATCGAAAAAGCAATGGCGTCCTCGCAACTCGAAAATAATGCAAAGGATTCTGACATTAATATTGAAAAAACAAACGATATTCAAAAAGCTTCTGATGACACGTCTCCGATGATAACAAAAGAAAAGCATTCTGCTGAAATACCAATACCAACAGTTGAAGTGTTAAATGGATGTTCAGATGTTATCATCAAAGAAGGAGATCCTGTCATTCTCAGATGGAAACTAACAGGTATGTCGTCTGCTGGTTATTCTTATTATGATCTTGGTTAAACACCAATTAACAAACTTTTGTTTGATTAAATGACCGTCGCGATAAGCCTGAAAATATGTTGAAACACTGAAATATCACTGTGTAGAACCGACACCGGAAATAGCTACCAGGCAGTCGACGGGATAAACAGATGGATTGAGCGAAGGTCGGTTGTTTTTGCATATTTTCGTTATTTCTAGATATATTTCATACGTGCAGTTTGGCAGCAATGTGTGCTAGTACTGTGGCTTCAAATTGAAGTACAATATTGCTCATGTAATCCTATTGATATTAAAAAAAAATATTTTTCTTTTTTTCTATTTTTAAAAAAGGGGTAAGAATGGAGAGAAAAAATAGATCTATCACAACAAATAGCCGAAACGTAAATATTCTTCATTTCTTTGAATTAAAAGAATGAATGAATGGTGTTTTACGGCCGTCGACACATAAATAGGTCATTTTGTGCGTGCAAATTAAAAAAAATCACCAAAAATTACAATCAAGTCCTTTCTTTTGATACCAAACTCACAATAACTGTTGGTTGGTTCTGGAGAAGAGTTGTGTTGGTAAAATCTGAATTAAGAACGCTAGATGTGCCACCAAAACCAGCAAGACAAGTAGTCGCAGTTACCTATATCTGGTTATATGTCTCTAACCTAATCCAGTGACACCAATAAATCCAGTTTCTTTCCTACACGACTCTGCCTCTATGGAACTATCTTCCAGCTACCATAGCTGGTTCTCCCACCTTGGCATCATCCAATAGGAGATGTCCCCTGTATCTTATTATAGCAGGACCCCAGTTAGTGAGTAGTCCAATAGGCTAGTACATATCCATTGGGCCATGATAACACCACGAAAGTCGGATTGGTTTAGTACTGTTCGGATAAAAAGTAACTAAGTACACTTTCATACCTATTTCTCGTTACTAGCCTATATTATATCATTTCATATATCTATCTGCTTATATCATTGTTTTGTTTTTCTCTTATATTCTCATCGAACCCATAATTATGACTTGTTTATTTCTTTATCTGCTTCTAACTTTCTTAAATATATTTTTAAATATATTTAACATCTTGTTAGTAGAGTGGCTTAAAAGTTATTTTCCGTTGAGTCATGGCCAAAGTTGGCAAATCAACCTACGCTGGAGATGCAGATTATTGATTTTTTTTTTCTAGAATGTTAAAAAAGTTATTCCCCTTTAATTTTGTGCCGCCATTTGTAACAAAAATAAAGGTGCGGCGTCTTTCGTCTGTTGAAGAAATGGGAACAAGAGGAATGACGAAGATTGATTAATTGAACAACATTTGTCATATGTGAAATTTATTTAATGCAAGTATGAAAACTGGTTTTGTATCTGTTCTTGGCGAATATTTGACTCTTTAATAGCGTCACTCGCGGTGACTCGGCATGCCGGGTGGGGAATTGAATATTTCAATGTGACAAGTCATTCTTTTCATCTTTCACCTCTATTACATTTCCCATAGGGCTCCATTGTAACAGCTATGTCCAAAACACAGGGGGAAAAAACAAAACGTGCAGTGGTAAACTTTTCTTTTTAAATTTAAACAAATGAAGACTTTTTATGCTTACATTGTTATTTTTGTGATATTTTTATTACTCATTTTAGCACATTTTTAAAGTAAGATTATTTACACCAAATGGTTATTATGAATTTTTCCTAGTCGATTTATATCCAAGTGAATAACTAAAGGTTTTAAGTATTATTTTACTTCAAAAAGAGAAATTGTTTCCTTTTTTTCTCTTCCTATCCTAGATTTTAGCAGTGAGTCGTAACGTTTTTGTTTACAGTTTTGATAAAGCATTGCACTAATCCAGATTCCTTCTCTATATACCATAATTATTAATACATGTATTATGTAAAAAAAAGGTCCCTACCTACATATATCTCATTGATTTTCTTTTTTGTCTTGTGGATTAAACACCAAATTAGCAATATTTCAGTATGTTTACCTCAACTTTTTGCTTAGGCATGTTGCACAATGTACGTGTCTTTCAACAAACGATATTTTGGATCGTGATTTTTTCCCACTCTTTTCTTGATGGAGGTAATAAATACAGGGTAACTAATTTGAAACTTACGTTTTTACATTTGTTGCAAGTTTTTGTTAAAGGATTTGTTTTATTTTTTAACATACATATATATATATATATATATATATATATGGAGATAATTATTTGTGAATAACCAAGACATAAATGTACAGACCAGACTACGGCGAGCGTGTCTAGCTACAATGCATACCATAGAAACAATATCAAGGCCTCTCTGCCAAACCAATATATTTGGTGTCCACCATGACTTATATACTATGGATTTACATGCAACACATCTGGACTGGACAGACAATTTACATACATGAATTGATAGCTTTATATGAGTAGGATCCAGTTAAGGATTCATGACTACTCACATGCTATATAAAGGACAGATTATAAACCTGATGGATCATAGAGATACAGTGAATTCATATATATTTAATCTCATAAAGGGAGGTAATTTAATTCACAACAATAGAATTTACGATTTATATAATATATATAATAACTTGTATAAATAAAAATCTGAATAATGAATTACTTTGTAATGTTTAATAGGTAAATAATGTAAGTGGTTTATTACCATCTGACAATAGCACTGTACAAATAAGAAAGTAAGAAAATGTCTCCCTTAGGCATTTTTCAGTTTACATAAAAGTTTGACAAAAGCAAGGTTTGTTTATGAATATTTATTCTAACTATGTCTGCTGAAAACTTATGCATAACAGGTCATAAGGTCAAAAGTTAAAAACGTGACAATCTGAGCATCACAGAAATTATGGAAACTCTGGAGGACAAGGAATTATATCTATATAGAGAAGAAAAGGCAACCGATTGATATTTTGTGAACGCTCGTATATTCACGCAAAATTTCAAAAAGTCTCTTTTTCAATTATCTTTATTTCCATTCATCTCCATTCCCAGTAAATTGTGTTTAAAATTGTTGAAGTACTTCTGATTATAAAATTTGTATATTGCATCTAAAATAACAAATTACGATAATATTTACTTCAAACCTCAATATCTTCAGTATAATTTTTTGTGATCCGAACATTTAAACCAGGGCTGGAAAATTCCACTCGTCTGCTCACCATGATGAATGAACGTTTGGTCAGGATGAGTAAGATTTAAGTAACTGACCTTAATATTTCTTTGATTTTAAGCATTCAATTAAAAATGTTGAAAAGGGAGGACATGTAGCTTTTATCAGAAATTTCAAGCTCTATTAAACCATCTAAAATTACATACAACCTATATTTTAATAATTTTTTAAAATTTATGTGCTTCAAATTAGTTGTCTGTAAACTGAATGGTTAATTTATCAACAGTGTTTTTTCCAGAGCGCGTTTCTTGTGTTTTTGATGCAATTAAATCTTAGTTGACGCAATCAAGTTTGTTTAGTGCGTCCACTATGACGCAACTTTAAGAATACAGAAATTCAAATTACGCATATTTGTTTTGGTAAGCTGATTTCATAGTTATTTTTACAATGCTAGATGTTTTGACAGATCTCTTGGTGTGATTCAGGGAAACCCCGGTCACGCGGTACTACTAAGTTAAATAAACGCTTTAATAGGTTATGAATGCTGTATTGATGTAATCACAAAGATGATTATGATCACATACATAATTTTCCACAATGCAATATTGTAGTTTGAAGACAACATCTGTGAAAACAAACGTACGCTGCAACAATAGCACTGATATATACCCAGTTTCAGGTTGTTTGTATATAAAGATGAAATGTGGAAATAATGAAACTTTCAAAAAACGTTGTTCACAACATACAGACGACCTACTCTAGGCCTATCTGAAAAACTTTTTATTTTGTTTTCTATAAGGAATCGAGACATGCATGCGCGAAATTTTAATACCAGTTTAAACAGGGGCTGGTCCATGTTTTACAACGGTATACCAGTGCCATTTATGTTTATTTAACAGATGTTTAAAAGGTTAAAGTTAAAAAGGAAAAAAACTTTTAGAAAATTATATTCATTTTAAAAAATGATTATGTAATTTCATAAATTTAATTGATTTTTGTTAAGTTACCATTAAAATGTTTTTATATTAAGGTAACATTATTCTTAAATGAGTTATCATTGAGCCAGAAGAGAAAAGCTTTTGGGAAAAAGAAAACAGCAAAGTGAAACATTCATTTGAAGTTAAATTGTTTTGAAGTTGTTAACTAAAGTTGCACCTTTGAATGAGAAAGTTGTGGGAAACAGGAAGTAAAACTGTTTTAGCAAAGTATGTACTTTTTTACCTTCATGTATTGAAGTTGATTATGTTTAAGTCAACTGATGACCCCCAGTTTTTGAAAATGACCCCCAGATTTTTAGTCAGTGGGTCATTAATGACCCCCTGAAAAATTGGAGCTGGAGAAAACACTGTATCAAATAATAAATCCTTCGTGTGCTATTTTATCAACATTTAGTCAGGAGATGCAAGTTTTCTATCCTCAGTCTATATAAGTCCTTGTGGAAGAGTAGCCTTCTTATAGAAATATGTTAAAAATGAGTTTGAAATTATCACATGTCCAAATGTTAAATGTAGAATGAAAATAGTTCAAAGGGTTTATTATAAGATGTGGATAAGAAGAGATGTATCTATAAAGATGCATTAAAATTAATAAAATCTATATTAAAAATATATCTTATGAATCAGTGTTTTAATTGGTTACCTTTGTCAATGTCAATTTCTTTTTAAATAAAATAAGAAAAATTAAACAACATTGTTATGAAATAAATCCATTGAGAAATGTTCACTCATGACTGAAGGCAAATGCAATTTTATCTACTTCCACTTATTTGCACTTCTGCAGCCTCATGTCATTTTAGTTTGAAACATTAGGTCATCCAGATATTTGATAAAAATCTCCATAGGCCATTTTGTTGGCAGTATATTGCGGTCGCAGTAATCTACTGTGAATGCAGGGTTCTCCACAAGAAGGAATGCAAACGCTTGGGTAAGAGCATGTAAGCACCTTCAACACATTTTCAAGCACTGTGTAAAGCACTCATTGAAATAAATTTCACTAGTAAAACTTGTATTAATCAGTTAAAGTCGTCTTATTTACTTTATTCAGTATGTTTCATTTTAGACATTAAAATGGGAAAAGATATGCAATGAAAAAATAATGATTTAGAGGAAAGTAAGCTTTTGCAAAATTTTATTAAAGAATTCAAGTGCTAGGAAATACCATATCTGATAGTCAAGCGCTGGGGTGCCCCTGTGCTTAGATGGCCTGTGGAGAACCTGGAATGGTGAAGGCAATGGCATGTATTTGTTATATATTTGGTTATTTTGTAGTCATTAAATGTCTACATAAAAATTCTATTCCTATGAAAAGTTCATATTTCAATTGTATTAGGCGTATCAAGGACAGAAATTGATGTCTGCAAAGACGGATTGACAGTCCAGCCTGGTGATGGACTGACAGTGAAGTATGATGCAGATGTCTGTGAAGTCTCAACATCCACAGCTGGACAGTCTGATGGTGCTACATATTCCGTGAGGGTGAACAACACCAAGTATGATGAGAGTGAAATAATTGTGCAAGTGGTCACCTCCCAATGTTCCACAGGGTGAGTTTAAAATCAGCATAAACATTGTTATTGAAACTTTATTTGCGTTTTTTTTTTTGTATTTTGTATACTTTGTTGTTGTTTTTTTCTCACCAAAGAATAATGGTTAAAAGATATATTTTCCAGTCACATAAAGTTCATAATACATAATTTTAATCCTGACAATATTGTAAAACTTATGCTCGAGAGAAAGGCGGAAAGAGAGAGTGAGTAAGTTTATATTGATACATATATATTATTGATAATTATATTTGTAAGGTGTGTTGGAGAGGGGTTGGGGGTGGTCTTTTCTGACCCCCACATACCTATTACAGGGAAAATAAAGGAGCGCCAAATGGTGACTCAGACTGAAAAAAAACAACAAAAGAAACATTGTTAACCAGCCCAAAACAACTGACCTGACGTGAGACTATAGCTCTGCTCACAGGCTCATGGCGTTGTTTGTCCAAGTTAATATTATCTAGTGTTTGCCTAGATACCATCAGCTTGTCTGAGGAAAATGGTGACCCTAGAACCAATATCCATCACTGATTGGATTATCAACTTGCCTGCATCAAGTCAATTATGTTGATATTAAATATATATATTTCTGTAGCAAATTATTAATATCTATCCAAAAATAGCTGAAATTGAATAGATTTGCTACTACTGGGTCGTTTTGGGTAGCATGTGGTAGTGTTGGGTAGTATTGGGTCGTTTTGGGTAGCATGTGTTAGTGTTAGGTAGTATTGAGTCTTTTGGGAAGCATGTGGTAGTGTTGGATAGTATTGGGTCGTTTTGGGTAGCATGTGGTAGTGTTGGGTGGTATTGGGTCGCATTTGGTAGCATGTGGTAGAGTTGGGTAGTATTGGGTCTTTTGGGTAGCATGTGGTAGTGTTGGGTGATATTGGGTCGCTTTTGGTAGCATGTGGTAGTGTAAGTTGTAGTATTAGGTCTTTTGGGTAGCATGTGGTAGTGTTGGGTAGTATTGGGTCTTTTGGGTAGCATGTGGTAGTATTGGGTGGTATTGGGTCTTTTTGGGTAGCATGTGGTAGTGTTGGGTAGTATAGGGTCTGTGGGTAGTGGTGGGTGGTATTGGGTCGTTTTGGGTAGCATGTGGCAGTGTGGGATAGTATTGGGTCGTTTTGGGTAACATGTGGTAGTGTTGGGTGGTATTGGGTCGCTTTTGGTAGCATGTGGTAGAGTTGGGTATTATTGGGTCTTTTGGGTAGCATGTGTTAGTGTTGGATAGTATTGGGTCTTTTGGGTAGCATGTGGTAGTGTTGGGTAGTATTGGGTCTTTTGGGTAGCATGTGGTAGTGTTGGATAGTATTGGGTCGTTTTGGGTAGCATGTGGTAGTGTTGGGTGGTATTGGGTCGCTTTTGGTAGCATGTGGTAGTGTTAGGTAGTATTGGGTCTTTTGGGTAGCATGTGGTAGAGTTGGGTGGTATTGGGTCTTTTTGGTAGCATGTGGTAGTGTTGGGTAGTATTGGGTCTTTTGGGTAGCATGTGGTAGTGGTGGGTGGTATTGGGTCGTTTTGGGTAGCATGTGGCAGTGTGGGATAGTATTGGGTCGTTTTGGGTAGCATGTGGTAGTGTTGGGTGGTATTGGGTCGCTTTTGGTAGCATGTGTTAGAGTTGGGTAGTATTGGGTCTTTTGGGTAGCATGTGTTAGTGTTGGATAGTATTGGGTCGTTTTGGGTAGCATGTGTTAGTGTTGGATAGTATTGGGTCGTTTTGGGTAGCATGTGGTTGTGTTGGGTAGTATTGGGTCTTTTGGGTAGCATGTGGTAGTGTTGGATATTATTGGGTCGTTTTGGGTAGCATGTGGTAGTGTTGGGTGGTATTGGGTCGCTTTTGGTAGCATGTGGTAGAGTTCAGTAGTATTTGGTCTTTTGGGTAGCATGTGGTAGTGTTGGGTAGTATTGGGTCTTTTGGGTAGCATGTGGTAGTGTTGGGTAGTATTGGGTCTTTTGGGTAGCATGTGGTAGTGTTGGGTAGTATTTGGTCGTTTTGGGTAGCATGTGTTAGTGTTGGGTGGTATTGGGTCTTTTGGGTAGCATGTGGTAGTGTTGGATAGTATTGGGTCGTTTTGGGTAGCATGTGGTAGTGTTGGGTGGTATTTGGTCGCTTTTGGTAGCATGTGGTAGAGTTGGGTAGTATTGGGTCTTTTGGGTAGCATGTGGTAGTGTTGGATAGTATTGGGTCTTTTTGGTAGCATGTGGTAGTGTTGGGTAGTATTGGGTATTTTTGGTAGCATGTGGTAGTGTTGGGTAGTATTGGGTCTTTTTGGTAGCATGTGGTAGTGTTGGGCAGTATTGGGTCATTTTGCATAGCATGTGGTAGTGTTGGGTAGTATTGGGTCGTTTTGGGTAGCATGTGGTAGTGTTGGGTGGTATTGGGTCGCTTTTGGTAGCATGTGGTAGAGTTGGGTAGTATTGGGTCTTTTGGTTAGCATGTGGTTGTGTTGGGTAGTATTGGGTCTTTTGGGTAGCATGTGGTAGTGTTGGATAGTATTGGGTTTTTGGGTAGCATGTGGTAGTGTTGGGTAAATATCACTGCAAAAGGCTGATATCTAAATAATATATGAAAGACCCAGTCATTTATTTTACGTCTGATAGAAATAACTGAGATTTTCAACAATAAACTAAAGGGATTTGTCAACTAAAAGGTTTAGCAAATCTGCAAATTTTTTAGTTATTCCTTCAAAAATAGAAAATTTATAATAGCAATATTTAAAGAGCTTATTTTAAAAA
Organism: Panopea generosa; assembly: GCA_029582155.1. NCBI lineage: Eukaryota > Metazoa > Mollusca > Bivalvia > Adapedonta > Hiatellidae > Panopea > Panopea generosa. Next base: position 39,514,577 of record CM055911.1, on the reverse strand, counting down.
TATCAATATAAGAAATGCATGTACTGGTATGCTTATTGTATTATGATACATAAAACAGCAGGGCCTTCCCTTTGATTTGTGGGGATGGGGTCAGGAGGTGGGAAATTCTGTCTTGTAAAGTTCTGATTGTCACAAGATAACTATTCTATATAGTACTTTATGTAGAAAACATTTAAACTGTATGTGGGGGGTGGACTGCATTTCAGGGCAGAGGAAACTGGACTAATATTTGGCTCCGTTCTGAATGGTCAAACAAGGGTACTAAACATGTACTTGACTCCCACACCAAGAAAATTTTGTAAGCATCATAGGGTTGTTGAAATAAAACTGTTTTGTTCATAATATATAATTAGGAAGCATGATCAATAACTCTGTGTTGAATATTGCCAGATTACGTTTTGTTGCCCTCCCTTGTTAACTAAAAAACAACAGGTGCATTTCAGTAGTTCCATAAAAGACACAAAAATCAATGTTTAAACATTTAAATAAAACATGAAAGGCTGCCCATGCAGGCCGTGGCGAGTTTGATTCAAGGCCCAATCCGTAGATCATGGTGTTGGTGCAGGTGATAAAATCTTGGCAGCTACATCAGAGTTTTTGGTTCATCTCTAGTTGGTGCAGTTGAGAAAGTCTTGGCATCTACATCAGAACCCTAGTTAGTGCAGGTATTAAGGTCTTGGCATCTACATCAGATGTCGTTGGTTCAACTCTAGATGGTGCAGGTGATAAGGTCTTGGCAGCTACATCAGAGTTTGTTGGTTCATATCTAGTTGGTGCAGGTGATAAAGTCTTGGCAGCTACATCAAAGGTTGTTGGTTAAACCCTAGTTGGTGCAGGTGATAAGGTCTTGGCAGCTACATCAGAGTTTGTTGGTTCATCTCTAGTTGGTGCAGTTGAGAAAGTCTTGGCATCTACATCAGAGGTCATCGGTTCAACCCTAGTTGGTGCAGGTGATAAGGTCTTGGCAGCTTTATCATAGGTTGTCGGTTCAATCCTAGTTAATGCAGTTGATAAGGTCTTGGCATTTACATCAGAGGTCATCGGTTCAACCCTAGTTGGTGTAGGTGATAAGGTCTTGGCATCTACATCAGAGGTCATCGGTTCAACCCTAGTTGGTGCAGGTGATAAGGTCTTGGCATCTACATCAAAGGTTGTTGGTTCAACCCTGATTGGTGCAGGTGATAAGGTCTTGGCAGCTACATCATAGGTTGTCAATTCAACACTAATTGGTGCAGGTGATAAGGTCTTAGCAGCTACATCAGAGGTTGTTGGTTCAACCCTTATTGGTGCAGTTGAAAAGGTCTTGGCAGCTACATCAGAGATTGTTGGTTCAACCCTTATTGGTGCAGGTGATAAGGTCTTGGCAGCTACATCAGAGATTGTTGGTTCAACCCTTATTGGTGCAGTTGATAAGGTCTTGGCAGCTACAGCAGAGGTTGTTGGTTCAACCCTAATTGGTGCAGTTGATAAGGTCTTGGCAGCTACATCATAGGTTGTTGGTTCAACACTAATTGGTGCAGGTGATAAGGTCTTAGCAGCTACATCAGAGGTTGTTGGTTCAACCCTTATTGGTGTAGTTGATAAGGTCTTTGCAGCTACATCAGAGGTAGCCGGTTCAACCCTAATTGGTGCAGTTGATAAGGTCTTTGCAGCTACATCAGAGGTAGCCGGTTCAACCCTAATTGGGGTAGTTGATAAGGTATTGGCAGCTACATCAGAGGTCACTGGTTTAACCCTTATTGGTGCAGTTGATAAGGTCTTGGCAGCTACATCAGAGGTCATCGGTTTAATCTTTATTGGTGCAGGTGATAAGGTCTTGGTAGCAGTATCACAGGAATCAGATTTGAAAAAAATGTATGTTTAATTTGTATCAACAAATTGCACTTAGCTGTAAAGTAAATTTTATGATTGCATTCTCTCCTTACAGCAATGTCCACTAATTATACGGAATATGGAGTATCATGAAATATTTTGGATCTGAAGTAATGAATATCAATGTTTATTTATGTACAGCGATGTGCCAAGCCAACCAGTGTTTGTGGTTGAACCAACCGTAGATACGACAGATGGGCGAAGGTTGTCCATCAAGTGTTCTGTCACAGGTATGAAAAATTATAGGAAATATTTCAATTTATTAGAACTCTGACAGGCCATTCTTAAAAAGATATTTGTTTGCTGTGCTCCATCCTAGTGGTATTTTTCAGGTGGGTAGGTAGGTAGCTAAATTATTTTTTTGGCCAAATATTGAATTTACATCCTGGTAGTCATTTTAAAGAAGAATGGACAGAAATCATGGGGGAAAAAAAGAAACGCTATGAAAGTCAATAAAAATGTTTGGGTAGCTGCAATTTTGAGTGAGTAAGTAGCAGCACGGCAAACAATATATTTTTTAAGAACGGCCTTGCAGAAAATATGTACAATAGTTTCTATTCTATTCAGTTATAAAGGAGGTTTACTTTTTTACATGTACATGATCTTTATCAGTTGATATGCAGAACCTTTTTTTCTGGAAATTGGGAAGAGGCCCAAACCTTCGAGATTGGGGCAAAAACAGCACAGTTGAGGGGAAATTTGGACATTTTTAGAAAACTGGATAATAAAGCATAACACTGTTTCCATGTTGTAACCAATAGTTATCAGATATTACAGTAATAATTCATGTCCAGTTGGGTTTTTTTTATACCGAAATGTACATGATGTAAGAAATGTTTTGGCCTCAATTTGGGATAAAAAACATGATTTTTGATTGGGAAGTTGCTGAATGTCGGCCTCTGTTCAATAAGGTAAAAAAGCCCTCATATGAAAATAAATAAAATGTCATATTTTTTTAGAGTTTATACAACTTATTCAACAAAAACCTTTGTGTGGCGCATCTTTTGCATCTGAGTATATTTAGAAAATTAAAGAAAGAATTGATGACTGTTACTAATTAAAATGGTTTCAGTATAATTGCATCGTCAATTTCGATAATCTCCATCCATCACCCGTGGGAAAATACGCCAGCTGAAGGGCGTTTTATTTGAACAGAACAAAACAAAATACAGCTAATATTAACATCTTAGCAAAACAACGTTTACATGAAATTAGTGTTGCATTTGGATAAATTTCCTTCATGAAATCGTGGAGGAACCAATCATATGGTAGCATCGTGGTTTGGTAAAACGCCGCAAAATTAGTGTTATATCCCACTGGTGATAAAATTAAATGGAGAGTACTGGAATGGATCACATGTGGGTATCCCACGATGGTATAATTGTAAATGTGATAAAAAGGTCAAAACATGATTGGCGAAAAACTGAACTATTATAAGTGTATATTTTAGTGTTGAAAACTAGGATCAAAGTTTATTAAATAAAACTGGCTTTGTCATTTTTAGTTTAATGAAATATGGTTTATTCATTTTATCACATGTTACTTACATGTTCAGTACAGTTGCAGCTGGGCCTGATTAGCTCAGTCAGTAATGCGTCTGACTATCAATCCAGGGGTCATGGCTTTTAATCCGTGCACAGCCACAGTCTCTGTGATGATTGTTATACGACATTGTGTCTCATTATCATTCATTTCTCACCGCTGACTCAAATGGGAAAGTTATACCTTCCAGGATCCCAGGAAATATTGGTTAGGTTAACTGATTGTATTCTTTTAAAGATTTTATCGTATTATTTTTTACTCGTTGAGTGAAGTGTCGCATTGCTTCATTATTCTTTTATACATGTAACCAGGGCGGCATTCAGCACGGTTAAATATGTTTACTCTGTTTATGCCAATGGTGACCTAACGAACGAAAAGGAAACAGAAGTTGGTCTACTCAGCATTGTCCCTTTACTTCCCATAAAGTCACTTGATTAAACACAAGAAAACAGCTCATGGGGGTGTTCCACCATAATGTATACAATGTGTCAAATAGTGCATGGTCCACCATAATGTATACACTGTGTCAAATAGTGCATGGTCCACCATAATGTATACAATGTGTCAAATAGTGCATGGTCCACCATAATGTATACAATGTGTCAAATAGTGCATGATCCACCATAATGTATACAATGTGTCAAATAGTGCATGTTCCACCATAATGTATACAATGTGTCAAATAGTGCATGTTCCACCATAATGTATACAATGTGTCAAATAGTGCATGTTCCACCATAATGTATACAATGTATCAAATAGTGCATGTTCCACCGTAATGTATACAATGTGTCAAATAGTGCATGGTCCACCATAATGTATACAATGTGTCAAATAATGCATGGTCCACCATATCCATACAGTGTGTCAGGTAGTGCATGTTCCACCATAATGTATACAATGTGTCAAATAGTGCATGTTCCACCATAATGTATACAATGTGTCAAAAAGTACATGTTCCACCATAGTGTATACAATGTGTCAAATAGTGCATGGTTCACCATAATGTGTACAATGTGTCAAATAGTGCACGGTTCACCATAATGTATACAATGTGTCAAATAGTGCATGGTCCATCATAATGTATTCCAATGTGTCAAATAGTGAATGATCCACCATAATGTATACAATGTGGCAAATAGTGCATGGTCCGTCATAATGTATTCCAATGTGTCAAATAGTGCACAATCCACCATAATGTATACAATGTATCAAATAGTGCATGGTCCACCATAATGTATACAATGTGTCAAATAGTGCATGGTCCACCATATCCATACAGTGTGTCAAATAGTGCATGGTCCACCATATCCATACAGTGTATCAAATAGTGCATGGTCCACCATAATGTATACAATGTGTCAAATAGTGCATGGTCCACCATATCCATTCAGTGTGTCAAATAATGCATGGTCCACCATATCAATACAATATGTCAAATTATAGTGCATGGTCCACCATATCCATACATATCCATGCTATGTGCATTATAAATGCAAAGAACTACCGGTTGGTGACTAGGGGTACACAAATGAAAAAAACAAATCTTTTCTATTGACAGGCTTTCCACTTCCTGAGGTAAAATGGTATCACCATGGACAACAGCTTAGTCGGGATGCATTGTGGGATATGTACACCCAAGATGGCTACCATTTCCTCGGTGTCAGTGACCCCTCGGTGTTGGAAGGAGAGCAGATTGAGTGTCGTGTGGAAAATGAAGCAGGGTTCCTTCAGAGCATTATTTCACTTAAAAATGGTGGTTAGTTAATTATACTTTGTGAAAGCAGTAGTTTGTAGTTTAAAACATCATCTAAACAAATTTGCTGTCGAAATATCTCACCTTTAGATATGACATTATTGCTTTTAGACCATTTTCAGGAGCAGAATTTTCACTAATTTCACAGAGAATATAAATTTAAGAAAGTAAATTTCAAAATCTAAATTTGAACTAATATATCCCCAAATCCCATTTTGTTTTTACAAAAAGTTATACTTAAAAGATAAAAATCGTAATGATGACTATGTGAAGACATGTCATCATTTAAATTGATAAATTTTGACTGATTTGCTGGGATTGTTTACCCAATTTTGAATTCTGAAACACTAATATTCCCAATTCATAAGGCTTTCCTCCAACATGCACTTCATGTAACTAGCTTTATAGCAAATGCAACTGGTGTTGCAGCGGCCATGTGGAGAAATTCTGCACATCAGCTAATTCTGCCTTTGTCATGTCAATTCTGTAACAATTGTATGATTTTATTAAGAGTCGCAGACATACGTAACCCCTTAACATGTATTATATTACACTATAAATTAACAGGACTTTTGAATTAGTTTTGTATTAGTTAATACACATTTGTGTGTTGTTGAAAAATAGCAGTCATATGATCGACACTTAGTAAATATTACATACATATTGTGTGCAAAATTAGCCAAACATTACAGGTTATATTGTGTGCAGAATTAGCCAAACATTACAGGTTTGCAGGGCCTAATTGGACCATTTTTGGGGCCGAAATTCAGCCCCATTCCCCTTTTGCGGAAAATTCCCCTCTGATTTTTTTTTGTTTTAATTGTTCTTTGAGGGAAATGCCTGATTAAGATAGTAAGGAAATCTGCAACTGGTTTGGCTAATATCCCTTCTTTACAACTTGTTATACAGTTTTTCATCATAACCACAGATACAAGGCAGCATGAAAATGTTGAGGAAATCCTCCCACCAACCCCCACATAAATACTTAAAAACTTATCTTTGAAAAAAGCATATAAGTGATCATGAATTTAGACTGACTCTAGAAGAACTGCATTTGGGTTTTGTTGATATTTATTAAAGAATGATGTAGTTACCAGTCAAAATTAAAATATGGTTTTAAGTATCTAAATAAAATTTAAGAAAATGTTGATGAAATAGAAGCCATTTACGACCTTCCTTTTTAAATACTTTTATTGTCCTCCGCTTTGAAAAAAGCAGGAGAAAGCGGGAGACACTAATTTGGGTCTGTCTGTCTGTCAATCACATTTTGGTTTCTATACAATAACTTAAGAATGTCTTATTCAGATCTTTTGAAATTTTAATACAATATTTATTGTGTCAGACAGAACACATGCTAAGTTTGTTTTAAGGGGTTGTGGCGTTAGTTGTTCTACAGTTATGCCCCTTTAATTTGTGAAAACTCATATTATTTGGGAATTCCATGCAAAAAATTTAAGAATGCCTGAATCAAACCTTTTGAAAAAAATCAGGGGACACAAATTCACTGAATTTGCTAATGTTATTATTTAATTTGGTGTTGAAATCTTAGTTGTACAAAATTACCCACAGCACTGTAATACATTTTTGTTTGGAACAGAGTCAGAAAAAAATACATTAGAATGGCCAAAGGGAGATAAATGTACATTGAGAATTAATTGAGTTGAAAATAAAGCAAATGCAATGTAATTTGAACAAATTATATGTGGTTAATCATGGATGATATTTTTTGTATTTAGGAAATATTTTGTGACAAAAATTCTTTCAACTTTATTTTGTTCACAGAAATTTATATGATTTCTTTTCTCTGGATTTTTTTTTCTGTGTTAAAATTGCAAACAAATGATATAAATCAACACCTGCAGATATGGCTGAGTATGTCATAAAAATATTTTGAATTGTTTGAATGGTTGAAATGTTCTTCTAAGTTTTATTCATATAGATTATATAAAATATTGTTTATTTAACTTATTATTTAACATAAATTGCGAATAAGAAATGTGGCTGCTTATGACAAGTGACTGCTCAGTAGATGTGACTGCTTTTTAAATACACATGTTTGACAGTATACAAATCACTCAAAGTTTTCCTTATAAGAACCAGTACTACATGTTTCATCTGAGATAAAATGTCTTAATTTGTTTAAGAGCTCTTGTCGCATAAAATATTACGTAACTAAAACCAATACAGTACACATTGACACAACATGTTTTGTAGGAGAGGAACCTTATTGCGAGACCGAGCTACCTGAAGTTGCCATGGAGACCTCACATCTGCCTATAACAGCTCCAAGAATTCATATTGAAATTTCAGAGTCAGCCGTATGTATTTGATATCCTTCTTTAATATAACCATTGATAACCATTCTTCAATTTTAAACAAAATTCATGAGGGAAGGATTTTTGTTTTATGAACTTACAACTTAAAAAATGACATATTTCTTGATAATATACCCCTGAAAATGATGGAAACACAAAGATAAAGTGTTGAGACTATCCTGTATTCCCTACTTAGTGTTTTATTTCCTTTCAGAATGACAATTTACGACAGTTGACAGTAGATGACACATATACCGACGAGAACAACTCAGTAACAGTAGATCAAGGCGATGTTGTGGAGCTCTTGTCAACGGTGACGTTTGATTCTCTATTGGTCAGACAAGTACAATCATCGTTGAAGGTAAGTTGTTACATTTTTTGTCTGTATCTTCTAGTCGGTAAGTTAACACGGCTAACAAGTGAGTGACAATAATAATATAACTGATAAAGTACTACTCTCTTTTGCACTACTCATTAATAACCTGGCGTCTTTTTCACCAACATTTTACTTGAATACTTAAGTTTTGACTTGTTTAACTATTATATAATCAATATCAATGGAATGATATGCAGTTTTATTCAGAACCAGTCTAAAATTTGCTTAAGTTTTTAAGCATGTAAGGTATGACGTTGAACATTACTTAACTCAAACAATACTTAACTTGAACTATTTTGTCCAGTCCCAGCGTTTCGAGCCATCAAAGTTCTACTGTAATAAAGTAAAACTTATTATAATTATTGGTGAGGCATGATGATATTCTGACCTCTGCATGAATAGTACCAAACATGTGGTTGACATTTATGGTTCTCAAGTAGGCCATGGCTCCATAATTAAAATTATCATCAGATAATTGAAGAGAGTTATGCTTGAAAAACAATCATAATAACAAGGTCTGTGTTCAGATATCAAGAGTTATAAACTGTTGAGGTCGTCCTTAAAAATTATTGCTTGCCATGCTGCTAAACTTCTCGCTCAAAATTGCAGCTACCCAAATGCTTATATTGACTTTCAAAGCGTTTAATTTTATTTTTTCTTCATGATTTCTGTTACACATGAAAAAAACTGGGTCGGATCACAGCAAACAAATATTATTTTACGGATGGTCTAAATAAGTTCTGTATATTTCAGAACTTTTGTTATATATTTCATACTTTGTACTTAAATAATTTCTTTCTAGCAGAATCTGCATGAGCCATCAAATGTTGATCCAGAAACTTGTCTTTCCATCCAGAGCCATGATAATTTTATAAAGGTCATAACAATTTTGAAGTATATATGTAAATACAGGTTTTGTCCCATAGTATTGGTGTTGATTTTGAATTGGTTTTAAAAACTATTATCAAACATGAATCGAAGTAGAACCCCCATCTTTCGGCAAGTAACTGGGTACTTGTCATGATATCAAATATATCAATGTCTCCCACTACAAGTAACCAGGTACTTGTCATGATATCAAATATATCAATGTCTCCCACTACAGTGTTTTTGTGAATACAGTCAAACCTGTCTTAAGCAGTCAGTCAAGTAAAGGAGCAAAAGTGGCTTTTTAAGACAGGTTGCTGCTTAATACAGGTACTTTTGCTCCGGAAGCATAAAAATTGGAAATAGCAAATGTGGCTTCTTAATTAAGACAAATGGCTACTTAATAGAGGTGACCACTTACACAGGTTTGACTGTATTGTGTTTAGGAAATACTGTCAGTTACTGTTCCTCTCTTTCTGACTTCAGATCTGCTATATACCACTGGATGTCCTGTCTTCCTGTATGGTAAGTTGTATTGGAAATTTCCTTTCTGAATGAAACTTTCTACCTGTAAATGGCTCATCTACTGCGGGATGGTATCATAATGGATGCTCACAGAGGCAGAGGTTGCAAGTTCAATACCCAAGTTCAGACCTGATGCCACTCAAAAAACAACACTTGGTACTTGACCTAAATTCATCAATATTTTGAGTCTGAGATTTTGACTCAGGACTCAAATTGTCAAATATTTGATATTCAAATGAAATTATTAATCAGGCAAATTACTATATTTATTTGCAGGAGCAAGCAGATTTATAGAGAATACCATGTAAGTGTCTGATATTATCAACTTTATCAGGTGAGGCTTAGAATAAAACCAAGACCAGGCTCTTTTTTTGTTTGTTTTGTGCCGAGTCTGATAAATTTGATAATATTAGACATTTACATAGTATTCTGTTTATCATGTCAATATTTCTAGTTCGTTTTTTATTCAAGTAGGGTTTATTCAAGTAATTCTGTCCAGGTTAAAATGTATAAATATACATAATGACGTCATGTGCCTGATAAACTTGCATTGATGTGATAAACATGTTTATCAGGCAGGCAGTTTATCAACAGAAATGAATGCATTGACATGATGAAGTGATTATTTAACAAAAAAAAAACAGTATCACATTTATTATCCATTATTTTACATTTTAACAAGTTAGATGTTGAGTCTGGGACTCAAATTATTAATGAATTAAGGCCCGAGTTCTACCAAGGTAGCAGACTAGAGGTGGTTTATATAAGCTCTGAGCTTTCTTTGCAATCAAACTTAAATATATTAGTTAAACTAATTGGTCCGTCTGTTTCTTTAGATGCTTTAAAATTCAACAATGACGTTTACTACACCAGAAAAGTAAGTATTGAAAATGACCCGAACTAGTTACTCTGTATCGTTAAGATGCACAAATAAAACAGATGACAAGACTTAAGTTGTTTGCTATTATTATTAATACACATCCGTCACAATAACAAACTACATTAATCGTTTTGTACACAAGTAACCTAGCAATAATTATCTATTTGGAATTTACTATTCACGACAGTTAAAGGTAATTTTGTATACAGCCTTTTCAACCCTTTACTTCATATAAACGCCTTTGGACATCTCTAATATTGAAAGCATTAATTCACCACATATCAGCAATGGGTGAATTATGTTTATATTTACTGACAGAGTGGAAAACAGTGCAGGAAGTGTTCATTACGAGCAATCTGAACTCTTCTTGCACTGTTTTCAAAGGCCTTCTGTGATTGGTGTGGGATAAGGCGTATCCATGAAGTAAAGGGTTAAAGCAACTGTGCTGGAGGTTTCTTGTTTTTTTTTCATCTGTCTAAAAATGTCGGACATATAAAATAAAAATATAAATTGTTGCTTCATTATTTTTGAACAGCAAAACTCATGTCTGTTTTACACTGCCTGTTTATTCATGATGCCATAAAGGTTTTATGAGTATGATAAGCTTAGTCAGTTACACGACTGACTGTCAATCCAGGGGTCGTGAGTTTGAATCGCCGCCCGGCAACAGTCTCTGTGATAATTGATATACAACATGTGTCTCATTATCATTTGTCTCTCACCGCTGATTCAAGTGGGAAAGTTATCAGTAACTTGCGGACGTGACAGGGGGTGTGCTCGAGTACTGGTTAACTTTTCAGGATCCCAGGAAACAGTGGCTAGGTTAATTGATCGTCTATTAGCCCTCGATGGCATAAAAATGACCCTTAATATTCAATTGATTATTAAAAACCATATAAGTTTGATACTGACTGTTTTAGGCACTTTCTTTTTTTATGTAAAAAGCTTTGATTGTCAGCTGTCATTTATAGCAGCACATATAACATGCACAGTTAAACCTGTCTTAAGCAGCCAGTCAAGGGAAGGAGCAAAAGTGGCACTTTAAGACAGGTTGTTCCTTAATACAGGTTAATACAGGTTAATTTGCTCTGAAACCATAGAAATGGGAAATAGCAAATGTGGCTGCTCGAGACAAGTGTTTGCTCAATAAAGGTGACCTTGATCACTCAATACAGGTTTGCTGTTTACAGGTTTCTTCATTTTCATGGATTTATGTTTGCAACAGTTTTTTAATTCAATCTCCAATTTTTAATCGTGTTAACTGTACATGATAATTATTTCAGCAAATCTGTGTGGGAATTGGTAAATGCAAACTGCAGTACTGATTTTTTTTGGTCAGGTTTTGTTTGATCTCTGACTTGAAATGCAAGACATCAGCACCAGTACTATAAAAAAGTATCTGTAAAAACTAAACTATTGTGTCATAAAGAAATTGTTGATTTTTTTGCACCAGAATGGTGTACTGACATCCCTGTCTGTGCTTATGTGCATCCATCAAATCGGTTGTCGATGACTGACTTCTGAAAGGGTTGTGTTTGGTGTGTAACTATATAGTTATCAAAAACAGGTCAAATTCAATATTTGTCAATGTTGGTCAAATTTAATGGGAATTACGGCCCCTTTTCAACTTAATTTTTGTAATTTTGGTAAAGTCTACTAACACAATAATGATGGAGACATCTGCGGAAATGTTGTAGTTTTATAAGTTTGATGCTATTTTCAGCATTTTACAGGTTATATATAGCATCAAATTTATTGTTGGAGGAAAACCTCCGAATGAACCACCGACCTACCACAAGTAACAGGTAAACTTTCTTGCATAAAGTTTTTGCCCTTGCTAGACTTAGAAATTCTGGTTAAAGTTTTGCATACCATCAAGTCCATATCACAACAACTATTTGATTGAAACTTTACTTATGGCTTTGTAGTCATGAAACCAACTAAAATTAATCAAGTGGAATAACTCTTGCCAGATTTTATTGCACTTAGAAGTTCTATAACTCAGTAACTGCTGTATGTATTGGATTGAAACTTCATACAAGGTATTGCAGTTATAAGAATACAGAATACAGAATTTTTATTGAGATGTAAAGTGTACAGTTTTTTTTATCTAACATAAGGTATTAACTATCAAAATGTCACATGAAATATACATTATATAACACATTATAAGCAATTTATATATAATTTGTAAAATTTCTAAAGCAAACACACAAAACATGATTTAATTTGGCATTTATAAAAAGTTACATTGTTTTTTACCAAAATGTAGACAATTCAAACTACAAAACTTTCTAATGAGTTTAAATTTGAAAATGAATACTTTTTGTCTATATCTGTATTATATGTTGATAAAATTTTTGCATAGGGCAAAGGAACTACTCTATTTAGTGAGTAGGATAACTCTTGTTTGCTTGGATTTTTCATCAGTCTCAATCAAATTTGTACTTTGTGACAAATATTCAAATAGTCCAGCGAGCTGTCTTATTGGCAGCTTATGTTCCATTTCTTCATGGTCCAAAAATAGATTTAAGAGTGTTTCTTTAAAAATTCTGTTAAAGTTAAGAATGGAAGACACCAAAGAATAATGAAGGAACATTAAGTGTGACCCTTTGTCCATGCATGAGTTTTATCCCCCACACAAGAACGGATATTTAAGGGTTTAGGGTTAGTGATTTCTTTGGACGGTTGAAAAAACAGTTGAAATAAAAAAATTGTGTGGCTTGGAAAATGGATAAAATATCTGTAGCCACGCAAATAATCAGCTGGGCACATAGAAGTCACTAAATTTCCATTTGTTAGAAAGTTTGTCTGTATCCGAGGTAAAATATTTGTATCTGATGGATTACTTCTGAGAGGGTATATATACAGTTAAACCTGTGTTAGCGGTCACCTCTATTAAGCAGTCACTTGTCTTAAGCAGCCACATTTTTTATTCCTATTTCTATGCTTTCAGAGCAAATTTATCTGCATTAAGCAACAACCTGTCTTAAAAAGTCACATTTTCTCCTTCCCTTGACTGGCTGCTTAAAACAGGTTTTACTGTATTTGAATAATGTGTGGTGTGTATCTGTACAATTATTAAATACATGTCAAGTTTGATATTTGTCAATGTCTGTTCATATATTTTACTGAAGTGATGTCCCCTTTTCGCCTTAATTTTTGGTAAAATGATTGTTTCTGAAAGGGTCTATATATTTAAAAAATGTTATAGCAGTTAGGCATCTGTATCCTATGGAAACATTTCTGGTTTTTAACTCAGATAATTAAAACTTTTTAAGTGATATATGAATAGAAATCTAAAGATAATTCTTTAAAATTTGATATTAAAAATAGACATTCGTAATCCTTTTATTTTATATTACAACACAATTCTGTCTATATTACCCAGTAACAAGTCAGTTACAACATCACAATTCTGTCTATATTACCCAGTAACAAGTCAGTTACAACAACACAGTTTTGTCTGTATTACCCAATAACAAGTCAGTTACAACAACACAATTCTGTCTATATTACCTAGTAACAAGTCAGTTACAACATCACAATTATGTCTATTATCTTGTAACAAGTCAGTTACAACAACACAATTCTGTCTATATAACCCAGTAACAAGTCAGTTACAATGTCACAATTCTGTCTATATTACCCAGTAACAAGTCAGTTACAATAACACAATTATGTCTGTATTACCCAGTAACAAGTCAATTACAACAACACAATTCTGTCTATATTACCTAGTAACAAGTCAGTTACAACATCACAATTCTGTCTATATTACCCAGTAACAAGTCAGTTACAATAACACAATTCTGTCTGTATTACCCAGTAACAAGTCAGTTACAACAACACAATTCTGTCTATATTACCTAATAACAAGTCAGTTACAACAACACAATTTTGTCTGTATTACCTAGTAACAAGTCAGTTACAACAACACAATTCTGTCTATATTACCTAGTAACAAGTCAGTTACAACATCACAATTCTGTCTATATTACCCAGTAACAAGTCAGTTACAACAACACAATTCTGTCTATATTACCTAATAACAAGTCAGTTACAACAACACAATTCTGTCTGTATTACCTAGTAACAAGTCAGTTACAACAACACAATTCTGTCTATATTACCTAGTAACAAGTCAGTTACAACATCATAATTATGTCTAAATTACTTACAAGTCAGTTACAACAACAAAATTCTGTCTATAATACCCAGTAACAAGTCAGTTACAACAACACAATTCTGTCTGTATAACCCAGTAACAAGTCAGTTACAACAACACAATTCTGTCTGTATTACCCAGTAACAAGTCAGTTACAACAACACAATTCTGTCTGTATAACCCAGTAACAAGTCAGTTACAACAACACAATTCTGTCTGTATTACCCAGTAACAAGTCAGTTACAACAACACAATTCTGTCTGTATTACCCAGTAACAAGTCAGTTACAACAACACAATTCTGTCTGTACAACCCAGTAACAAGTCAGTTACAACAACACAATTCTGTCTGTATTACCCAGTAACAAGTCAGTTACAACAACACAATTCTGTCTGTATTACCCAGTAACAAGTTAATTACAACAACACAATTCTGTCTATATTACCCAGTAACAAGTCAGTAACAACAACACAATTCTGTCTGTATTACCCAGTAACAAGTCAGTTACAACATCACAATTCTGTCTGTAGTACCTTGTAACAAGTTGGTTACAACAACACAATTCTCTCTGTATTACCCAGTAACAAGTCAGTTACAACAACACAATTCTGTCTGTATTACCCAGTAACAAGTCAGTTACAACAACACTATTCTGTCTGTATTACCCTGTAACAAGTCAGTGACAACAACACAATTTTGTCTGTATTACTCAGTAACAAGTCAGTTACAACATCATAATTCTGTCTATATTATTACCAAGTAACAAGTCAGTTACAACAAAACAATTCTGTCTGTATTACCCAGTAACTAATCAGTGACAACAACACAATTCTGTCTGTATTACTCAGTAACAAGTCAGTGACAACAACATAATTCTGTCTGTATTACCCAGTAACAAGTCAATTACAACATCATAATTCTGTCTTTATTACCCAGTAACAAGTCAGTTACAACAACAAAATTCTGTCTATATTACCCAGTAACAAGTCAGTTACAACAACACAATTCTGTAGGTATTTCCCAGTAACAAGTCAGTTACAACATCACAATTCTGTCTGTATTACCTTGTAACAAGTTGGTTACAACAACACAATTCTGTCTGTATTACCCAGTAACAAGTCAGTTACAACAACACAATTCTGTCTGTATTACCCAGTAACAAGTCAGTTACAACAACACTATTCTGTCTGTATTACCCTGTAACAAGTCAGTGACAACAACACAATTTTGTCTGTATTACCCAGTAACAAGTCAGTTACAACATCATAATTCTGTCTATATTATTACCAAGTAACAAGTCAGTTACAACAAAACAATTCTGTCTGTATTACCCAGTAACTAATCAGTGACAACAACACAATTCTGTCTGTATTACTCAGTAACAAGTCAGTGACAACAACATAATTCTGTCTGTATTACCCAGTAACAAGTCAATTACAACATCATAATTCTGTCTTTATTACCCAGTAACAAGTCAGTTACAACAACAAAATTCTGTCTATATTACCCAGTAACAAGTCAGTGACAACAAAACAATTCTGTAGGTATTACCCAGTAACAAGTCAGTTACAACAAAACAATTCTGTCTGTATTACCCAGTAACTAGTCAGTTACAACACAATTTTGTCTGTATTACCCAGTAACAAGTCAGTTACAACAACATAATTCTGTCTGTATAACCCAGTAACAAGTCAGTGACAACAACACAATTCTGTAAGTATTTCCCAGTAACAAGTCAGTTACAACAAAACAATTCTGTCTGTATTACCCAGTAACTAGCCAGTGACAACAACACAGTTCTGTTTGTATTACCCAGTAACAAGTCAGTGACAACAACACAATTCTGTCTGTATTACCCAGTAACAAGTCAGTTACAGCAACATAATTCAGTCTGTGTTACCCAGTAACAAGTCAGTTACAACAACAAAATTCTGTCTATATTATTACCCAGTAACAAGTCAGTTACAACAAAACAATTCTGTCTGTATTACCCAGTAACTAGTCAGTGACAACAACACAATTCTGTCTGTATTACCCAGTAACGAGTTAGTTACAACAACACAATTATGTCTATTATCTTGTAACAAGTCAGTTACAACAACACAATTCTGTCTATATAACCCAGTAACAAGTCAGTTACAATGTCACAATTATGTCTATATTACCCAGTAACAAGTCAGTTACAATAACACAATTATGTCTGTATTACCCAGTAACAAGTCAATTACAACAACACAATTCTGTCTATATTACCTAGTAACAAGTCAGTTACAACATCACAATTCTGTCTATATTACCCAGTAACAAGTCAGTTACAATAACACAATTCTGTCTGTATTACCCAGTAACAAGTCAGTTACAACAACACAATTCTGTCTATATTACCTAATAACAAGTCAGTTACAACAACACAATTTTGTCTGTATTACCTAGTAACAAGTCAGTTACAACAACACAATTCTGTCTATATTACCTAGTAACAAGTCAGTTACAACATCACAATTCTGTCTATATTACCCAGTAACAAGTCAGTTACAACAACACAATTCTGTCTATATTACCTAATAACAAGTCAGTTACAACAACACAATTCTGTCTGTATTACCTAGTAACAAGTCAGTTACAACAACACAATTCTGTCTATATTACCTAGTAACAAGTCAGTTACAACATCATAATTATGTCTAAATTACTTACAAGTCAGTTACAACAACAAAATTCTGTCTATATTACCCAGTAACAAGTCAGTTACAACAACACAATTCTGTCTGTATAACCCAGTAACAAGTCAGTTACAACAACACAATTCTGTCTGTATTACCCAGTAACAAGTCAGTTACAACAACACAATTCTGTCTGTATAACCCAGTAACAAGTCAGTTACAACAACACAATTCTGTCTATATTACCCAGTAACAAGTCAGTTACAACAACACAATTCTGTCTGTATTACCCAGTAACAAGTCAGTTACAACAACACAATTCTGTCTGTACAACCCAGTAACAAGTCAGTTACAACAACACAATTCTGTCTGTATTACCCAGTAACAAGTCAGTTACAACAACACAATTCTGTCTGTATTACCCAGTAACAAGTTAATTACAACAACACAATTCTGTCTATATTACCCAGTAACAAGTCAGTAACAACAACACAATTCTGTCTGTATTACCCAGTAACAAGTCAGTTACAACATCACAATTCTGTCTGTATTACCTTGTAACAAGTTGGTTACAACAACACAATTCTGTCTGTATTACCCAGTAACAAGTCAGTTACAACAACACAATTCTGTCTGTATTACCCAGTAACAAGTCAGTTACAACAACACTATTCTGTCTGTATTACCCTGTAACAAGTCAGTGACAACAACACAATTTTGTCTGTATTACCCAGTAACAAGTCAGTTACAACATCATAATTCTGTCTATATTATTACCAAGTAACAAGTCAGTTACAACAAAACAATTCTGTCTGTATTACCCAGTAACTAATCAGTGACAACAACACAATACTGCCTGTATTACTCAGTAACAAGTCAGTGACAACAACATAATTCTGTCTGTATTACCCAGTGACAAGTCAATTACAACATCATAATTCTGTCTTTATTACCCAGTAACAAGTCAGTTACAACAACAAAATTCTGTCTATATTACCCAGTAACAAGTCAGTTACAACAACACAATTCTGTAGGTATTTCCCAGTAACAAGTCAGTGACAACAAAACAATTCTGTCTGTATTACCCAGTAACAAGTCAGTTACAACAAAACAATTCTGTCTGTATTACCCAGTAACTAGTCAGTGACAACAACACAATTCTGTGTGTATTACCCAGTAACAAGTCAGTTACAACAACATCATTCTGTCTGTATAACCCAGTAACAAGTCAGTGACAACAACACAATTCTGTAAGTATTTCCCATTAACAAGTCAGTTACAACAAAACAATTCTGTCTGTATTACCCAGTAACTAGCCAGTGACAACAACACAGTTCTGTTTGTATTACCCAGTAACAAGTCAGTGACAACAACACAATTCTGTCTGTATTACCCAGTAACAAGTCAGTTACAACAACATAATTCAGTCTGTGTTACCCAGTAACAAGTCAGTTACAACAACAAAATTCTGTCTATATTATTACCCAGTAACAAGTCAGTTACAACAAAACAATTCTGTCTGTATTACCCAGTAACTAGTCAGTGACAACAACACAATTCTGTCTGTATTACCCAGTAACGAGTTAGGTACAGCATCACAATTCTGTCTATATAACCCAGTAACAAGTCAGTTCCAGCATCACAATCCTGTCTATATTACCCAGTAACAAGTCAGGTACAATAACACAATTCTGTCTGTATTACCCAGTAACAAGTCAGTTACAACATCACAATTCTGTCTATATTTCCTAGTAACAAGTCAGTTACAACATCACCATTCTGTATTAATTACTTATAACAAGTCAATTACAACAACACAATTCTGTCTATATTATTACCCAGTAACAAGTCAGTTACAACAACACAATTATGTCTGTATTACCCAGTAACAAGTCAGTTACAACAACACAATTCTGTCTGTATTACCCAGTAACAAGTCAGTTACAACAACACAATTCTGTCTGTATTACCCAGTAACAAGTCAGTTACAACATCACAATTCTGTCTATTACCCAGTAACAAGTCAGTTACAACAAACAATTCTGTCTGTATTACCAGGTAACAAGTCAGTTACAACAACACTATTCTATCTGTATTACCCAGTAACAAGTCAGTTACAACAACACAATTCTGTCTATATTACCCAGTAACTAGTCAGTGACAACAACACAATTCTGTCTATATTACCTAGTAACTAGTTAGTGACAACAACACAATTCTGTCTATATTACCTAATAACAATTCAGTTACCACAACACAATTATGTCTATATTTCCTAGTAACAAGTCAGTTACAACAACACAATTCTGTCTCAACTACCTATATAACAGAATGTTCCTATTGCCAGTCTATGAGAGTTTGCTCCTATCCCACATCAATAATGTTTTGGCATATCTTGCAGATAAGTAATCTATTACTAAGATCTTCCTCTGTTCTATGTTGCCAGTATATTCTGGTACAGCCTGCAGGTAAGGTGCGCTGAGGATTTTTTTTCATTATTGTTTGTTTGATGCACCTGTTGATGTTGTTTCCCACCTAGGGAGCGCCAGTTACACCCTGGGGAATAAGACATATTGTCCATTGAAAGGAATAATTGTGCTTGTTTGCTTACCCCACCTTGATGTACTTGTCTAATTCCTGGGTATCGAAAATCATTTAAAGGGAATATATCAGGATTTTAAAAATTTAAAAATTTGCTAAAACATTTTTTTCCAATATATCATACTTATATAAAACACTGGCTTCGTATTACCGAAAGGATTAAAATTTAAGAATTAAAAAATTAAAATTGATTTAAATATGCGACAGTATAATGAAAATGAAGTGTTGGTTCCTTCTGAAAGGCAGTATATACATGTATCAGAGAAAAAACACTATACATGTTTAAAAATTAAAATTATTTTTAAAATAAATAAAAAACCTTAAATTTTCATTGTCCTTAATAGATAAAATTTGAATGGTTTGGTATGTCAAATACACGAAAATGTGCTAAAAATTGATATTTAATTCGGTGCGGTAATTTTGTCCCCAAATTCTTGTCCGGGCTATTTTTCTACAACCTCTGGTTGGAATTTTATGAAACTTGCTAGGATGCATCATTACCAAGTGCAGATGCGCATATTGTTTTTGTGTTCCGGTTCAATGATTTTTCACGGAGTTTTAGCCATTTGATTCTGTCCGTGACCAAATTCTTGTCCGCGCTTTTTCTCTACAACCCCATTTTGGTATTTTATGAAACCTGCTAGGATGCATCACTACCAAGTGCAGATGTGCATATTGTCTTTGTGTTCCCGTTTCGATGATTTTTCATTGAGTTATGGCCCTTTAATTGAGTCTGTGACCAAATTCTTGTTGCGCTTCTTCTCTACAACGTCAGGTTGGAATTTTATGAAACTTGCTAGGATGCATCATTACCAAGTGCATATGCGCATATTGTCTTTGTGTTCCAGTTTGATGATTTTTCACTGAGTTATGGCCCTTTGATTCTGTCTGTGGCCAAATTATTGTCCACGCTATTTCTCTACAACCTCAGGTTGGAATTTTATGAAACTGGCTAGGATGCATCACTACCAAGTGCTGATGCACATATTGTCCCTGTGTTCTGGTTCGATGATTTTTCATTGAGTTATGGCCCTTTCATTCTGTCTATGACCAAATTCTTCTCCGCTGTATTTCTCTACAACCTCTGGTTGGAATTTTATGAAACTTGCTAGGATGCAACATTACCAAGTGGAGATGTGCATATTGTCTTCATGACGCTATTTCGCTACAACCTATGGTTTTAATTTTGTAAAACTAGCTACGATATGCGCATATTGTCATTTTGTTCCGGTTCAATGATTTGCGAATGAATTGTGTCAAATGCAGAGCCACATATTGTTCTTATTATGCAGTTTTGTATTGACTTCTCTTTAGAACTCTCACAGTTACTTCCCCTGTTCAGTATTATTACCATATGGTACAGAGTCAAACACTCACTTGGGGGAGCATCCAACGGTTCCACCGATATTTTCTTGTTTTGTTGTTGGTTTTTTCTCAAATTTTTATATAATTTCCTCAGTCTTTCTGTCTCAGTCTTCTTCTTTATCAGATTATCTTTCCCAATTTATTTTTAATACTAGTATGTGAAGTAAATAAATTTATTTCTTTTCAATTGCACATTTTATAGGCAAAAATTGCAGGTCTTTCATTTGGTCAGCTACCACCATTCAGACGAGCTCTCTGATTGGCTGAAAAAAGTATAGGGATGTTCAGGGCATATATTTTTATAGTAAGCTTAATTCTGGTTGGATGAAAATGTGAAACTGGCAAATGATCACAATAAAATATAAGTTTATTATGTTTGTGTCAATAAAAAATTAGAATTATGTTTCTGTGACTGACTAAATTCATTTTATCAAGGAAACTGCATGGAAAGTAAAATTGGTGAAATTTACTTTTTTTCATGCTGAAAGTGGGGGTACCCAACTTCAGGGAGCAAAAAGTGGTAAAAAGTGGTGCTTTTGACCCCATTTTGGGGACATTTTCATTTGAGTCTAGGACAGTACTTTAATATGATATAGGACATTTTGGTCCCCCAATGTTAGAAAATGTGAAAATTTGGTCAAACGTTATAATGGAAAACGCAATGGTGGTAGCTGACCATTTTGATCTCTTTATTTTTAACACAAAATTAATCGTCCTTAATCACTATATTGATTGGTTATCCGATTATCAATCGGTTTAACTAAACCAGTTGTAACCAGTTGTGAAAATATCAACTGGTTCGCATCATCAGAAAGTAATGATTAATTGTCAACATAATGATAGGTGAGAAATGTTTGTTTGGGCGTAGTACCCATTTGTGTATCAATGGCAAATATATGTACCTGGTAAACATTATGGTTGCCAAAACCTCGGGATGTTTTTATCTCGCAGAAAATATTGGCTGCATATCGGAATTTACCGTCTGTGTTGTTTTACACACCAGGCAGCTCCCAACTCTTATCTACTCCCAGATGTAGCAAAGAAACTCATCAGTTCTGAAAACCTCAGGTAATATATATACACATTCTGTTACCTTGGCAACCAGGGAAATATCAAGATGAAAGGTGATGATTTGTGTTGAAATTGAGATAGTTGTTCAGATTTTGAGATTTGGGGAATATTTCAGTTGGTTTTAAAGTTTACAGTGTGCTCTCGTGTTCTGGTTTTTAGAGGTGTGTGCTGCACTGTTGAAGTTTGAATTGTATATTTTAAAAGAACAATTGTGGTATTGTAACTTATCTGTAAAGAAGTTTTTTTGTGATTCATTGGAAGGACCACAGTTGCATTGTGGGAGGATATTGAATTGTGAGAATTTCACAATAGGACTATAAGAGAAACAAAAGGAATAAGGTAATGGAAGTTCATTGTGCTGTCTTTATTATCATTGTATAAGCATGGAAGAGAAATAGTTTGGTCAATTAGCAACAGGAAATACCAAAATACTTCAAATAATGGGAAAAGCACCAAATTTGGCACAGATAATTATAAACGCAAAAATAAAACAAAATATTTTTTCATGGGACTCATTTTATATCTCACAGTCAAGATTGCCAGCATAGAGCTTGTCATTCCAGTATGTTAATTCTTCATCAGGTTTAAGAATCCATACTTGGTTGTAAAAAATTATAACTAAACTATATCATCCAAGCTTTTTTTTCTACAGATTGTCATCAAAGTTTTCATTGACTCAATCTCATCTAAGATTTATTGACTAAAGCTTATCATCAAAGCTATATTGACTTAAAGGTTGATCAAAGCTTTGACAAAACATCACTTAAGCTTATTTGAATAAATGTTATTATGAAAGCTTTTTACTAATGGTCATCATCAAAGCTTATTTGACAAAAGGTCACCATCAAAGCTTATTTGACTAAAGGTCATCATCATCATCATCATCAAAGCTTTATTGACTAAAGGTCACCAACAAAGCTTATTTGACAAAATGTCAAACTTATTTGACTAAAGGTCATTATCAAAACTTATTTGACTAAAGGTCATCATCAAAGCTTTTTTTACTTAAGGTCATCATCAAAGATTATTTGACTAAAGGTCATCATACAAACTTATTACACTGAAAACCATCAACAAAACTTATTTGACTAAACCTGATGGTCATAAAAAATAAATTGACTGAATGTCATCATCAAAACTTATCTGACTAAAGGTCATCATCAAGCTTATTTGACTAAAGGTCATCATTTAGCTTATTTTACTAAAGGTCATCATCAAGATTATTTGACTAAAGGTCATCATCAAAACTTATTTGACTAAAGGTCATCATCAAAGCTTTTTTTACTTAAGGTCATCATCAAAGATTATTTGACTAATGGTCATCATACAAACTTATTAGACTGAAAATCATCAACAAAACTTATTTGACTAAACCTGATGGTCATAAAAAATAAATTGACTGAATGTCATCATCAAAACTTATCTGACTAAAGGTCATCATCAAGCTTATTTGACTAAAGGTCATCATCAAGATTATTTGACTAAAGGTCATCATCAAGCTTATTTGACTAAAGGTCATCATCTACCTTAATTGACTAAAGGTCATCATCAAGCTTATTTGACTAAAGGTCATCATCTACCTTAATTGACTAAAGGTCATCTTCAAGCTTATTTGACTAAAGGTCATCATCAAAATTTATTTAACTAATGACCTTTATCAAAGCTTATTTGACTAAAGGTCATCATCAAAGCTTATTGCCTAAAAACTGATGGTCATCAAAAATAAATTGACCGAAGGTCATCATCAAAACATACTGACTAAAAGTCATTATCAAAACTTATTTAACTAAAGGTCATCATCTAGCTTATTTGATTTATGGTCACCATCAAACATTATTTGACTGAAGGTCATCATCAAAACTTATTTGACTAAAGGTCATCATCAAAACTTATCTGACTAAAGGTCATCATCAAGCTTATTTGACTAAAGGTCATCATCAAAACTTATTTTACTAAAGGTCATCTTCAAGCTTATTTGACTTAAGGTCATCATCAAGCTTATTTGACTAAAGGTCATCATCTACCTTATTTGACTAAAGGTCATCTTCAAGCTAATTTGACTAAAGGTCATCACCAAGCTTATTTGACTAAAGGTCATCTTCAAGCTTATTTGACTAAAGGTTATCTTCAAGCTTATTTGACTAAAGGTCATCATCAAAACTTATTGCCTAAAAACTGATGGTCATCAAAAATAAATTGACCAAAGGTCATCATCAAAACATACTGACTAAAAGTCATCATCAAAACTTAACTAAAGGTCATCATCAAACATTATTTGACTAAAGGTCATCATCAACGCTTATTTGATTGAAGGTCATCATCAAAGCTTATTTGTCTAAAGGTCATTATGAAAGCTTATTTGACTAAAGGTCATCTTCACAGCTTAGTTAACATTTTGACTAAAGGTCATTATCAAAACTTATTTGACTGAAGGTCATCATGAAAGCTTATTTGACTAAAGGTCATCATCAAAGCTTATTCATCAAACGTCATCATCAAAACTTATTTGACTAAAGGTCATCATGAAAGCTTATTTGAATGAATGTCATCATCAAAGCTTATTTGATTGAAGGTCATCATGAAAGCTTTTTTGACTGAAGGTCATCATGAAAGCTTATTTGACTAAAGGTCATCATCAAAGCTTATTTGATCAAACGTCATCATCAAAACTTACTTGACTAAAGGTCATCATGAAAGCTTATTTGACTAAAGGTCATCATCAAACTTATTTGACTAAATGTCCCCAATAAAGCTTATTTGACTGAAGGTCATCACAAAAGCTTATTTGACTGAAGGTCATCATCAAAGTTTATTTGATTGTAGGTCATCATCAAAGCCTATTTGACTAAAGGTCATCATCAAAGCTTAGTTAGTATTTGACTAAAGGTCATTATCAAAACTTATTTGACTAAAGGTTGTCACCAAAGCTTATTTGACTGAAGGTCATCATCAAAGCTTATTTGATTGAAGGTCGTCATCAAAGCCTATTTGTCTAAAGGTCATCATCAAAGCTTAGTTAATATTTGACTAAAGGTCATCATCAAAGCTTATTTGACTAAAGGTTATCATCAAGCTTATTTGACTAAGGTCATCATAAAGCTTATTTGACTAAAGGTCATTATCAATATTTATTTGACTAAAGTTTTATCAAAGTTTAAATGACTAAAGGTCATCATAAATGCTTATTTGATTGAAGGTCATCATCAAAGCTTATTTGATTGAAGGTCATCATCAAAGCTTATTTGACTAAAGGTTATCATCAAAGCTTATTTCATAAAAGGTCATCATCAAAGCTTATTTGATTGAAAGTTATCATTAAAGATTGTTTGACTAAAGTCATCATCAAAATTTATTTGACCAATGGTCATAACCAAAGCTCATTTGACTTAATGTCATCATGAAAGCTCATTTGACTTAAGGTCATCACAAAAGATTATTTGACTGAATTTCATCACCAAAGCTTATTTGATTGAAGGTCGTCATCAAAGCCTATTTGTCTAAAGGTCATCATCAAAGCTTAGTTAATATTTGACTAAAGGTCATCATCAAAGCTTATTTGACTAAAGGTTATCATCAAGCTTATTTGACTAAGGTCATCATAAAGCTTATTTGACTAAAGGTCATCATCAATATTTATTTGACTAAAGTTTTATCAAAGTTTAAATGACTAAAGGTCATCATAAATGTTTATTTGATTGAAGGTCATCATCAAAGCTTATTTGGCTGAAGGTCATCATCAAAGCTTATTTGATTGAAGGTCATCAACAAAGCTTATTTGATTAAAGGTCATCATTAAAGCTTTTTTGAATGAAGGTCACCATCAAAGCTTATTTGATTGAAGGTCATCATCAAAGCTTATTTGACTGAAGGTCACCATCAAAGCTTAGTTAATATTTGACTAAAGGTCATTATCAAAAGTTATTTGACTAGAGGTCATCATCAAAGCTTTTTTGACTAAAGGTCATCATCAAAGCTTATTTGACTGATGGTCATCATCAAAGCTTATTTGATTAACGGTCATCATCAAAGCTTAATTGACTGAAGGTCATCATTAAAGCTTATTTGATTGAAGGTCATCATCAAAGCTAATTTGTCTAAAGGTCATCATCAAAGCTTAGTTAATATTTGAATAAAGGTCATTATCAAAACTTATTTGACTAAAGGTCGTCTCCAAAGCTTATTTGACTGAAGGTCACCATTTAAGCTTATTTAACTTAAAGTTGTTATCAAAACTTTTTTTACTAAATATCATCATCAAACTTATTTGAATAAAAGTCATGATTGAAGCTTATTTGAATAAGGTCGCTATCAAACTTATTTGACTAAAGGTCATTATCAAAGTTTATCAATCAATATACATGTCACTCAGTCCATCTGTTGGTTTTTAACCAACAACCTTTTAGAAACAACTCATATCATATATTTAGCTGATTCAATGAAACTTGCTGTACAGTAGTATGTACATGGTCTGAAAATAAGCCTGTGACTTAGCATTCTGATTCAGTGATTTTTTATTGAGTTATAACCCTTGTTTAAAAAACTAAATTTTACATCCTGCTTTGGAACAAGTAACTCCTACCATATTTTTTAACTGATTCGAATGATATTTTTACTGATTTATGTTACTTGATCTTTTTAATGAAATAACATTCATTTCAACTTTGAATATCAGTCTATAACTATGTTTTTGAAACTTTTTATTTTCATTCACCAATTAGTCTATATAGTGACAGGTCTTCCGAATGACCTTTATTGTTAAGAGCCAGGTATATCAAAGGTCAAGGTCATTGGGTCAACATTCATCACCATTCCAACTTGCCGGTTAGCTCTGTTGGAAGCTTGTCTGACTTTCAATCCAGTGGCCATGGGTTAGAACCTCCACCCGACCGGTCTCAGTGATGATTGATATATGACATGTCTTATTATCATTCGTCTCTTACTGCTGATTCAAATGAGAAAGTTATCAGTTACTTCCGGAGATGAACATGCTCGTAAACTGGTTAACCTTCCAGGATTCCAGGAAAGAGCAGCTAGGTAACCTGATTGTTTGTTAGCCCTCAATGGCATAAAAATGGTGCTAAATATTTAAACAAACAAACAACTTGTTGATCTGTAAAACGTCTTTGTGATTGACATTAAAGCTTTAAAACAAAAGTTTCAGAGAGTTGTTTCAAATGTAACTGAGCCGAGAATACTTATTTCTTGTTATCTACCTGTCTCTTACTTTAATGACCAAGATAAATTGGAAAGCATTACTTATAAAAATCTATTTGTGTATTCTATCATTAGCGATAAAGCACTTGTATGGTTTCTGATCTATAAATACATTCATAAACTGTTTAGATGGCTGTGGTTTATTAGTACACCGTCATAGCAGAGATGGAAAATATGTAATAAATGCATGTGAACTGTGCACACTTCACCAACTCTCTTTTATTGTTGTTTTGTTTTACCCAATGCCAAAACCACCCCCAAGTTAATGTAAAGTTTTGGTTCAGATATTTTTATTATATAATATAATATAATATAAGTTTGGCTTGGTCTCCTTTAATGGTATGAGTATTTTTAAAACTTTGAATTTTTCTTTAAATGTTTTAAACTTATTTATATTGCCTCAATTGAGAAACAAGATATTACAACATCAACAAATCAGGCTCGAGGTCTTTTTGGTGGCAGAGGATCAAACCCCCCGACAGAAATTCTTTGATGGTTATAAGTTACCTTGATTTTTAATCTCTGCTCTGTATTGGGCAGTTTGTGTTTTCTAAGTTGTGTGGCCGGGCCCGATTAGCTCAGTCGGTTACGCGTCTGACTTTCAATCCAGGGGTCATGAGTTCAAATCCCCCACCCGGCAACAGTCTCCGTGATGATTGATATACGACATCGTCATTATCATTCGTCTCTCACCACTGATTCAAGTGGGAAAGTTATCAGTTACTTGCGGAGATGGGGTGTGCTCAAGTACTGGTTAATCCCAGGAAACAGTGGTTAGGTTAACTGATTGTCTGTTAGCCTTCGATGGCATGAAAATGATGCTAAATATTCAATCAATCAATCAATCTAAGTTGTGGTAAATTAAGACAGGGATGTAACAGATTTATACCCCCTCCCCCCCAATTACACACTGGTTTAAATTGTTTAATCTTTATTATGTCCATTTTTTGTCTAATTCTAATTTACTGAAGGTGAGATTATATTATTTAGAAGAAACGACCCACTCTTGCAAACATATTGTAAGTTTACCCAAAATCTACCCCCCACACACACACGCCCATTCCTGAATCTGCCTCTGCAGCAGCTGTTATCTGTGCTTAGCTATACCTGTAACATGTATACTTGCTGTGACCTGCAGGTTGGGATGGTAATATTTTAGTTCCAGGTAATTGGCAAATATCCTTGTTGATAACTTATCTCTGATGCTTATCAGTCAAAGAATTCTGATATCAACAACTGATATTGGTACATGTCTACTGAATCTATTTTCTATCTGACCCAAGTGTATTACTTTCCAGGTATGACCCATAGGTGGATTTAGGGGTGGGGGATGGTTGTGACATGCCCCCTCTAAAAATTGAAAATATGGTTTTATCGCATATTTAATCCCTGAATTTTAACTTAATTTTAGCCAAATGTGCTCATCCCCAATGAAAATTCCTGGATCTGCCCATGTGATCATACATGTAGTTATTGTTGAAGAATTTCTGTATCTGTTTCCTTTCAAAGAAACACAAGAATACAACAATAATAATGATAAAATTGATGATGATGATAATAATAGTGATAATAATGATAATGATTATGATAATAAAAAATACTTTATTTAATGAAGGTAAAAGATAATGTGGTGATATCATAAAAAAGTAATAATTTCTTAGTCATTAATTATCTCTGTAACTTCCACAATGTTGCATCCAACTGTACCATGAAGAGTGATCTATAAATAACTTATATAATCTCATGTCAATCAATGACTGTCTTTAAATGTGCTGGAATGGTCAAGGCTCTGTCGCAAGATCGCTGACTTCTCACCATTGATGTGGTAAGAAGTTGGACCTACTAATTCAGGGCTTTTAGATTGTTTAGTTTTGAAGGGTCGTGCCTGATTAGCTCAGTCGGTAGCATGTTTGACTATCAATCCAGGGGTCACAGGTTTGAATCCCCACAGTCTTCCTGATGATTGATATATAACACTGTGTGTCAATAGCATACATCTCACCTCTGATTCAAGTGGGAACATTATCAGTTACTCACGAAGATGGATATGCTTGAGTACTGCCCAGGTTAACTTTCCAGGATCCAAAGAAAGAGTGGGGTGGTAGTCTAATGGATAAAAAGTTGGCCGCTCTGCAAGAGGTTGTGGGTTCGATCCCCCGGTCGACCCAATGCTTTTCATAAAACAACACTCAGTACTGGTTCTACCCAGGAAGCAGACTCGATAGCAGTTCATATAAGCTCTGAGCATTCATCGCAATTGGGCTAAAATAAATTAGTATAAACTAAGGAAAGAACGGTTAGGTTAACTAATCCACTTAAATCACACTAATCCAATTAATTGACCAATTTAACTGAATGCCTGTTATTCTTAACATGGAATCAAACTCCATGAAGAAACACAAACCAAAACACACAAGGGCTTCTGTGACCTGCACAAGAAAACTGGTACATCATCACATAACCCTGAGGTTGTAGATTCGAGCCGAGTTCAGTCCAGAATCTCTTTATGTTAGAAATTTTGTGAGCTTCTTGCAGGAGGATAGTGGTCCTACTCTAGGAATTGGTCCAAGTCATGTTCTTCTGCAGTATCCATCCAGCAGTAAAACTTGATACGGAGCGTTTGGTCCAGTGGTAGAGCCTCAGTGATTGGGAGGACATGGGTTTGATCCTCCACCTTGGCTGTGTGATTTTTTTGAACAACAAACTTTATCTGTGTATGCTTAAAGCAACACATCCACGTTTAAACTTTTTTAAAAAGTTTTTCAATTGAGTTGTGAGCACATTTCCCATACATAAATATATGGTCAGTGAGCTGTATATGTGCTACCAAACACTATCCAGAACGCTTTAGAATTATAAAAAAAGATGTCCAAATTATAAAGCGTGACAAACGTGGATGTGTTGCTTTAATACTGGTTCTACACACGAAGACTTCAAGTATAGTTTGTCTAAGTTGTCAGAACTTGTTTCAATGAATTTAAAATAAATAAGTTTAAAATAATTTGCAAAACGTGATGCTAAATGAGTTGCAAGTTGTGTGTTGCAAATGGCATTAAACCATTTTAAACACCATGCACACACACACAAAAAACAACAACGCAGTGTCTGCAGATACCTGTAAAAGATAGATGCAGTACCACCTGTATATAAACAGTGCCAGTCTATCTTTGTGGATATTTTTGTGTTCTTTACAGACAGAAACCAGTGACGTAAGCAATCAAGTATGTAAGAATGTCGGAGAAACACACGCTGGCCAAGTTATAAACAAAACTACAGAAAAACAAGAAACTAAGGCGCTTAACAACACAGGTAAGTCAAGCTAGCATTTGTTTTAATTCTTAATTACTTGATAACTAATATTTATGGTTAAGATTTAATTAATGTGTTCTACTTTTGCTATCATTCAACATTTATAATTATTGTACTTTGATAACTTGGTATATCTTTGTAAATAAAGAACTTTTGTTCGGCTTGTTGATGTATAAAACAAAATTTACAGTAGATCAAAGATTTTAAAGGGAAGAGGAAGAAAACTGTTCTGGACCACATGTCATAAATTTAACATTTCCCATGATCCTGTTTAATTAATAATGTTTTCCTCATGAATGTTATTCAGTCCAGGCAAAGTGTTTTCCAGTTACCGTATAACATTGAATAAGCACTCCCCCCCCCCCCCCCCCCCCCCCACCCCCACCACCACCACCCCCTTAAAAAAACTTCCCAATATTAATTGGTTTAAACAAGGATTTGTATAGGATAGGAAACTAGCATCTCCTAACTAAATGTTGATGAAATAGCACACGAAGGATTAATAATTTTTTAAAATTAATCATTCATAATTCACAGGTAATTGATTTCTTGTACATAAACTGTAAGTTGTATGTAATATTAGATGTTTAAATATGTTTTGATCACACAAAATAATCTTGAATTAAAGATATTGAGGTTTGCAGTATACACATTTTGTAATCACAAGTACTTTGACAATTTTGAACACAAATTGCTGGGAATGGTATTGTTTTGATGACATTTTCATACTGCAGTGTATGAATTTTGATTTGTGTTCCTGAGATGAATGGAAGTGAAGATAATTAAAAACGAGATATTGCAGTTGCCTTTCCTTCTATATATAATTCCTTGGTTTAAATTTGTTAAGTTGAATAAATGCCTCATTACTGCCTATTGCATTTATGGTATTTTACACATACTTTATATAAGAAATTTTTTTGATTTCTCAGACCCAAATAAAAGCACCCTTTTACAATGCGCATCTTCAACTCCCCCCCCCCCCCCCACCCTTCCTTTACTTGAAAAGTGTTTGATGTACATAAATCAAGCATGTTCAATTTGATTCTGCTTATCCAAGTACTGTCAAACCTGTCTTAAGCAGCCATTCAAGAGAATGAGCCAAAGTGCCCTTTTAAAACAGGTTGTTGCTTAATACAGGTTAATTTATTCTGAAAGCATAGAAAATATGATTGCTTAAAACAAGTGGCTGCTTAATAAAGGTGACTGCTTACACACTTGATTTTACTGTATTTAGATCATAATGATTTAATGTGCATTGTACTTCTCTGACCATAAACCATAGTGCAAGCATAGTAAAATTGATCAGGCTTCTTGGGTCGACTCTCTCGACCATATTTGAAAGGCTCCTTAAGCTTTAAATTGGGGGGTTGTCTGTGGTCGAGTGATCTAAGGCATCGTATCAAGATCACTGGCCTATCACCACTGAGGTCGTAGGTCCAAGTACTGCTTGTTTTAAAAGCTTCATGTGAGAAAGTTTGCCAGTAACTTGCAGAAAGAAGGACGGTGGTTCTGCTCAGATTCATTCTGAGATCTTCCTCCACCTATACAACAGGAGACGCTCTATATGGCCTGTCATGTGTACAACAGGAGACGCTCTATATGGCCTGTCATGTGTACAACAGGAGACGCTCTATATGGCCTGTCATGTGTACAACAGGAGACGCTCTATATGGCCTGTCATGTGTACAACAGGAGACACTCTATATGGCCTGTCATGTGTACAACAGGAGACGCTCTATATGGCCTGTCATGTGTACAACAGGAGACGCTCTATATGGCCTGTCATGTGTACAACAGGAGACGCTCTATATGGCCTGTCATGTGTACAACAGGAGACGCTCTATATGGCCTGTCATGTGTACAACAGGAGACGCTCTATATGGCCTGTCATGTGTACAACAGGAGACGCTCTATATGGCCTGTTATGTGTTAAAATTGAAGTTAAACCCCATTTCTAAAAAATTACTTTAAAGAAGCAAAATTGGCCTAAGGTGGGGGGATACATTAAAGAAGCAAAATTGACCCAAGGTTGCAGGATTACTTTAAAGAAGCAAAATTGACCCGAGGTTGAAGTGAATTACTTTAGAGTAGCAAAATTGACCCAAGGTTTGAGTCGATTACTTTAGAGTAGCAAAATTGACCCAAGGTTTGAGTGGATTACTTAAGAGTAGCAACATTGACTTAAGGTTTGAGTGGATTACTTTAGAGTAGAAAAATTGACCCAAAGTATGAGTAGATTACTTTAGAGTAGCAAAATTGACCCAAGGTTGAAGTGGATTACTTTAGAGTAGCAAAATTGACCCAAGGTTTAAATGGATTACTTTAGAGTAGCAAAATTGACCCAAGGTTTGAGTGGATTACTTTAGAGTAGCAAAATTGACCCAAGGTTGGATTGGATTACTTTAGAGTAGCAAAATTGACCCGAGCTGGGGGGATTACTTTAAAGTAGCAAAATTGACCTGAGGTTGGAGTGGATTACTTTAGAGAAGCAAAATTGACCCGAGCTGGGGGGGATTAATTTAAAGTAGCAAAATTGGCCTGAGGTTGGAGCGGATTACTTTAGAGAAGCAAAATTGACCCAAGCTGGGGGGATTGTTTTAAAGTAGCAAAATTGGCCTGAGGTTGGAAGTTTACTTTAAAGGAGTAAAATAAGCGTGAGGTGGGGATTACTTTAAAGTAGCAAAAAAGGCCCTAGTGTTGGATGGGTGTGGGTGTTGGTGGGTGGGTGGGGGGGGGGGGGGGGGGGGGGGGGAGTGATAAGGATGAGGATGATGTGCAGATTTTGTTATTATTGATACCTTGATAAACTTACAAATATTTAATGATATAATTTCACGAAAACAAATCTCGGCCAGTTCATAGCAAAGATATAAAAAATGGTACAAAATGCTTCCTTGCTAGGCGCTCAGCAGTTTAGGTCTGACCGTGTACTGTTGAATAACTCAAATACTGTTTGAAAAAAAAGCAAAAAAAAGTCACCAATACAAATCATCATAATTAAATTTTGTATGCTAATTATGAGATATTTAGAAAAAAACAACTGAATTGCCAGTTTGTAATTGATTTACATTCATTTTATTCTTTAAAAATATCTAGTTTCAAAGTGTTTCCATCTCTGATGATTATTAACTGTGAAACGCAATTGCATGACGTAAAATGTTTTAAAAAAAAACAATTGCAATTATACAAAACCTATATAGCATATTTAATTGGTATTCCAGCATACGTCAATCATTGCGACTGTGCATGCGTAACTATTACCTGTGTGTGTTCAATCAGTGATAGATTTGTATGTCTGTAGGATATAACTATATTATATATACCTTACATCTCAGCCAGTCTGAGATTGGTGATATGCCACGGTTTCCAGAATTATCCAGATCTTATCCATCTGCTTGTGATGCCTCCTGGGATTTTGGCAAATGGCAAATACTTCACTGGTTAATTCTTGGAACACTTTGTATACTTACTCAGACTTTGTTTTTAACTTCAAGGGTAGATGGCATGATAAGCATTGATATATAATTTATATGTGTTTTATCTGACACATACTTCAGATATTGAGAATGTAGGAGTTTAACGACTAAGTCAGTTTCTGCCTTCTCCAACAGACACTTCTTGTGTTTTTTTGAAGAGATACACAGGAATGTTGAAATCAGTTGTACTCATATTGCTAGGTGGTAGTGGGGTTTGATTCCCAGCTTGATCAGATGCCTCTCAATCAACACTCAGTACTGATTCTACCCAGGAAGATGCCTCTCAATCAACACTCAGTACTGATTCTACCCAGGAAGATGCCTCTCAATCAACACTCAGTACTGGTTCTACCCAGGAAGATGCCTCTCAATCAACACTCAGTACTGGTTCTACCCAGGAAGATGCCTCTCAATCAACACTCAGTACTGGTTCTACCCAGGAAGATGCCTCTCAATCAACACTCAGTACTGGTTCTACCCAGGAAGATGCCTCTCAAACAACACTCAATACTGGTTCTATCCAGGAAGATGGGTCTCAAACAACACGCAGTACTGGTTCTACCCATGAAAATGCCTCTCAAACAACAATCAGTTACATGCAGCACTGGTTCTATCCAAGAAGATGGCTCTTAAACAACACTCAGTACTGGTTCTACCCAGGAAGATGCCTCTCAATCAACACTCAGTACTGATTCTAACCAGGAAGATGCCTCTCAATCAACACCCAGTACTGGTTCTACCCAGGAAGATGCCTCTCAATCAACACTCAGTATTATTTCTACCCAGGAATTTACCTCTCAAACAACACTCAGTACTGGTTCTACCCAGGAATTTGCCTCTCAAACAACACTCAGTATTGGTTTTACCCAGGAATTTACCTCTCAAACAACACTCAGTATTGGTTCTACCCAGGAATTTACCTCTCAAACAACACTCAGTATTGGTTCTACCCAGGAATTTACCTCTCAAACAACACTCAGTATTGGTTCTACCCAGGAATTTACCTCTCAAACAACACTCAGTATTGGTTCTACCCAGGAATTTACCTCTCAAACAACACTCAGTATTGGTTCTACCCAGGAATTTGCCTCTCAAACAACACTCAGCACTGGTTCTACCCAGGAAGATGGCTCTCAAACAACACTCAGCAATGGTTCTATCAATGAAGTGGACTCCAGGATGCTTTTAATATGCAATACTGAATACATATTTTACATGTAAGTGCCCATCAGTCATCATGTGACGTCATCGTCTCAAGAAAAACATCTTTTTCAATGATAAATTGACATCATCTGGATATTCCGTCTTGGGGTAAGGTAGCTCAGCAATCAAATGTTTTAGTGCAGAGATATATGGAGAACATGTAGCTATATAATGAATGATGTCATTTCACAATATTCACTTAGTGAAAATATAAAAAAATATTGAATCTATGTTATTCAATCCTAGGCCATAAGTTGTTTGATAATGAACAAGAACACATCAAATTTAATAAAGTAAGTAAAATTGCAATTCCACATACTGGTACCAAAATTACAATTCCTCAATCTCTGGTAGCAAAATTACAATTTCACATACTGGTACCAAATTACAATTACACATGCTGGTACCAAAATATACATTTCCACATTCTGGTACACACATTACAATTCCACATTCTCTGGTACAAAAATTACAATTTTACATACTGGTACCAAAATTACCATTCCACATTCTGATACAAAAAATTACAATTCCACATTCTCTGGTATTAAAATTACAAGTACACATGTTGGTACCAAAATTACAAATCCATATTCAGATACAAAAATTACAAGAACACATACTGGTACCAAAATATACAATTCCACATTCTGGTACCAAAGTTACAATTTGACATTCTCTGGTACCAAAATTACAATTCCACATTCACGTACCAAAATTGCAATTCCACACGCTGGTACAATTCTCCATTCTCGTATCAAAATTGCAATTCCACCTTTTCTACTACCAAAATTACAATTCTGCATTCTCGTACCAAAATTGCAATTCTACATGCTGGTACAATTCTACATTCTTGTACCAAAAGTACACACAATTCCACATTCTCTGGTAACAAAAAATCCAATTCCATATTATGGTACCAACATTCCAATTCCACATTTTGTTACCAAAATATCAATTTCACATTTTGGTTCTATCTTGCAATAGAATTAGAAAGTTGGATTAAGTTATGATTGGACAAAATTGTTGTAACAGTTACTTTTTTCTTTGATTTTTATTCTACAGAAATGTTGTGGGTTACTTTTTGTCCTTGATTTTTGTCCTACAGAAATATTTGTGGTACTTCAGGTATGAAATAAAACAAATCATAAATGAAAAGTGACATTTACATGTATTTGATTTGGAACAGTTATGCAGAAATATAGGCTACCACAGACATACACACAGGCAAGGAAAGGTCTTGGGAACGACTTAAACACTTATATGTATACACCATATGAAATTTCATATACAGTCAAACCTGTGTAAGCGGCCACCTCTATTAAGCAGCCACTTGTCTTAAGCAGCTACATTTTATATTTCTTAAACAACAACCTATCTTAAAAGGCCACTTTTGCTCCTTTTCTTGACTGGCCTCTTAAGACAGGTTTGACTGTACTCTGATGCCTTTATAACTTATTTTTATATAAGGATGAGGTATCACATTGTTAAGCCTCAGGTCGTCTTTAAAAGATGTATTATTTGCCTTGCTCCTACCTACTCACTCAAAATTTCAGCTACCCAAAAAATTTTATTGACTTTCAAAGTGTTTATTATTTTTTCTTATGATTTCTGTCCTTTTTTCTTTAAAAATCAAATCAAAATTTGGCAAAAAAAAAAATTTAGCTACCTACCTGGATGGCTTCAGTTGGGGACTTTTATAAATAGATGGGTTATATGCTTGTATAACTACCGTCTCCCTGTGAAGCTGATTTTTGTGGTAACATCACAAGAGTGTTTGGTTTGTTTCCCAGCTAAGGCTACTGATTTTTGCCTGTCTTGTTACATTCGTGGAGAACCTTGGAGGGCATTGAGGGAGGCTACAATTTGCCCAGGTGGTTAGATAATTGTACATGTATGTTGTTGATATTTGAATAGTTATGTCAGATATTTCCCAGTAAACAATAGAGGGATATATGGCAGGCCTCAGATGGGGACTCATGTACATAGATACAATTATGTTTGTCTACTGTTTCACCTTTGAGCTAGCTTTAGTGGTGACAATATTTAAACATTGTTTATCAACACAGGATTTCTTGCAAGGTAACCAGACTTAAATTCTGCAAACTCAAAATTGCCAATTTTTAAACACTATTTAAGAGCTAAAGTTTGGATATAATATTAAAAAAAAGCATATTTTTTAAATATTTTCTGATAATGTAACATTAAATTTGAGTGTTTTTTGCAAGAAAATGCTATTAATTTCTTATTAAAGTGTTTTTTGATTTTGAGCTTGATTTCGAGGTTTAGACACAAAAGTTTTATAAATTTAAACCCTGATTCTTTTAAAAAAAATTCTGGTACTGTTACTAACATAATACTAGTGTTTAACCTCATTTGACAACCAATGGAATAGCTTCAATTTTCAAAATTTTGTCACTCTTATTTGTTAAAACAAAATAATTTAATTATTAAGTTTGTTCATAATTACTAAGAAGTTAAGAAGTTCGTCATCACTGCGCATACTTGAATAGCATGTCACAGACTCCACCCTTGATTCAATTCTGAACAAGTCAAGTACAAACTATAGAAACACTATGCTTAGGAACCACCTTAGCAAACATCAACTTTAAAATGTCAATCATCTCAGCTTTCATCCTAGCTCCGCCCGAAGTCAGTCAAATGATGTCAAACTCATCCAGTGACGTTTAACACTAACCCTGTGGTCGCTCCCTTTGGGTTTCTTAATTGTTAAATTTTTACTAAATGAACACTAGCTATTACATATTAACTGATATCAATTGCAATATATGATAATTATTATTTATATTATTTTGTCTTATTCAGAAACAGAAAACTCAGCCACAATGCCGGAGAGACGTAAAATGAAGTCACCGAGTCCCAAAATGACGAGCACCCCAAAAATGAAACGCAAGGACAGAGATAGGGAGTCTCCTACAGAACTTCAGACAAGACTCGGCATCAAAGAGAAATTGACTTCAAAGAAAGGTAAGGCCATCTTTAAAAAAGTATTTGTTTGCTGTGCTTCTGACCCAGTATTTTTCATGTGGGTAGGTAGGTAGATAATTATTTTTTTGGCCATATTTTGATATTGCATGGTCATTTTAAAGAAAAATGAATGACATTCAGAAATATTGAAAAAAAAATTAAATGCTTTGAAAAGTTTGGGTAACTGCAATTTTGAGTGAGTAGGTAGGAGCACAGCAAACAATTTATTTTTTAAGTACGGCCTAACTGTACATTTGATACAAAAAGTTTCATATTTGGATCTCACTGCCATGGTCATGTGTTTGAGCTCTGTTTGATCCAAAAGCTGTGTGTGAGAAAGTTTGCCAGTTACAATGTACCTACAGAAGGAAAGTGTGTCTACTCAGAGTCATCATAATGTCTTCCTCTGCTAATATATATTGAGTTCTCAGTTCACCCGAAGTAGACATTCTTGGTAGTAGTGTCTTTAAAGTAGAGTTATTAATGTCATACGAGAAAGATGAGCAGCATAAAAATCAGTCTAACTGTACAGTCAAACCTGTATAAGCTGTCACCTCTACTAAGCAGCCACTTGTCTTAAGCAGCCACATTCGCTTTTTCCCACTTCTATGTTTTCAGAGCAAATTTACCTTTATTAAGCAACAATCCGTCTTAAAAGGCCACTTTTGCTCCTTTCCTTGACTAGCTGCTTAAGACAGGTTTGACTGTATTTAAAAATGCAAACTTTGTATTGTGTTAATTATACCCTCAGATACACAGTATATGGGAGCTATATAGGAGTCACGCTCGTCAGTCGGTCCGTCTGTTGACAATTTTTGTGATCGCAATTTCTCAGCAACCATTGGCCAGAATTTAATGAAACTTCACAAGGGAGATTGGTACCAAGCCTAGTTGTGCATATTGTCAGCATGTTTCGAGAGAGTAACTTTTCAAAAGTTATGTGCAGTAACTGTGTCAGGGCACCATCTGGTGGTATTCATCACCTTCAGTGATTTTGAATGTCATTTTGTACTGGGGCTAATAAAATTTGATCTGGGCTACCGGGGTTCAAGAGCTACTTGTACTGTGGTTTAGTAGGTGTAACATTGTAATTTTAAGCCCAGTAATATCTAGTCACCTTTAAAATGAGACTTAATTGATCTTTTACTTTTTCAGACTTTTCGCAAGACTCCATAGATCTTTCTGATTACAATGATGGCACCACACGTCCTATGTTCAAGAAACGACTCAGAAATGTTAGCGCAAACAGTATGTACATTAGGATTATTTCAGTTTTATTGTAAGTTTAGTCGCCTGTGTACATAAGGAGTTGATTGATTGATTGACTGATTGATTAAATATTTAATGTCATTTTTATGCCATTGGGGCTAACAAATGATCAGTTAACCTAACCACTGTTTCCTGGGATCCTGAAAGGTTCACCAGTACTCGAGCACACCCCATCACCGCAAGTAACTGATAACTTTCCCACTTGAATCAGTGGTGAGAGACGAATGATAATGAGACACAATGTCATATATCAATCATCACGGAGACTGTTGCCTGGCAGGGATTCGAACTCACGAGCCCTGGATTGATAGTCAGACACGTTACTGACTAAGCTTATCGTTCCTGAATTCTCTACCAACTGAGCCAGCCAGACTGCTTACATAAATTTCTCTCCTAATTGATTACTTTCACATTGTGACATTTCTATTTTTGTAAAATAAATTTTTGAAAAATGTTATAAAATAACGGGCATTGAATTAAGAAAACACATAAATCAGTAATCTGACATATAGTGCATTTAATAACAGTTAGTGTTGTTATTGCTAAATGAATAATTATAACTTTAAAAAAAAATCTGACAAGGTGTGCTTGCTGTAAACAGCTGCAAGAATCATTAATTTGTGTTTAACCAGGAACTTAAAGGTGAATTGCACTAAAGCAGCCTGATTTAACGTTAAATTGTGTTTTGTCATTTCCCTTATGCTCATGAATACTGCTTAGTTTTGACTGGGCTTTGTATTTATTATATAATCAATATCAGTGAAACTACATGCAGTTTTGCTGGAACCAGTCTAAAACCATGTGATCACCTGACTGCTTTCCTTAGGTTTAAGTTTGTAAGTATTTCAATTTATGTTGGAGAAACAGGAGCCTGGCTAATCATGATTTCAAACTACATTACTCAGGCGGAGAACTAGCACAGCTGGAGTGTGTCGTTTCGGGCACCCCTCCCCCCAAAGTACTCTGGCTGAAAAACAACCGACCATTAAAGGCTGCCGATGGCTGCAAGGTGATTGTGGATGAGGGAACAAACATTTTGGTATTTCCCTCAGCGAGAGATGAAGATGTCGGTGTGTACACGGCCAGAGCCATGAACGTGAACGGGTCTGTAATGGCCACGGCAGAGTTCACATTGAATGATGGTGAGTTTGACGTCTGGAGAGAAACATACAAAAATTTATTGTAGCACATAATGTAGTGTAAGCATGTTGGACAACCTAGGTTTGATTGGACATAAGTTCAATTTTCACCAGGATTTTGAGTTACTTGTTTGCTTGGTTACTTACTTATTTTCTAATTGTGAAACAAAGTTCTTACAACTTAGACAAATCATGCTTAAATTTTTCCTGGGTAGAATCATTTCTAAGCACATGCAGATAAATTATCTTGCTCAAGGACACCACACATAGCCGTGGCGAGGATCAAAGTCCCGATTCCACGATCCTGGGCCCGGTCACTGGACCATGTGCTGTACATGAGTTGCTTAGTATTAGTTCTACTCGAGGAGACATTGGCTGTAATTTTTAAAAAAAAAAGTAAATTAAATAAATTTATACTAAATAAGAGTTACTTTAAAGTGTTTTGGAAGAGGAGCTGATCTGAAATTTTGATTAATATGTTAGTCCTAACTATTCTAAACCAGCACCTGATATCTCCCAATTCTGGTCCAGGGCTGCAAAATTCCACTCGTCTGCTCGCCATGCAAATTGATCGTTTGGGTAAGATTTAAGAAACTGTCCTTAAAAATTTCTTTGATTTAAGCATTCAATAAAATATGTTTGAAAGGTGGGACGAGTACCTTTTATAAGAAACTTCAAGCTCTGAGGTCTGTTATACCCTAATGAAAAAGCAGAGAATCCCACGCCTGTCCCACAATGAGTGTTTAGAATAGTTAACAACAATGGCAGTCTACTCTGCTGATGCAAAATCAACATAAATTATATAAAATATGTCTGGCAGATAGTTTTTTTATTAACCATGAAACACTATATGGGTAATATGAGAATATCAAAATTTGAACCTTACAATTATAACTGACCAATCAGCATGCTCCGTAACTATTGCTAGATGTAGTCAATCGGCATGCTTCTATCAGTGCTACGTGACTAACACTAGTTTGGAGAGCTCAGTCTGTTTCTACAATCTGTTAATGAACTATACAATTGTCATTCATATATAATTACAACAACACTGCGAAAAATATGATTATTTCTATCGTAATTTCTGTATGTACAGGTAAGGGTCTGTCGGCCCTGTCCATGACAGACAGCCCCTTGGACATGGACTTCACCACGCCCACCTACTTCTTCCAGATGTCCAGCTGTGAAGTATCCGAGGGAAGACTGGCCAGGTTTGACTGCAGGGTTGTCGCATACCCTAAACCTGAAATTGTTTGGTAAGCTATAGCTCATAAAAAACATTGTGTATTATATTTTGATAATTAAGAAATCTGACTCAAATTGTGGGATCTGAGCTTCAAATTCATCAAACTTTGGGTCTAAAACCCAGACTCAAGGTCAGAAGTGCAGATTGTTATATACACAGGCTATTCACATGTTCCAAAGTGTGACTTTATACTTAAAGGGTTACCCCATTGTTACTGTTACAGCTCAATGAATTTGACCTCAATTGTTACAAATTTGATATGATTTGAAAGTTTAAATATCAGTTAACATGTCTACCAAATTTCAGCGTATTATATCCATTATTTTATCTCAAAAGTAATAGATGTAAACCTAGAAAAATTGCCAAGTACAGTCAGACCTGTCTTAAGCAACCAGTTACGGGAAGGAGCAAAAGTGACCTTTTAAGACAGGTTGTTGTGTAATGCAAGTTGATTTGCTTTGAAAGCATATATATGGGAAATAACAAATGTGGCTGCTTAAGACAAGTGGCTGCTTAATAGAGGTGACCATGAATACAGGTTTGACTGTATGTATATATCTTACAGAGAACCTCACAAGTTACTCCCAATTCTACTTGCAGTCCATTCAAAGTCTACATTGTTCTAAATATCAATTACATTTCACTTGGAACACTGGTAGTTGAAGTAAAACTGATTCAATTTTGTTCTGTTCAAAGATTAACCTTCCAGGATCCCAGGAAAGAGTGGTTAGGTTAATTGATCATCAGTTAGCCCCCAATGATATAAAAATGATGCTAAACATTCAATCAATCAATCAATTAATCAATCAATCTGTTGCAGGATGAAAGATGGTAAAGTGGTAGAGTCTGATGGCAGAAGCAAGCTTCTCAACTTCAACAATGAGATCTATTCTCTCCTCATACAGGATGTCCAATCTTCCGACACGGGCCGATACATATGCTGGGCTAGAAACAAGTTTGGGGAAGCCATGACAGAAGCTTACCTCAATGTCATAGGTAGATATTGTGCACTTAAGTTTAACTTCACAAATGCATTTCTCAGATTCTTAAAGGTAGTGTATCAGACACAGTCGCTATAAATGTCTAAACAATAAAGTGATTTTGAAAATGGATAACCAGCTGCATCTCGTTATTATTAATACAAAAAATATGAATTATTTGATATTTAAAAAAATAGTGGAAATGTGAGAAAGTTTTAATTGGAAATTTGAAATTGAATCGAAATCCCCATTGATGTTGCAATTTCAAATGTGAAATTTATTTTGGTATGATCTGGGTGCTCAGTTAAATCCCTTTTCAATAAATTTTGGCATGCCCAAATAAACATTTTATAGAAATATGGGATCAGTAGGTTTATATAGGCATTATATATTTGAAGAAAAATTCGCAATTTTAAAATTTTGAAAAAAAAATACTTCCTTTAAGCTCACCTGAATACTGAAAGTGAGCTTATATGACTCACATGCATCTGTCTATCATTGGCCAACCACCAAATCTAAGGTTATTTTGTGGAACCATCCGATTCACCTGTATCTGTCCATCATTGGCCAACCACCAAGTCTAAGGTTATTTTGTGGAACCATCTGATTCACCTGTATCTGTCCATCATTGGCCAACCACCAAATCTAAGGTTATTTTGTGGAACCATCTGATTCAACTGCATCTGTCCATCATTGGCCAACCACCAAGTCTGAGGTTATTTTATGGAACCATCTGATTCACCTGCATCTGTCCATCATTGGCCAACCACCAAGTCTAAGGTTATTTTATGGAACCATCTGATTCACCTGCATCTGTCCATCATTGGCCAACCACCAAATCTAAGGTTATTTTGTGGAACAATCTGATTCAACTGCATCTGTCCATCATTGGCCAACCACCAAGTCTAAGGTTATTTTGTGGAACCATCTGATTCACCTGTATCTGTCCATCATTGGCCAACCACCAAATCTAAGGTTATTTTGTGGAACCATCTAATTCAACTGCATCTGTCCATCATTGGCCAACCACCAAGTCTGAGGTTATTTTGTGGAACCCTCTGATTCACCTGCATCTGTCCATCATTGGGCAACCACCAAGTCTAAGGTTATTTTATGGAACCATCTGATTCACCTGCATCTGTCCATCATTGGCCAACCACCAAGTCTGAGGTTATTTTGTGGAACCATCTGATTCACCTGCATCTGTCCATCATTGACCAACCACCAAGTCTAAGGTTATTTTGTGGAACCATCTGATTCACCTGTATTTGTCCATCATTGGCCAACCAACAAGTCAAAGGTTATTTTGTGGAACCATCTGAATCACCTGTATCTGTCCATCATTGGCCAACCAACAAGTCTAAGGTTATTTTGTGGAACCATCTGATTCACCTGTATCTGTCCATCATTGGCCAACCAACAAGTCTAAGGTTATTTTGTGGAACCATCTGATTCACCTGTATCTGTCCATCATTGGCCAACCACCAAATCTAAGGTTATTTTGTGGAACCATCTGATTCAACTGCATTTGTCCATCATTGGCCAACCACCAAGTCTAAGGTTATTTTATGGAACCATCTGATTCACCTGCATCTATCCATCATTGGCCAACCACCAAATCTAAGGTTATTTTGTGGAACAATCTGATTCAACTGCATCTGTCCATCATTGGCCAACCACCAAGTCTAAGGTTATTTTGTGGAACCCTCTGATTCACCTGCATCTGTCCATCATTGGCCAACCACCAAGTCTAAGGTTATTTTGTGGAACCATCTGATTCACCTGCATCTGTCCATCATTGGCCAACCATCAAATCTAAGGTTATTTTGTGGAACCCTCTGATTCACCTGCATGTCCATCATTGGCCAACCACCAAGTCTAAGGTTATTTTATGGAACCATCTGATTCACCTGCATCTGTCCATCATTGGCCAACCACCAAAT
The DNA here is from genome assembly GCA_029582155.1 of Panopea generosa. Lineage (NCBI taxonomy): Eukaryota > Metazoa > Mollusca > Bivalvia > Adapedonta > Hiatellidae > Panopea > Panopea generosa. The sequence goes on along the minus strand of CM055911.1, from coordinate 39,469,809 downwards.
CTAAGGTTATTTTGTGGAACAATCTGATTCAACTGCATCTGTCCATCATTGGCCAACCACCAAGTCTAAGGTTATTTTGTGGAACCCTCTGATTCACCTGCATCTGTCCATCATTGGCCAACCACCAAGTCTAAGGTTATTTTGTGGAACCATCTGATTCACCTGTATTTGTCCATCATTGGCCAACCAACAAGTCAAAGGTTATTTTGTGGAACCATCTGAATCACCTGCATCTGTCCATCATTGGCCAACCACCAAGTCTAAGGTTGTTTTATGGAACTGTCTGATTCATCTGTATCTGTCCATCATTGGCCAACCACCAAGTCTTAGGTTATTTTATGGAACCATAATTCGGACAACTTCTTAAATTGGTTGAATCGGAAAATGAATGTTTGAGTAATAATGACCCTTCTGTAATATTTTTGTTAACTTGCCATTGTATCAAATCTAGATATAAAATGAATGATAAATCAAGACAAAACTTTCTTACCTTGTTTTTCAATTTTATTCCAACAATTTCATCACTTTAAAACACAAACTTTAGAAAATATTGGTGAAACAAAAGCCAGAAATATATTATACACATAGACATTTGTGTTCTTGAGTGGTGGCTTAGAAAATGACGATTTGAAGGAAATCAATCAGCAATCCTAATTCTCAATAAGGTTTTGCTGTTTTTAATTTTACTTGTTGCAAAATGGCCACGGGTTAGTCAGCCGAAGTTGCACTAATTCAACTCCTTGTCTGTTGACAGCTCTGACAGAACAAGAAGAAGATGGTGACCTTGCTCCCAAGTTTCTCACCAAGTTCTACGACCAGCAAACCACAGAAGGGACCGCAACAGATTTTAATTGCCTTGTTGCCGGGCGTCCAGAACCCAGTGTTACGTGGTTCCTTGAAGACAAGGAGCTGAGAGATGTCCCGGGGACGAGACTTCGACGCAAAGACAACACTGTCAGTCTGGAGATGAAGTCACCGAAAGTAGACCAGTCGGGGATGTATTCTTGTCAGTTACGGTAAATAGAAAATTTAATTGCCGATTTCTCACTGTGCAGCCTGTAATTTTTTATTATTTTTTTTTAGCCATTTTTAACAAATTTCATGTTATATATGGCATATCCAGTTGAACTTATTGAGGAAGTACTCAGAATGAATCTGAGTAGAATCACTGACCTTCTCCAAGTAAATGGCAAACTTTCTCACATAAAGTTTTTGGAGAGAGCGGGACACAAACCTACAACTTTAGCAGTGAGAGGTAAGTGATCTTGAGACGGCGTCGTATACCACTTGCGGTGGTTCTACACAGATTCATTCTCAAATCTTCTTCAACAAATAAAAGTGATATGCCATATATAACCTGAAATGCGTTGAAAATGATGTTAAACCCCATTCCAAAAAAAAAAAGTTCATCAGGATCTTTGATAAAGTGATGTGTAAAAGTAAATAACTCAATCTGTTTTTTATGAAGAAAAAAGTGAACTCTCTCTGAACAATTTTTGATAATTTTATTATTAAATAAATGGTAAATTCACTGTTTTCAGGTATAAAATAGAACATTTCATTGTGAAATATCAGTATGCAGCCAACAAGGAATCTCTATTTAATTTAAATTGTTTACCCTTATATTTACCATATTCCACCAAATAAACACCACCTGGGGGACGATGCATTGTTAAAAGGGAGAGAGAGAAAGTGGTGGGGGTCTCATTCATTTGGATCAAACAAACAATATTGTGTTTGATAATTGCTTCACAAACAAAAAAACACATTACTAGAATAAGTTTTATTATATATGGGGCTATATTGGAGTCTCACTATGAACAATTTTTGTTATCGCTTTCTAGCTCGCCGAACAAATGTCCAGGATAGCTATTGCCATGACCCCGGTGTCGGCATTGTCTGTAGACGACAAGGTTAAAATTTTGCGTTTTCTTGCGTTTAAGTTTTGGTGTTTGTCTCCAATCTCAATCTTTGCATGGATGGTGAGTTTCATCCCATAGGTGAGCTTTGTTGTTTTCTGACCACTCTTGTCCTCAGTAACCATTGGTCTGAATTCAAAGAAACTTCACATAGGTGACTGGTACCAAGCTTAGTTGTGCATATTGTCAGCATGTTGCACAAAAATAACTTTCCGTTGAGGTATGTGCAATAAATGTGTCAGGACGCCATCTGGGGATATTCATGAATCACTTTTCAGTGATATTTCTAGTTTTTACTGATAAAACTTTTTTTTTTCAGACCCAAACTGGTGGAGGGTATTTAATTGGGGGAATATGGAATATAAATTAATAATTTAATTTATCTATAAACATTTTATATAGCAACCCACTGGGCGAGGCAACCTGCTGCGCCAAGTTGACGGTGATAGAGGACAAACTCCACGGGAAGATGCTTCCTAAGTTCTTGAAGAAGTTTGACCATGTTAACGCTAGGGATGGTGAAGAGGTCAAATTTACCTGCATCGTTATTGGAGAGCCCAAACCAGAGGTCACCTGGATGTTTGACCATAAACCTGTATCTGTAAGTCAGAGAGAAAGTGTTACCTGTAACTTGTTGAATTTCTTAAATAAACTCTTCAGTATTCTCATTTATGGACTATTCCAATATCCTGGTTTTTGGACTATTCCAAAATTCTTGTATTTGGACTGTTCCAATATTCTTGTAGTTGGACTTTTGTTTTTGGACTTTTCCAATATTCTTGTTTTTGTACTATTCAATATACTTGTTTTTTTTTACTTTTCCTATAAATTTATTTTTTTGGGCTATTCCTACATACTTGTTTTTTTGGACTATTCCTACCTACTTGTTTTTGGACTATTCCTATGTAATTGTTTTTGAACTGTTCCAATATCCTTGTTTTTGGACTGTTCCTATATTCCAATATCATTTAGAAGGGGTGATAATAAGATTGGATTGATTTACAGTCCAACATTATGAGTCCTATCTATTGGTGACATCTCGGTGAGATAAAAATTTGTGCATAAGGCCATTATAAATTAATAGCTAGACTATCATCCTAATTTTTCTTAAAAAGGGGGAGGGTGGGAAGATTTTATTTTTTTATTTTTATTTTTTAAATTTTTGATGTTTTTAATAAATAATTTAATATATATATTTTTTTTTTATAAAAATAAAAATGGTCAAGGTGGCATGAAAACTAAGGGGTGGGCGGGGATGATAATCTAGCAATTATTTATTATGGCCTAAGCTGTTGTAAAGCTTGTTTACAAATCCATAACACTCGGTAAACTCCATAACCAACGACGTCATGAATCAACTTTGGCCAGAACCGAAGCATCAACAAATCCACTTAAACATAATGGTCTTGTCCAGCCAGGGGTGCAGCACCGGGAGAAGTCTCTAATCTGCAGATGCTGTCCAGTGGATATATAATCTTTTTTCCTTAGACACCAAAAATGCCAAGAGCAAAGCTGCGAGTGTAAATAAAAACGTAGACTGACTGACTGCTTGCAGTGCTCTTGTTATAAACATTATCGATAAAAGCAATAGGTAACCAGTCCAGTTTCATTGAAATGTTATATATGTCAAAATGGAGACAAGTTTTATTTGATTTAATAATCATAATTATATCGGTATGCATTAATTGAAACTCATTAAAAAAAATTGGCATAGGTGTTTTACTGACAAAAATGTCAATGGTAAAGAATAAAAAACACTGTTTTATTTAAACATGGTGGAGTGGGGATGGTAGTTTTGATGTCTAACAGCTTATACATCTATTGGTGGTGGAAAAACATCAGAATGAATTAGAGAAGATCTCATTTTCTGTTAATTTTGTGAAGGTATAATATATTTATTGATTAAATACCTGCTAACATATTTGAAATTGTTTTTCAGGACACAAACAGAAGATACATAATGAAGAAGGAAGGTGATGCATTCACACTGATTATCAAGAACGTGAGGTTTGACGATGGTGGCACGATCACTTGTAAGGCCACCAACACAGAGGGCGAGGTTTACTGCAGCGGCAACCTTCATGTCAGAGAGAGCAAGTTTACGCCAGAGACAGCAGAGAAAGCTGGGTAATAGTTGTAATATAGGTCACAAAACTGGGTAATAGTTGTAATATAGGTCACAAAACTGGGTAATAGTTGTAATATTGGTCACAAAACTGGGTAATAGTTGTAATATAGGTCACAAAACTGGGTAATAGTTGTAATATAGGTCACAGTGTTTGTAACTGTAAATTTTTGTTGGCAGTCCGACCAGAGCTCAGCCAGTAGAACATTCTAAGGGGAATAGTTCCAAATTTGAGTTGGAATAGATCACAGGGTACTTTTAACACGTTAGTCCATAATAAATTAATTGCTAGATAATCATCTAAAAAAAGATAATGTCCTGCCCTCCCCTTTTTAGAAAATATTTGGATAATAATCTAGCAATTAATTTATAATGGCCTTAGGAGAGAAGTTTATGCTTTCACACTGTCAGGGAAAGGTCCTGGGCCCGAGTCCCAAACATGAATGTATATGTTGGCAGTTCTCTAGCTATGGCGTGTCCGGTTTATGGAGGTTTCACTGTATTTTTAGACTGAGGCCCAAAGATGATGCTGGATCCAAGTTTGGCTATGTTCCGACATTTACCAAACGTCTCCACGACATGGAGGTCAAAGAAGGATCACGGGCCAAGTTTGAGTGTCAAGTCATGGGCATCCCAGAACCTGAAGTGTCATGGTAAGTGTTAGGTCAAAATTAAGTTTGCCATAATGAATTGTAGCAGAGTGAACACATAACTAAATTTGCTAGAAGCTCAATAAACGATCTATGATCAACTTACAGAGATTTTCAAAAATACTTATTTTGTGGGTTAGCTTTGCATATGGAAGGTCATGGTTCAGTTCCTAGTCAGGTCATACCAAAGACTTAAAAAATGATACTATATGCTTCCTTGCTTGGCGCTCAGCACTTAAAGGACAGTTCTAGGTCTGGTCGGATCGGTGTCTGAATAATGTAGTGGGGTATCTCTGTCTGTGGCATGATACTTCATTGTGGCAGTGCTTAGAATACTGTTTCAAGTAGACACCATCACGGTATGACTGGAAAAGTTGTTGAAAGCGACTCTAAATACGATATAAAAACATTGATCTTGACCCATATTGTCTTGAGAGCATGTTAATATTTAATCGGCTTGTATATTTTTAAATAATTATTGATTTAATTTTTTTTGGTCACAGTTTTATGTGGTAATTGCACCTAAATTTAACATGGACTTGATAGATTTTTTTCTTTTGGCCGTACAACCTTAATTAATTTATGCTGATAAGCGTGATTACCTATGATCAGTTTCTTGCAAAGTTACATTTTCAAGAGGAGCCATGAAATTTGTTTATAATCAATCAGAATCCTTCTTAATATACACATTTATTCTATATCTGTAAGTGTAAGTCAGTCGCGTACTTAAGATGTTACCATGTGACCTTACAATGTATAGAAGTTTAGTGGATCCAATAAAATATTTCATATTGTACAGTTCAAAACTCAAAATGGCCATTAAAATAAAACAAAATAAAATTTAGTAGAAATTTCAACAGTAAAAACAAACCAACAAAATTGTTCGCATAATGATTGAAACATTGAGATTATTTTAACATTCTTTTGTCTGCCACTTTGAAGTCACACCTTATTTATTTAAAAAGATCTTTATTCTATAAATTCATTCATTGATATGAAGGTACAGAATAAAAAGGCATCTCGTCCAATATTGTTTTCACCACAATAAGTCAATACAAGAACAATATATTCTTGCATACCGGATAAGGATATCTACTTTTTACCGGGGTCAGATATTTCTATCTCACCCTAGGGCTGAGATAAAAATTCTCGCACGATGATGGTATAACCAGTTATGACGTGGCGTCCCAAAAATTATATGACGTAAATTATATAATTCAACGTCTTAAAAGTGATATTTGTTAAGTATGATGATGAATTGAGTTTAATATATTATTCTGTGTATTTGATATGCAAGAAAAAGAATCATTCATGGCGTTTTCAGTTTTCTGCCAAAACCGTCCCTCGGAACGGAATTTTCTATCCGAACCTCGAATCCATGTAAGATTCTTATATTCCTATATTGTACAAAACATTGATCGGTACATTGATAAAATTCAATAAATATAAATAAAATTTCAACTTTTCCAGGATGAGAGATGGGCGTGTGATCACCCCCGGAGGTCGCTACCACATGACCCGGGAGGGTGGCACCTGTCGACTGACAATAGACAATACGTCGCCAGCCGACACAGGCGTGTACACCTGCATCATTGCCAACTCACAAGGAAAATCTTCATCTACTGCAGAACTCAAATTAGAAGGTAAATTTTCATTGGTGCCACAATTTGAGATGTTAATATTTTTATATACAGTCAAACCTGTGTAAGCGGTCACCTTTATTAAGCAGCCACTTGTCTTAAGCATCCATATTTGCTATATTTCATTTTTATACTTCCAGAGCAAATTAACCTGTATTTAGCAACAGTCTGTCTTTAAAGGCCACTTTTGCTACATCCTATGACTAGCTGCTTAATACAGATTTGAATGTACTTAATTTATGTTGATTTGAGTGCCAAGTGAGTTCAGAGATTTTGTGAATGGCTCTCTAGTCTGTTTTCTTGATAAATTGTTTTCGAGACAACACCAGGTTGAGCTCAGGGCTGCCGGCCTCTGGTGTCGTATCAATATACTTATCCACTACACTACCTGCACCGTATGTATAATTAAGGCTGACAGTTTATAGCCTAGTCGACAATCTAGCCAGTTGAAGTAATGTTCCCACTTAATTTGTTCAACAGATCTCTGACCATAAGACTGTAAGTAAACTGATGTTTTCTTACCTACAAACACAAAAAGACCATACTCGAACAAATATACTGGTATAACTTTTTTTGAAAAAAAAACCCAATGGTTTTGCCATTTTTAAAATAATTTCGTTTCATAAATAATTTCACATAAATTATTTATAAAGAAAGAAAACCACAGAAATTTACTTCTAACTTCTTGGCTGGGAAACTTCAAAAAAATGTTATTTTAAGGATGGCCAAAGATAAAAGTTTTCATTTTGAATATAGTTGAATAAACTTTGATATGAATCTGTTGATTGTTGAAATGATTTGTGTTCAATGCAATAATAAATATATCTCCCTCTCTATCTACTGATACTGCAACACCTTCTTGTGGGAATTATATGCAGGTTACGGGCATTTGAATAACTGATTAACACAAGTTCAGTGAGATAGTTTACAGGCACTGGGTATGACTTCCCCCGTACATGGGACCAACTGCTTTAAATCCTCTCTGAATGATTTACATGCTTTCACAGTACCTTGCCCAAATAAGGCATGCACTGTGGATGAAACCCCGCTAAGAGTCAATCCGGGGACCTTTGGGTGTTTGGATAAGAATGGTAACCACTAGACCACCATAACTCCTCGTACATCTCTTACATGCATCACTGTAAACATGAAGTACTTTAGAATAGATTTAGACACTTAAAATAATTGTTTAAAAAAAAATTTATTGCTTTTTGTTTCCTATAATCTACATATAACACATGTAAATTATTATTACAGGAGAGAAGAAGGAGAGATACACACCAGAGAAATTCCTCGATGACAGTAAGTCAACTATAAATGACCTTTGTTGTGTTGTAGGGTTGACCTTTGTGTCATGATTGCATAAATACGCTAGTATATAGATGACACTGTCGCCATGGAGACAGATTTTGTTGACATTAAATAAAACTTCTCATATTTAAATTAAACTTGACTGACTGTGCTTATAGCAATATAAACCAGACACTATTTATCCAGAATTCATAATTGTGGTTAAATAGATTTTTTTTTCAATCAATCAATAATTTATCTTTATCCATCATCAATATGTAACAAAAAGTATATATTCTCTTCAACTGACTTTCAGAATGAAGTCTCACTTATTTTGTTTTATAAATAATGGATAAAAATGCTATACATAGAGGTGAACACATGGCGCTGGTCAGGATTGAACCCACAACCCTCAGATTCTGGGTCTGATGTGTAACCCTAGAACATACATATATAAAACTAGTGGTAGACAAACTATTTGTGAATTATTTACGTGCAGAAACGTTTAAGAAGGAACGGTACACGCCAGATAAGTACCTGCTGGATGATAGTTACACGTCGCCGTCAAAACGTCCATACATGGATATCGACAGGAAGGAAGGTATGATGCATGCAGTATGACAGAGTTGTCAGTTTGAGATTTGGGATTGGTTGGTGATTGCGCTGTTACATGAATGGCTATTTGTGTTTCTGATGCAAAAATCATTTACATCTAAGATTACCTTATACTGTATTCATATCAGACATTAAACTTCCATTAGTACCCTTGGAGTGAGTTTTTACCATTATCTTGGTTAAACAAAAATCTTGAAACATATGGAATGTATTTATGATAACATCCTGTAAATCAATAGTCATATTTAAACTTAGTGTTCTTCTCTTTTTTTTCTGTGGTAAAAGGTCAGAAAGTTACAAACAAGAAAATTCATGCTGTAGAGAAAAAAAATAAGAGTGTTTTTGTTATTTAAAGACATACATAATGACTCAATGCACAATCTCCGCCCTTGTTTCAATTCTGAACGAGTCGTGTACAAACTACAAAGCGTGAGCTATGCTTAGAAACAGCCTTAGCAACGGATGGGCTTTCAAACTGCACCCACCCACAGTTAGTTACATAAACTGTCAGTCAAATGACGTTTAACACTAAGCGAGTTAGTTTCCATTGAGTTAAATTTAACAATTAAGAAATCCCGGTCACTCCCTTTTGGTTTCTTAATTGTTAAATGCTTACTTAATGAACACTAAACTATAATGTATTACTAAAGTCATTTCATGTAATTTATTCAACATCAAATTATGTTTGCTTCACTTGCCCTCATTAAAAATGTGTGGTTTTACAGCTTTTTAAACTTTAGATTAATGCTTTTGAATTTGACTTAAGATTTTGAGCTCCAGATAAGTGACAACGGCTTTGGAAATATATTTCTTATTTAATTTCTTTTAAACAATTTATATTTGACTTTTCTAATTCATTCATCATTTTAAACTAGCAAAATTGACATATTTTTTTTATTTAGGAATTATAGTAAGATAAAAAATCCATAAAAAATGATCTTTGACTGATTAAGTCCCTAGATATATATAATAATTAAAAAGAAAAACTTTTAAAATAATTTAGGGATTGGAGCCAAAAATTAATAAACATGTCAGGCGTGCAAGTAGCTGATGTCTTTCTGCACAACATTTTAAGAAAAACACATTTTCATGAAACAGATTCGGGTTTTAAAATACATAGACAATACATCAACTCAATCTTTTTATTGTAAATGGGGATTGAAATATATTATTGTGGCTAGTGTGAATTAAAAATAAATAGAATTTCAGCCAACTTCTCTGGAGCTCTGTTCTTGTTTTTATGCTTATCTGAAATAGCTAGATTAGATGTTGTGGATTTTTAACAGCTAAACCTGCAAGGAAAAGGTATCAGAGATCATCTTCATTTGATGACAGCTCTCTGTCTCGACCGAAACCATCGTACGAGAGTCCGGTAAAATCTACATATGACGATACGTCTCTGTCTCGACCCAGAAAGTCATATGACATCCCAGTACGATCAACATACGACGATCCTTCTCTGACTCGACCGAAGAGATCATATGACAGTCCCGTTCTATCTACATATGATGACACCTCTCTTTCTCGGCCGAAGAAATATGAAGATAAGAAGCACACTCGACCAAGGAGCATGTATGACAGTCCAGTACGATCTGTGACATTTGATGAGGCATCTCTTGTGCGCCCACGGAGCTCTTATGAAAGCCCAAAACGGTCATCTGCATATGATGACAGCTCACTGTCGCGACCAAAAAGATCCTATGACAGCCCTGTCATGTCATCTACATACGACGATTTCTCTCTTACAAGACCCAAGAGATATGATGATATGTCATTGACGAGATCAAGGAACATGTATGGGAGCCCTGGAAGGGCATCTTCGTATGATGATGCCTCTCTGACCAGACCGAGAAAGAGTTACGAGAGTCAGGGACACATGTATAAATCAGAGGACAATTCTCTCCATGTACCAAAGATACCATTTGATCGCCCAACCATCTTGAATAAGCGTGGTGACTCTGTCCGTCTTGCTTGGTTACCTGCATCAACCTATGACCTCCCTGCAGATGCGAGAAGAATTTCATACGTTGTAGAATCTCGTGAGCTGCCCCACAGAGAATGGACTAAAATAGCAACAGCTGTTCCAAGTACCTCCTACATGGTGAAAAACTTACGACCAGATAAGGAATATGAGTTCCGTGTCCGAGTCCAGAATCAACATGGTGTCAGCGAACCAACGTGGATCTCCCCACTAGAAAAGAGAGCTGGTTAGTTGCAATTTTGGAATGTTTTAATTTATCAAAAAATTTGTAAAGATTTCTTATAATTTCTTATAGTTCAGATTTTTTTTTTTTTTATCTTTTTGTATTTTTTTTTTTGTTTAAAAAATAAAATCGTCAGTTTTTTTCAGTAACTTTAAAGGGTGAAATTGTGTGTGGTTTCCGAAGCTGTTTCTTCGTTCATTGTATGGATTGCCTTTTGCTTTAAAAAAATTATCATGCGTCAAAAGGCTAGCGTTGACATGGTGATTTGATATGTTTTGAAGTTTTGCTTTGCATGATTCCAAACAAAAGTTTTAAAGATGAGCAGATAGTTTTTCACAACACGGGACTGTCATGATGTCATAGTTGTGCATGATGTGAAATTGGTAGTGTGGTTTGGTTGAAGAAATGTCTTAAATTTAGGTGGCATATCAAACAAAGGTAGTTTGAATGGCATAGTTGATGCTCTTTTAATTTTTAGAACAGTTTTACCTGAACAGACAGTGTATAGTTAATTGTCTGTACCAAGGATTAACATTAGGATCATTGTTAGTTTTTCAACACAAATAGCAGGATATCATGACAAATGAAGAACTTTATGTACAATAGTATGATGTTTGTCAGAAAGTTAACTTAACTACTGTATTATCACAACTCGATGCTCATAGGCCTAATTTTGTAAAATTTAAATTGCAGAAAATACTTTAAAAACAACATTTTTTATGCTTCGAAATTTAAGAAATTTATGAGCCATTATTAGGAAAATATGTTTTAGTTACTGTCAGAATTGGAAAGCAGCAGAATTTTGGCCTGTTGTTTATAAGGTAAATAAGCCCCTGGCTGGTACAAGTTTATGAAGTAAAGTTTTAAACAGGAATGCACATTTCTGTTTAAATGAGTTCATCACAGAAATGCAGGGGAGACAATGTAAAAAAAAAGAGTTTTATTCTATGCAATTATGTAAATGATTTCATAAAGCTTTCGAGTTATTTGATTTTAATTTGTCGTTATGTCCCATGTGGTAAAGAAGTGTTTTTTTATGCTGTTTTATGTTTTTTCTTGTTTTATTTTGTTTTATGTGACCAGTTGTCATCAGAAATGAAAGAAGTGTTGTTAAATATTGTTTAATGTTGTTTCTTTTTGTTTTCATCCGACTTTCCTTATGAAAGATGTTTTGTTATGACAAAAGTGTTTTATGTTGTCTTTTGTTGTTATTGTTGTTGTTGCCTGTCACAGGTAAAGAAAAACACGTTAAGACTGCTGTTGTATTGTTTTCTGTTGTTTTATGTAACAAATTTTCAGCAGAAATAAACGAAGCTGCTCTTAGGATATTCTACCAGGTATCTGTACACTGTGGAAGGTCATTGAATAATATTATTATACAACTTTACAATGTTTTTAATGTCCCCTGCTTTGGGAAAAGCGGGACACACTAATTTGGGTCGGTCTGTCGGTCTGTTCATCACACGTTGGTTTCCGTGCAATAACTTTTGATACAATGTTTATAATGACAAAACACAGGCTAAGTTCTATTTTAAGAGTTGTGGCATTTGTCATACTACAGTTATGCCCCTTTGATTTGTGAAAAAAAATAGTATTTTGGGAGGTTTCCATGCAATAACTTAAGAATGACTGAATCAAATCTTGTGAAAAAGGCAGGGGACATAAATTCACAGAATTTGCTTGTGTGAATGACTTTGTGGATGTTTGGTGTTGTAAATGTTAAATATGTTGTATGGTGTTAGTATATGGTGTTTGCTGTCAGTTTATGTGTTGTCAACTTCCCATCATATATGTGTTGTTAAGTTTTTAAGATTGTAACTCTGATATCAATTATGTTTGTGTTCACATCAAGGTTTAATTAATTACCAGTAAGCATCATGAAGTAACTCTCTTTGATTATGCTGAAGGGTCCTCCGTGGCCTCAAGATCACTAACCTATCACCGCTAAGGTCATAGGTTCGAGTCCTGCTTGCTCCAAAAACGTTATGTGAGAAAGTTTGCCAGTTACTTGCTGAATGACGGTGTTTCTACTCAGATTCATTCTGAGGTCTTCCTCCACCAATTAAACTGGATATGCCATATATAACCTGAAATGTGTTGAAAATGGCGTTAAACCCCATTAAAAAAATGATTCTGCTGGTTTTTTATGAAGAAATTATTTTATTGACCTGTAACTTTAAAGGTACCTATAGTCATATCAAAATACAATGTTATAATAAAATATATATTCATGTATAAGTTTCAAAACTATTTTTGAAAAAAATAAAATATATTTTTCAGTATTGAAACTTTATATAAAAATATTTTGTTTTTCAGTTTATTCAAAGAAACTTGTAATCCATAATACTGTTAAATATTTTTTCTTAAACTTTTTCTTCTGTGGATAAATATCACTATGTATGGTCATAATCTGATATGATATTTTGGCATACTGTACATATTAAAAGGATTTGTTTACCTGACATATGAAATAATATTTTCATGTATTTATTTCTGTACATGCAGATGATATGAGGCGATTTGTTGATCTGCCCGAGATGAGAGGTGAGAACTTGTTGTTTTTTGTCTATAATTACAAATAAAAAATAATTTAATTTTCGAGTCGCAATTATTCAGTTTAAGCCTTTTGTAACAAGATTACAAATATATGCAGCCATTTAGTGGTTCAAACCAGGGACCTAATTTGAAGAGTAAAAGTCCTACACATTGAGCTACCAAGGTTGTTTACATATTTTCACCCCAAATGCTGTATGCACACTTGTAATTTTCCATCAGTAAACAACCACAGCAATCTTTTTTGTATTGAATCATTCATTTATAAAGACACACATTAAAAGAGTGCATTGAATATCCATGCGTTCCATTCTGTTGACTTTCTGAGAAATTATGGGTCTTGACATCAGTGAGCATAGACAGATTTCTAGTTTCATTTGTAGTTTTTAACACTACACTTGTCATCCTATATAAACATGTTGACACATAAAATATTAATGTATGACTTTAATGTGACAGTATTACACTATAGTTGGAGTGGCATTAGAAACCATCAAAATATTTTTGTATGAAAGGTCAATATTACGTATATTTCAGCCCCTCCAAGGTTACCCACACATCGTCCACTCATAACTGACCTCGGAGAAGAGACTGTAAGGTTGGCATGGCGACCAGTTGAGACATACCAATCCAAGAGGTCACCACCTGTGTCATACAGACTAGAAGCGAAAGAATTGCCAGGTAGACCATATTGTGTTTTGCTGAAATTGACTTTGACACACAATATTAATGTGTCAGAAATGACCCTGTAATATCTTAGTCTGTATAAATCTCGTGAGTGCAATAATAGTAGTCACATTGTACAGTCAAACCTGTCTTAAATGGCCATTCAAGAGCAAAAGTGACCCTTAAGGCAGGTGGCTGCTTAATACAGGTTGATTAAAACTGAAATCATAAAAAAAATATATTTAAATTGAAAATTTGGCTGTTCAAGACAAGTGGTTGCTTAATAGAGGTGGTCACTAACACAGGTTTGACTATGCATTGTAAGTCTCTAGTTATAGTCTCTAAACTGAAATCCTTCCAATAAAGAATTAAATCAAGTAATGTCTTAGATTATATTAAATTCAATAGTTTGTAAGATGGCTGCAGCAAGAAAACTATTCTAACTTTTACAATACGGTATATTAATCAATTTTACTGATTGATAATATATTGTTATTAATTAGTTTCAAATTGGCCGAGTTACTGCTACTTGGACTGTCATATGGCCCACAGCCTATCACTGTCCAAGGACCAATAACTCGGCTAATATGAAATCACTTAATTAATGGCAATTTTATTAATTAACTACTTCTAATAACCGTGACAGGTTCAATTATCTTATTTATGCAAATTAATGAAATGACGATACAAGGAATTTTAGTTTTGATTATATTCAAGATATATAGAACTGTTTTTACATGTTAGGCAGCATGCTATACAACATATTTCTGTGCATTTATACATTTAAACTGTGTATGGATATCTTTAATAGTGTCAACCTCCACGTTGAAATGCTTTCTTTTCATCATGAGTTGATCCAATGAATGACTTTATATTCAAACAACTGGAAGTGGTCGTATTGGCCGAGTTTGGGTTCATATTATCTTGTTTTTTTTTGTATTGGCCAATTAGTTATTATTGGCTGCGTTTATATGACATATGACATGTGGACACGTTGTTCAGTGGTAGGGCACCAAACCCTTGATTGGAGGGTCGTGAGTTTGAATCTCCGCTACGGCTATGTGTGGTGTCCTTGAGCAAGACACTTTTTCGCATATGCTTAGTACTTGTTATACCAAGGAAAACTTCAAGCGTGATTTGTTTAAGATGTAAGAACTTGTTTCTCAACTGAAGTGTAAATAAACAAGTTTAAACTTTATGACGTCATAATTTCCCTTGACAAGGGAAATACATTGAAGTTAATCAATAATACCTTTAAAAGAGAAAGAGAAAAATAATTATAAGATAAATAAGATAATTACAGAATATCATGATCAGGGACATTCATTTATAATATTATTCATGCCACTCTGTAGGCAAGGATTGGATGCCGCTGTCAAGTCGTCTGCGTGACACCACACATTACCTGTCAGAGCTTCCTCACGATAGAGATTACATGATCAGGGTGCGGGCGGAGAATGATTTCGGAATCAGTGAGCCTACAGAACCTCTGTGGTTGCCAAGAGCTAAAGGTATGGAATGTTATAATCTGTCTAATGTTCCAACAACATTTGACTTTAATACTTAAAATCTTCACTAAGACTGGTTATATATTATTTACCATATGCAGTTTTACTGAAACCAATCTAAAATCATGATCACCTGACTGCTTTTCTTAGATTTAAGTATTTATATATATGTTTGTGAAACAGGAACCAGTTGTTTTATAATTATTTTATGATATCATTAATTTACTAGGCATCCACAGGACAAAGTATCATACTTAGGACATTTAACTTACTAACTTAAAAATTTAATTAAATTTTGACAGATAATTATCTATTAAATAATCAGTATCAATGAAACAATATGCAATTTTACTGAAACCAGTCTAAAATCATGATCACCTGGCTGCTTTTCTTAGATATCAGATTTTAAGTACATGTGGGTAAAACAGGAGCCAGTTCAATATAAACTACAGTTTTGCATAACAACTATCTCATTGTAATAGGAAAGTAACAGATATGCAACATGCTTGCACTATATTTGTAAGGGACATTTGTACACAGTAAAATACAATGGTACATTGCAGCATTCCCTGGTGTGCCTGTGACAAGACCAG
Source organism: Panopea generosa (assembly GCA_029582155.1). Classification (NCBI taxonomy): domain Eukaryota; kingdom Metazoa; phylum Mollusca; class Bivalvia; order Adapedonta; family Hiatellidae; genus Panopea; species Panopea generosa. Next base: position 39,454,046 of record CM055911.1, on the reverse strand, counting down.
AGATTATTGATTACGAGGCAAACCGTGCCAAACTGTCGTGGACGCGTGTTGATATACCAACGTTTGGTCTAGATGATGTTCCTCTCACATACATGCTTGAGGTAAAACTTCAATGAAAAATGCTTAAGTTAACAAAAAGATGTAAATGTTACAGTATCACAAAGTATGATTTTTATACACCCATTAATAATTCCAAATTAAACAAAATGCTAACTCTTTTTTGTTAAGATGCTGTTTTAAGAGAATTTTTTCATAGGTATAAATTCTTGTTTGTTCGCCTTTAGGAATGCAAGTTTTTTAATATTGAATATGATTTTTAACTGAGATCTGCTATCAGTTTATATATTGATAAATGGGTTAAGAAAGTTTTGTCTCGGTTTACCGAGATGTCATATTTAGATTTGATAGAATATTCATACCTGTGTTTTTAAAAATGTTAAGTATGTTAAATTATATCAAGCAGCTTCCCCATTAACAAACACTTAGCAATGACTCATAGTTGCACTAAAGAAGTCCTTTTAGAGGTACTAATTTCTTTTTATATTTACAATGCCTGTGAAAGATGTATAAACAAACAAAGACGCCCTGTAAGATTATGGGTTTGAGTCTCTGCTTGTTCTAGTAAGGAAGAATGTTGAATACTCTACCCTGATTCATGTTTTCCTTAATATATGTTGATAATATTCTGTTCATGAATACTGTTTACTCGGTTAGGAGATTAAAGACCTGTAGGAAGGTTGTATTTAGCTTCGCTTTCCTTTGCCTGATAAGCTCAGTCGTTTACACATCTGACTATCAATCCAGGGTTGTGAGATCGAATCCCCACCCGGCAACAATCTCTCACCGCTGATTCAAGTTGGAAAGTTATCAGTTACTTGCAGAGATTGGGTGTGTTTGAGTACTGGTTAACCTACCAGGATCCTAGGAAACAGTGGTTATGTTAACTGATCGTCTGTTAGCCCTCAATGGCATAAAAATGATGCTAAATATTCAATAAATCAATCCTTTGTAAGTCTATGAACTTCTTGACTGTAAGTCACAAAATTAAAAAAATTTGAGGGTTGTAAATTCAATACCCACCAGGGCCATGTGCCACACCCATGAGCAAACCACTATTGGCATACGCTTAATACTGGTTCCTTCTCCGGAAGACATTGAGTGTGAATTGTCTTAGTTGTAAGAATTTTAGTTGCAAATAACAAAAAATGAACAAGTTTAAACTAAAAAAAACTGTACTTTGGTAGGTGTATGTCTTGCTGTGAAATCAAAATGCAAAAAATGTTGGTAAATGTTTAGGTTGAGGAGCCATCCCAGGACTGGAGGACAGTTGCCCGTGACCTTGATGACACAGAATATATTGTTGAAGGACTCAAGCTAAACAGAGATTACAGGTTCAGGGTTCGAGCCAAAACACCGACAGGTCTCATCAGTGAACCTTCCCCAGCTGCGTCGCTCTACACAACATTGGGTACGTGACAGATGATGGTCCGCTTGCACTAATTTAAATGTACCCAGTACCCATGACTAAATTAGATTATCAGTATACACTGTTCTATTAAACTAAAAATCAGGAAATCATGAACTGGGCCGAGAATATGAAATCTCTTCAGGACATATTCAACTGAGTTTCTGTTTAGAGCAACCAATCAGATTCCACCTTGCAATGAAAGAAAAGCATCCATTGGTTCATTAAAGAATAAACTTAGTAACACTGAATTTATTGTCCCCCTATCTTTTCAAAGGAAAGTGGATAGACATAGAAATAGTCCCTATCAGTTTGTCCCTCTGTCATAACTCGTCTTGTTAGGCTAGATAATATATCAACACGAAATAGATATGTGCATATTTCATTGCATGCTGAGTGGACTATTTTTCTATGAGTTTTGTCCCTTTTCTATATATACTACATGGCTATTTATAATGCATCTTAACCATTTCACATTCACTCTTCCTACAGTTGCCCAGAGACATGTGTATAGAAGTCACTGATTTGTCATATGATTTAACTGAAACTTACTTTTTAGCTCGCCGGGACAAATGTCCACGAGAGCTGTTGCCATAATCTCCTGGCGTCGGCGTTGTCTGTAGATACCCAGGTTAAACTTTTGCGTTTAGTTATTTTGGTGTTTGCATCCAATCTCAATCTTTGCATTGGTGGTGAGTTTTATCGCATAGGTGAGCTTTGTTGTCTTCTAACAACTCTTGTTACACATGTTGGACATGCCATGATATTCTGATTGTAATTTTTTTCTGGCAGTTATGCACAGTTTTCAGATTTTAGTATTATTTGGCAAAACTTTAGGCAATAGCTTTAGTTCACCTATAAACCATAGAGTTAAAATTTTGAGTTAAATTTCTTTCATAGGGACACACGGCAATTTTACCCATGATTTGGTATAACATTAATATTTTTTTATGGATAATAGAAACACACATAAGTTTTATTATTGATTCTTGTATTTTGTTCAGCACGTACCAGATCTCCTGTTGACAGACTGGAGGTTTTGGAATATGAACCAGACATGGGTAGCGTACACTTATCTTGGCAGCGTGTGGAAATTCCTCCATACAATTTGAATGATGAACCTCTCATGTATATGCTGGAATACAACGAGCCACCTCTGCCAGACTGGAAACCTCTTGTTACAGGTATGGGTGCAGTCTCTCCCAGGGTACATTGTGCCATTGACCTCTGGTGATGTCTAAAATAAAACTTGCAAAATCAAACATTCATGTTATCACTCATACGTCAGACAAAATTAAACATGGTGAAATCAGCATACTAGAATTTTCTTCCAAATTATATCTGTACTTAAAAATGGTTTCCTTAACTTACCTGATTACTTACATTTGTAAATGTGGAAGGAAGTATAAATGTGCATTTGTTATGAACATAATAATGTCAAACTGCGATGTCATGAAGTTTGTAATTGTTAGATTTGTTGTGTAAGAATCTTGCAAAATTTTAAAAGTTGACAGAGGTCCATGGAGAGTAGTGCAATGCACCTTAGGAGAGATTGGTATTGATGCTGAAGTCTTTGCATCTTGTGATAATGTTGATTGGTTATTGAAATTGCTTATACATTCTGGTCCCACTGCAGCATGGTCCATTATAACGGGAAACTCTTTGAAACGCGTTTTTTCTATGGCTCCCAAATTTAAAATTGATATTTTCAACCAAATTCATTGAAACTAAATCGCTAAATGTTTGCGCACTTATTACATTTTTCCAAATGTATTTGTTCATCAATTACACTTTGATATTTCAGACTGACATAAACAACATCAGTTTTAATTGATTAACGCCCACAAACATTGGTCTGTCATATTTATCACACATTGTAATGTATTTGTTTACAGTACTTCAACCGGATAAATTATTGCCAAATAGCATAGCGCAGTGCACCTTGGGATATTTATAACCCGGTTCCGCATATATTACAGTTTCATTCCATTGATCCCGGCAACCACGTTATAATAGGACCCGAGTGTATTCTAACTTTTTATAATGATAATAATGATAACAGTAGCGCTCCAGATAAGGTGCTTATTTGCATATTTCCCTCAAATGAATTCGTGGAAAGCGCAAACAATTTTCTTTTTAAGTGGTATGCAAATAATTCTTGGTTCACTCATAACATTGCTTATACATGCATATCCAGACCGTTTCATATTTCCTGTATTTTGGTAAACAGTCAGATAAACTGGTTTCCAGTTATTACAGTTTGTACCTCACAAGCTATTAGCAGAGTGAAAGTAGAGACAAGTAGTACTAGTTTATTCAGCCTTCTTATTCAGGAGTTTGCTAATTATTTGTATGTATAATGAAAGCATCTAAATGATAAAGGTCACACACTTTGACAAATGTTGAAGTGAGAACAAAAATATCAGCTTGTAAAAATATGTATTAACTCAGATCAAAGTACTGTTTTAGTTACTTTTCACTCCTTACACACATTTCTTCAATAAGTATTTTTAACAAATATTATTTGACATTGTCAACCACGAATTCGAGCCAAAATTCTGAGTTGTGGTTTTTTTTTTTTTTAAGAAATGCCCTGCAACTGTCATCGAGAAACTTAATGGCAGACCCTTGTGAGAGGATGACTATTATAACCTTTTTTTTTTCTCCTAATTCAACCCAAAGGCACATGCATACAAACATATTCATTAAAGATAGATCAATTTTGTTAATTATTTGTTAGAAATACTTAAAAACTAAATTCATTCTTTTATCTGACTAATTCTGTGCATAAAGACAAGATATCAATCATTTTTAGTGATGGCTCGAGTCTGTTTCAGGAATACCCACAACACGTTACAGAGTTTCTCACCTTGACCCTACACGGGACTACAACTTCAGAGTTAGGGCATTAACTCCGTATGGAATGAGTCCTCCATCACCTGCACTTCCAGTAACACTGAGGAAGTCATCAGGTATGTTGTGCGAAAATCTACTGAATTGTTTATTATGAAAATACTTTAGTATTTATATACTGAACTGAAGCTTACCTGCCACTTTTGTGTTCCTTGCCCGGCAACAGTCTCCGTGATGATTGATTTATGACATTGTGTCTCATTATCATTCGTCTCTCACCACTGAGTCAAGTGGGAAAGTTATCGGTTACTTGCGGAGATGGGGTGTGCTCGAGTACTGGTTAATCCCAGGAAACGGTGGTTAGTCCGTTAGTCGTCTGTTAGCCCTCAATGGCATAAAAATGATGCTAAATGTTCAATCAATCAATCAATCAAAAATCCAATATCTTAATCAAAATATGGAATAGCACCATTAAAATCTGTATATGACAATAATGTTCTTTCTTATTCAAGTCAAAATTACTCAAGGAAATTGCTTTGATACTTTTTGAGAAAAAACATAAAATGTCAGGTGATGGGTAAGCTTATCCATTCAGTTCATATGTAATCTGTACTTCTTTTATGCCCCACTATGGATTTGGCATATAGTAATAGCAGCATCCTTCCGTCCCATAATTTTGTGTACGGCCTGTAATTTTGTCAAGCATAGATGGCTTTTGTTGATACTTGCTACAAATGATCAGCATAACATGACAACATGTAGCGAGTAAGACCCACACCAGTATCTCAAAGTTCAAGGTCGCGATTTGAGTTTGTTTGACAATATTTTGAGTCTGTGTGAGATTTCGTGTCCGGCCTGTTACTTTGTCATGCATTAATTGATTTTAATGATACTTGCTACAAATGATGAACATAACATGACAACATGTCACGAGTAAGACCCACACCTGTACCTCAAATTTCAAGGTCATACTTTGAGTTTGTTTGACAACACTTTCAATCTGTTTGAGATTTTGTGTCTGGCCATGTTAAAGAAATCAGGAAACCTGCAACTGGTTAGGATAATGTCCCTTCTTTTTAACTTGTTGTACATGTATTATGAGTTTTTCTGCATAACCACAGATATGACCCAACACGAAAACAACGTGAACATTCAGAGGGCCCTGTTAAGAATACATGGATCTGACTTTTCTGTGCAAAATACAATGAATAGTTATATATGCTAGCTCTGTTTTGAGTGTAAAAATAAACACGTTTTTTTTTCACCTAATTTTCTTGATTTATTTTTATGTCCAGTGGTTCCAGCTCTGCCAGAATCTGTTATTATATCAGAAGTGGAACCAGATTCTGTGAGGTTGACATGGCGACGACCTCTTTCATATGACCTTTCTACACCAATCAGCTACCAGATTGAGATGTTGGAACCACCCATGTCAGAATGGCGACCGGTTGCAACGGGATTATCCGAAACAACATACAAAGTCACAGGTTGTTATTTATTGAAATGTGGCTTATCAAAGGCTTCAAGTCGCAGTATCACACAAAAAAAGTTTGCTCTAAATCTCCAACATAATATGTGAGTTATGTTTTATCCTGTGTAGGACGCTTGCACGAAACTACCGGTAAACAGAATAAAAGTGGAAGAAGGAAATCTTGAACATTTATCTTTCATAATAGTTAAATGCGTCCTGGCATTTGCATGTAACTAGATCTTTGTTGCAATTGGGTTTATTAAAAAAGGAAAGGTATGTTTTTTACCACCCTTTGCATTGATCAAATCCCATTGGCCTTCATGTTTGATAACTGTTCTATTTCACTGCCTTGCATACAGTTGGGTCTGTGACAAGAATTTTTGTCTTCTGCTTTGCAAAAAGCAGGAAACACTAATTTAGGTCCGTCCATCTGTCCATCCGTCTGTCCATCTGTCTGTCTGTCACACTTTTGGTTTTCATGCAGTAACTTAAGAATGCATGAATCATATCTTTTGAAATTTCAATACAATGTTTATAATGACAAAACAAAGGCTAAGTTGGTTTTCAAGGTTATGACTTTTGGTGTTGTAGAGTTATGCCCCTTTAATTTTTGAAAAATGGCCACACTTGGTTTCCATGCAATAATTTAGGAATGCCATAATCAAATCCTTTGAAATTTTCATACAATGTTTATAAAGACAAAACACAGGTTAAGTTCAATGTTCAGGGTTGTGATTTCTGGCATTGGCGAGTTATACCCCTTTAATACATGAAAAATCGTAATTTCCATTTGTCTGTCACACTTTTTGGGGTTTCTTTGCAATAACTTATGAATGCCTGAATCAAGTCTTTAGAAATAATAATGCAAAATTTATAATGATAAAACACAGGCTATCGTTGATTTTAGTGGTTGTTGCGTTTGTCTATCTACAGTTATGCCTCTTTAATTTGTAAAAAATCTTATTTTAGGGGGTTTCCGTGTAATAATGAAATCTTTTGAAAAAAGCGGGGGGACTTAAATTTACAGAATTTTCTTGTGAATCTTGGTTTGAGTGACAACCGTGGCAACGGGGACATAATTCCTGGGAGACCGGTATAAATCGTTGATCAGAGACATATTCCCAATAGTACTGATATAGTTTTTATTTGAAAGTCGCATCCATCATATCAATATGAAGTCTTATGTGTCAGTCAGTGATTCTTCTTATGTATTTCTTCTCTTTTTGAGGTGACTTTCATTGAGAATGATGATAAATCATGAAGCTCAGACTATGCAAAAGTTCTAAACTGAAAACAAACAAATTTGAAGTATTAAAACGTAAAAAAAACAAAAAACTACAGAAATAAATTGTGTGTTTTAAGATGGTTTGTGTCGTTTTGTGACCTAGGATACTTAATCTGTGTATTGTTTATGACAGGTTTAAGACCAACAAAGGACTACCAGTTCCGTGTGATGCCACAAGTTGACTCGCGGTTCCTGGCACCAACATCCGTCGCCGCCCTCACATCCTCTGCTGGTCAGTAAAAACAGATATGCAAATTTATTAATTTCTAAGATATCATATTTATATACTGTGTTGAATATTTGGAATCTGATTAATATCCTACTCAAGATGATGTTTTTTCTAAAAAATTGTGTCCTGGTCCGCTTGTTTAACATTGATTTTTTATAGTTCATATATCCATCTTCACTTGTAAAACAACTACCAAACAAAATTGTATGTAACACACTTCACAGAAAAAAATTCTCAAATCTAAATAAGTGCCTATCCCCCCCCCCCCCCCCCATTTTGTGTGTGGAAAAAATAAAAATTACGCTAAGCTTTGCATTTGCTGCATTTAAATAACTCTTGAACAAAGTAATAAAGATAACTGGCCTGAAATAGAATATTTTCAGGTAAAACTCGAAAAGATTGTTTAATATATACTTTAAATTTGTATTAGAATCCTTCATGGCAGGGTGCTGTAGGGCCCAGTCTCATATCACTTACTGGTATTTCTCAGTGCTGAGGTCATAGGTTAGAATACAGTTACGTTCAAAATCTTTTGAATGATCCATTGTATTAAAAACTTTAAGGGTCCTCCGTGGCCGGGTAGTCATAGGAGCCGTCTCAAGATCACTTACCTCTCACCGCTTAGGTAGTAGGTTGGAGTCACGCTCACTCCAAAAACTTTATGTGAAAAAGTTTCCAGTTACTTGCGGAAGGACGATGGTTGTACTCAATCTGAATCAGAAAAAACTTGATATGCCATATATAACCTGAAATGTGTTGAAAATGGCGTTTAACCTAATTAAAAAAAAAAATCTTTATATAAGAAATTTTGTCATTTGGTTCTGCTCCAAATTCTTCACTGACTTCTTCCATCAATAAAATTGGAGTGCTATAATTATATTATATTAAGAAATCCTGTAATGCAAATCATTTTTATCAAATTTAAATTGTTTTTGCTTTTGTAAAGATTTTTGGTTTTTGAATAGGGTTTAAATGTCATTTTAGACAGATTGTAAGTTTATATATTATACTGTATTTGTAACTTTTACTTTAGTTTTTATCTCAGTCACCTTGTCTGTGCTTTCTACTGTACTATCTTTACAGCCTAGAACTGGATGATTTCTGGACCTAAAATCATAAATTCTAAGAAAATCAGCCTCTAAAATTAAAATAATATATATCCAATATACAAAATTTTAATGTATTTACTTGCAGAAACCAGAAATAATTTTTAACAGAACATGTTTGAAAATCATAATTTCATGTTGAATACAGCTAGGTTTACAAAATTTTAGATGTAGATTTTCAGACTAAAATATTTCAGTATTTTCCATCTTAATACCTTTGATATCGGCGAAAGAATGCATTGAGACTATAATAAAATTATGCACTAATAATGTTGCTGTTTATTTTTGTAGTGAAACCAAGGTTACCTATGTCAGAGCCATCATTGAAGGAAATCAGTCCAGAGTCTGTTCAGTTGTCATGGCGGCCAGCAGAATTCCCCATCTACCAACGCTCACGAGCACCTCTTTATTATGGTGTACAGATGATGGAGTTGCCATCTTCAAAATGGGTACCAGTTGCCCGACGTGTGCCGGACACTACATACACGGTTACCGGCCTCAGACCAGACAGGGATTATAAGTTCAGAATCCTGGCAGAGACGGATGTTGCAGCCAGTGAGCCCAGTCTCCCAGCTAGTCTGCACAGGAAACCAGGTAGGCTTTTTTTTACCTTATTAAACATTTATTGGCTTCCCAATAAAAAAATTATGTGTTTTTTCCCAGCTGAGGCAGAAAAAATTCCACAAAATGTTGTTTTTTTTTGTTGTTTTTTAAACCAAATTAGGTATGAAGTATTATTGTAATATCTGACAACTATTGGTTAGGACATGATCTTCACAGTATTACTTTAAGCTTTATTTTCCAGTTTGCTAAAGCCTTAAAAAATTCCCAATTTACCCTCAATCATGCTGTTTTTCCCAATCTTTAAGGTTTGGTCCTCTTCCCAATTTGCAGAAAAAAAGCTCTATTTTCATGCATTATAGCAATGGTAGAGTACAGACCTCGAGGTTGTCAGACTTTGTTTGTGCTTGTCTCAAATTCGTTATGGGATAGAAAGCTATTTACACTTTTTTGTTATAATGAGATGAACCTGGAACAAAGATTTTAAGCTTGGACCCAGGTTAAAGTTATAGAATAGGTCCTGGCCCCAGTTTAACTATACTAACAGTGTTCCACCACCTCAATGATTATCACGATGACAACTTTGTTGATTATGATCTTAGTAGTGGTGGTGATGATACTGCTGCTGCTGCTGCTAATGATGATGATGATAACTGTAATATTGGTGGAGTATTGGAGTTTCATTAACATAGACATAATTCAAAGTTTGTGTTCATTAAATTTTTTTGACAAAATAAGTTATAATGTAAAAATATGTTGATAATATTTATGACAAGTCAAATCGTCTAAAGTTGCGTGACTTTTGTTGATTTTAAATAAAACAGTGCTAATGTTAACGACACAGTGCTGAGGATAATGGAACAGTGCTGATGATAATGACACAGCACAGATGATAATGAAACAATGCTGATGGTAATGAAACAGTGCTAATGTTATTCACAGTGCTAATGAAAATGAAACAGTGCTGATGGTAATGAAACAGTGCTGATGATAATGATACAGCACTGATGATAATGAAGCAATGCTCATGATAATGAAATAGTGCTCATGATAATAACATGGTGCTGATGATAATAAAATAGTGCTGATGATAATGATGTAGTGCTGATAGTAATGACACAGTGCTGATGATAAGGAAACAGTGCTGATGATAATGACACAGTGCTGATGATAATGTGACAGTACTGATAATAATGATACAATGTTGATAGTAATGACACAGTTCTGATGATAATGACACTTTGCTGATAGTTATGACACAGTGCTGATGATAAGGAAACAGTGTTGATGATAATGGCACAATGCTGATGATAATGAACAGTACTGATGGCAATGACACAGTGCTGATGATAATGATAAGGTTCTGGTGATAATGTGACAGTGCTGATGATAATGACACAATGCTGATGATAATGAACAGTGCTGACGGTAATGAGACAGTGCTGATGATAATGTGACAGTGCTGATGATAATGATACAATGCTAATAGTCATGACACAGTACTGATGGCAATGACACATTGCTGATGATGATACAGTTCTTGTGATAATGAAACAGTGCTGATGACAATGAAACAGTGCTGATGATAATGAAACAGTGTTGATGACAATGAAACAGTGCTGATGATAATGAATGAATACACCAGGAATGTCATTAAACTAAGGCTTCAGTAAAATATTAAACAAAGAGAAAACTAACTTTTAATATATATTTTAGCACCAAGATTCCAAAGAAATGAACCATCAATCCGTGACATCTCTCCTAATGTTGTGCATCTCACGTGGCAACCAGCTGATATCGCCGATGGCTACGGTGATATCACATACCAAGTGGAGATACAGACACCCCCTGGGATATCTACATGGAGCACATTGTATGACAGACACCCTACTGCAAGTGTCAGACTGGCTGACCTGCGCCCAGACTTGGACTATTTGGTGAGGGTAAGAGCCCAGTGTGGAGACCATCTGACAGAGCCCACATTGCCTGTGTATATACCCAGAAGGGCAGGTATGTAACCATTAAGAGTGTGTACCAAAGAATTTTTTTTTAGATAATTTGTATTATACACAAGTTTACACATTCTGTTTTCGGGTAGAAAGTTTAGAGCTTTTGCTCAATAATTTTAGTTTCCTTTTAGAATTTGCAGATTATATCCATCAAATAAAAGTAAACTTATTGGCTGCTTTTGAGTTGACTATGGGCGAGGATTACTGCTTGTTAATTTTTTTGTATAAGATACTGTGATATTATTTATAGATAGCTTTCCCTACACGAAAAGGAGAGTCATGATTGTATTTGAGTTTAAGTGGGTTAAGGTGTAAACTGCACTTTATTTCAGTTGATACCAAGTGTTTTTTAGTTGATAGCAAAGTAAACTTGGAGCTTATATGAACTGCCCTCAAGTCCCCTTACTGGGTAGAACCAGTACTGAGTGTGAAATTTTGTAAGGCCATATAGTCAGGCTGGGGATCAATCCCACAACATCTAGCGTGAGCAGTCATCACTCTATCCACTGTCTACTGCCCCAATTCAAAGTTATAATTTCACATGTTGCTAAGCGGTCACTAGATCACTAACCTCTCAGCTCTGAAGGGGTCCTCTATGGCTGAGTGTTTTAAGGGGCCATCTCAAGATTACTAACCTCTCACCGCTGAAGGGGTCCTCTGTGGCTGAGTGTTTTAAGGGGCCATCTCCAGATTACTAACCTCTCACCGCTGAAGGCGTCCTCTGTGGTTGAGTGTTTTAAGGCACCATCTCAAGATTACTAACGTCTCACCCCTGAAGGGGTCCTCTGTGGCCGAGTGTTTTAAGGGGCCATCTCAAGATTACTAACGTCTCACCCCTGAAGGGGTCCTCTGTGGTTGAGTGTTTTAAGGCACCATCTCAAGATTACTAACCTCTCACCGCTGAAGGGGTCCTCTGCGGCTGAGTGTTTTAAGGCACCATCTCAAGATTACTAACCTCTCACCCCTGAAGGGGTCCTCTGTGGCTGAGTGTTTTAAGGCACCATCTCAAGATTACTAACCTCTCACCGATGAAGGGGTCCTCTGTGGCTGAGTGTTTTAAGGTGCCATCTCAAGATCACTAACCTCTCACCGATGAAGGGGTCCTCTGTGGCTGAGTGTTTTAAGGGGCCATCTCAAGATTACTAACGTCTCACCCCTGAAGGGGTCCTCTGTGGTTGAGTGTTTTAAGGCACCATCTCAAGATCACTAACCTCTCACCGCTGAAGGCGTCCTCTATGGCCGAGTGTTTTAAGGCGCCATCTCAAGACCACTAACCTCTCACCGCTGAAGGCGTCCTCTGTGGTCGAGTGTTTCAAGGGGCCATCTCAAGATTACTAACCTCTCACCGCTGAAGGGGTCCTCTATGGCTGAGTGTTTTAAGGTGCCATCTCAAGATTACTAACCTCTCACCGCTGAAGGGGTCCTCTGCGGCTGAGTGTTTTAAGGTGCCATCTCAAGATTACTAACCTCTGACCGATGAAGGGGTCCTCTGTGGCTGAGTGTTTTAAGGTGCCATCTCAAGATCACTAACCTCTCACCGATGAAGGGGTCCTCTGTGGCTGAGTGTTTTAAGGGGCCATCTCAAGATTACTAACGTCTCACCCCTGAAGGGGTCCTCTGTGGTTGAGTGTTTTAAGGCACCATCTCAAGATCACTAACCTCTCACCGCTGAAGGCGTCCTCTATGGCCGAGTGTTTTAAGGCGCCATCTCAAGACCACTAACCTCTCACCGCTGAAGGCGTCCTCTGTGGTCGAGTGTTTCAAGGGGCCATCTCAAGATTACTAACCTCTCACCGCTGAAGGGGTCCTCTATGGCTGAGTGTTTTAAGGTGCCATCTCAAGATTACTAACCTCTCACCGCTGAAGGGGTCCTCTGCGGCTGAGTGTTTTAAGGTGCCATCTCAAGATTACTAACCTCTCACCGCTGAAGGGGTCCTCTGCGGCTGAGTGTTTTAAGGTGCCATCTCAAGATTACTAACCTGTCACCGCTGAAGGGGTCCTCTATGGCTGAGTGTTTTAAGGGGCCATCTCAAGATTACTAACCTCTCACTGCTGAAGGGGTCCTCTGTGGCTGAGTGTTTTAAGGCACCATCTCAAGATTACTAACCTCTCACTGCTGAAGGGGTCCTCTATGACTGAGTGTTTTAAGGGGCCATCTCAAGATCACTAACCTCTCACTGCTGAAGGGGTCCTCTATGGCCGAGTGTTTTAAGGCGCCATCTCAAGATTACTAACCTCTCACCGCTGAAGGGGTCCTCTATGGCTGAGTGTTTTAAGGGCCCATCTCAAGATTACTAACCTCTCACTGCTGAAGGGGTCCTCTATGGCCGAGTGTTTTAAGGCGCCATCTCAAGATTACTAACCTCTCACTGCTGAAGGGGTCCTCTATGGCCGAGTGTTTTAAGGCACCATCTCAAGATTACTAACCTCTCACCGCTGAAGGGGTCCTCTATGGCTGAGTGTTTTAAGGGCCCATCTCAAGATTACTAACCTCTCACTGCTGAAGGGGTCCTCTGTGGCCGAGTGTTTTAAGGCGCCATCTCAAGATTACTAACCTCTCACCGCTGAAGGCGTCCTCTGTGGTCGAGTGTTTTAAGGGCCCATCTCAAGATTACTAACCTCTCACTGCTGAAGGGGTCCTCTATGGCCGAGTGTTTTAAGGCACCATCTCAAGATTACTAACCTCTCACCGCTGAAGGGGTCCTCTATGGCTGAGTGTTTTAAGGGCCCATCTCAAGATTACTAACCTCTCACTGCTGAAGGGGTCCTCTATGGCCGAGTGTTTTAAGGCGCCATCTCAAGATTACTAACCTCTCACCGCTGAAGGCGTCCTCTGTGGTCGAGTGTTTCAAGGGGCCATCTCAAGATTACTAACCTCTCACCGCTGAAGGGGTCCTCTATGGCTGAGTGTTTTAAGGTGCCATCTCAAGATTACTAACCTCTCACCGCTGAAGGGGTCCTCTGCGGCTGAGTGTTTTAAGGTGCCATCTCAAGATTACTAACCTGTCACCGCTGAAGGGGTCCTCTATGGCTGAGTGTTTTAAGGGGCCATCTCAAGATTACTAACCTCTCACTGCTGAAGGGGTCCTCTATGGCTGAGTGTTTTAAGGGGCCATCTCAAGATCACTAACCTCTCACTGCTGAAGGGGTCCTCTGTGGCCGAGTGTTTTAAGGGGCCATCTCAAGATTACTAACCTCTCACCGCTGAAGGGGTCCTCTATGGCTGAGTGTTTTAAGGGGCCATCTCAAGATTACTAACCTCTCACCGCTGAAGGGGTCCTCTATGGCTGAGTGTTTTAAGGGGCCATCTCAAGATTACTAACCTCTCACCGCTGAAGGGGTCCTCTATGGCTGAGTGTTTTAAGGGGCCATCTCAAGATTACTAACCTCTCACTGCTGAAGGGGTCCTCTATGGCTGAGTGTTTTAAGGGGCCATCTCAAGATCACTAACCTCTCACTGCTGAAGGGGTCCTCTATGGCCGAGTGTTTTAAGGCACCATCTCAAGATTACTAACCTCTCACCGCTGAAGGGGTCCTCTGTGGCTGAGTGTTTTAAGGGGCCATCTCCAGATTACTAACCTCTCACCGCTGAAGGGGTCCTCTGTGGCTGAGTGTTTTAAGGCACCATCTCAAGATTACTAACCTCTCACCGCTGAAGGGGTCCTCTGTGGTTGAGTGTTTTAAGGCACCATCTCAAGATTACTAACCTCTCACCGCTGAAGGGGTCATCTGTGGCTGAGTGTTTTAAGGGGCCATCTCCAGATTACTAACCTCTCACCGCTGAAGGCGTCTTCTGTGGTTGAGTGTTTTAAGGCGCCATCTCAAGATTACTAACCTCTCACCGCTGAAGGTGTCCTCTGTGGTTGAGTGTTTTAAGGCGCCATCTCAAGATTACTAACCTCTCACCGCTGAAGGCGTCCTCTGTGGTCGAGTGTTTTAAGGGGCCATCTCAAGATTACTAACCTCTCACCGCTGAAGGCGTCCTCTGTGGTCGAGTGTTTTAAGGGGCCATCTCAAGATTACTAACCTCTCACCGCTGAAGGGGTCCTCTGTGGCTGAGTGTTTTAAGGGGCCATCTCAAGATTACTAACCTCTCACCGCTGAAGGGGTCCTCTGTGGCCGAGTGTTTTAAGGGGCCATCTCAAGATTACTAACCTCTCACCGCTGAAGGGGTCCTCTGTGGCCGAGTGTTTTAAGGGGCCATCTCCAGATTACTAACCTCTCACCGCTGAAGGGGTCATCTGTGGCTGAGTGTTTTAAGGGGCCATCTCCAGATTACTAACCTCTCACCGCTGAAGGCGTCCTCTGTGGTTGAGTGTTTTAAGGCACCATCTCAAGATTACTAACCTTTCACCGCTGAAGGGGTCCTCTGTGGCCGAGTGTTTTAAGGGGCCATCTCAAGATTACTAACCTCTCACCGCTGAAGGGGTCCTCTGTGGCCGAGTGTTTTAAGGGGCCATCTCAAGATTACTAACCTCTCACCGCTGAAGGGGTCCTCTGTGGCCGAGTGTTTTAAGGGGCCATCTCCAGATTACTAACCTCTCACCGCTGAAGGGGTCATCTGTGGCTGAGTGTTTTAAGGGGCCATCTCCAGATTACTAACCTCTCACCGCTGAAGGCGTCCTCTGTGGTTGAGTGTTTTAAGGCACCATCTCAAGATTACTAACCTCTCACCGCTGAAGGGGTCCTCTGTGGTTGAGTGTTTTAAGGCACCATCTCAAGATTACTAACCTCTCACCGCTGAAGGCGTCCTCTGTGGTTGAGTGTTTTAAGGCACCATCTCAAGATTACTAAGCTCTCACCGCTGAAGGGGTCCTCTGTGGCCGAGTGTTTTAAGGGGCCATCTCAAGATTACTAACCTCTCACCGCTGAAGGGGTCCTCTGTGGCCGAGTGTTTTAAGGGGCCATCTCAAGATTACTAACCTCTCACCGCTGAAGGGGTCCTCTGTGGTTGAGTGTTTTAAGGCGCCATCTCAAGATTACTAACCTCTCACCGCTGAAGGGGTCCTCTGTGGCCGAGTGTTTTAAGGCACCATCTCAAGATTACTAACCTCTCACTGCTGAAGGGGTCCTCTGTGGCCGAGTGTTTTAAGGCGCCATCTCAAGATTACTAACCTCTCACTGCTGAAGGGGTCCTCTATGGCCGAGTGTTTTAAGGCACCATCTCAAGATTACTAACCTCTCACTGCTGAAGGGGTCCTCTGTGGCCGAGTGTTTTAAGGGGCCATCTCAAGATTACTAACCTCTCACCGCTGAAGGGGTCCTCTGTGGCCGAGTGTTTTAAGGGGCCATCTCAAGATTACTAACCTCTCACCGCTGAAGGGGTCCTCTGTGGCCGAGTGTTTTAAGGGGCCATCTCCAGATTACTAACCTCTCACCGCTGAAGGGGTCATCTGTGGCTGAGTGTTTTAAGGGGCCATCTCCAGATTACTAACCTCTCACCGCTGAAGGCGTCCTCTGTGGTTGAGTGTTTTAAGGCACCATCTCAAGATTACTAACCTCTCACCGCTGAAGGGGTCCTCTATGGCCGAGTGTTTTAAGGGGCCATCTCAAGATTACTAACCTCTCACCGCTGAAGGGGTCCTCTGTGGCTGAGTGTTTTAAGGGGCCATCTCCAGATTACTAACCTTTCACCGCTGAAGGCGTCCTCTGTGGTTGAGTGTTTTAAGGCACCATCTCAAGATTACTAACCTCTCAGCCCTGAAGGGGTCCTCTGTGGCCGAGTGTTTTAAGGGGCCATCTCAAGATTACTAACCTCTCACCGCTGAAGGGGTCCTCTGTGGCCGAGTGTTTTAAGGGGCCATCTCAAGATTACTAACCTCTCATCGCTGAAGGGGTCCTCTGTGGCTGAGTGTTTTAAGGTGCCATCTCCAGATTACTAACCTCTCACCACTGAAGGGGTCCTCTGTGGTCGAGTGTTTTAAGGTGCCATCTCAAGATTACTAACCTCTCACCCCTGAAAGGTCCTCTATGGCCGAGTGTTTTAAGGTGCCATCTCAAGACCACTAACCTCTCACCGCTGAAGGGGTCCACTGTGGCCAAGTGTTTTAAGGTGCCATCTCAAGATTACTAACCTCTCACCGCTGAAGGGGTCCTCTGTGGCTGAGTGTTTTAAGGTGCCATCTCAAGATTACTAACCTGTCACCCCTGAAGGGGTCCTCTGTGGCCGAGTGTTTTAAGACACTGTCTCAAGATTACTAACCTCTCACCGCTGAAGGGGTCCACTGTGGCCGAGTGTTTTAAGACACTGTCTCAAGATTACTAACCTCTCACCGCTGAAGGGGTCCTCTATGGCTGAGTGTTTTAAGTTGCCGTCTCAAGATTACTAACCTCTCACAGCTGTGTTAGATCCCATTTAAAAAATATACTTGCCTAACTGTACTATTGTTTCTTCATATATTCCGACTTGGTTCTTGTTACATAATGACTGATGTTGTATTGCAGTCCCACCAAGAATACCGCTAGATGAGCCATATGCCGTGGAGATAAACTCAGACTCCGTCAAGCTCCAGTGGCGCTCGGCAGATCTGCCCACACACATTCTCGACTACGCTCCTGTCACCTACCGTCTGGAGGCCTGCGAGCAGCCTGGCAATAACTGGGTCACTGTGGCTCATGGCATTCCCCACACAGACTTCAAGGTGACTGGTTTGAACCCTGCGAAGGACTACACGTTCCGAGTGAGAGCCATGAATGATTATGGAATGAGTGACCCAACACATGGTGTGTCCATCCCCAGAAGATCAGGTACTATTTTGATTTATAGAGCAAACTGTTTATGACCCCACCATCTAATGAATGGTGAAGGGGCATTCATTAAGTGTTATCTGCGGCCATGTGGCAAAGTGTGGTTTTAATATAAGTAAGTAAATTTATGTTCCCTAAATTATTTGAATTAAAACAGCTCCAAACAACCCCGGTTCATTATTACAGAAACCGTACTACTTTTGTCTGTCCTCAAACTTGCCTTTCCGCACATATGATACAGCGTGTGGAGACAATGGAACTGCCATTTGACAAAGGCATGTCATATTTTAAATTTTTGGACCTTTAAAATGATTTTCTTTAATTTCATAATTTAATACAGCATTTCCATTTTAAAGCCTCATTAAACTTCCAAAAAGAATAATTTTTAATGAAAACCAAAATGATTATAATTAAATGTGTTTGTAGTATTACTACTCCTATAACCCCAAAACCATTCCAAAACCATAGACCCCGTAGTGACTCGTTTTAAACAAGTAAATAAATAGCTTCGATTGAAATGTTTATTTCTTAAAAGAGCGGACAAAAGTCGTTTGTTTTGGAAGTTTATTGAGTCTTAAATGTCAGAAAAATAAATATTAAGTTAAAAAACACAAAACGTAATAAATAACTTCATAACAACAGATATAAAAAATAATGATCATGCATGTATCAAATGTTCATATCATTACAGTGGCGCCTACCCTTCCACGTGATGAACCGTTAATGTACGACATTGGTTCGGGCTCTGTGCGTCTGACCTGGCGACCAGCAACTCTCCCATCCCACATGCAGTCTCAACTACCCACAACATACACAATCTACGTTCAAGAGTTACCTTTCAAGACGTGGCGCCCCTTGGTTAAGAAGATCCCTCACACTTCGTATTACGTCTCTGGATTACGGCCAGATAAAGATTACAATTTCCGCATACAGGCTGAAAATACATTTGGCAGTAGCAGACCCACTGAGTCAGTCTACCTGCCTAAGTTTGCAGGTATGTTTATCTAAGTTTGGCTTGTTTGGCTACTTTTACTTGAGGTCTGACTGTCGATCCAGGGTTTTCGAGTTTAAATCCCTGCCCAGCCATTGTCAGCATTGTAGTTGATATACGATATTGTGTTTCATTGTTGTTTGTCTCTCACCGCTAATTCAGGTAGTACAGCTGTCGGTTGTTTGCTTGAGTACCAGTCCAGGATTTCAGGAATGAGTGGTTGGGCTACCTGAATGTCAGTTAGCCTTCAATAGCATAAAAATGTAGCTAAATATATATAAAAAAAATAAAACTAATGGTGTCATTGATAGAAACATTATAGAAACATGGTATCAATATGAAATATTCTTATAAATACATACATGACTACTTCTCACCCATCTGGAAATATTACTAAAAATGTATCCAATCCAGGTTTGTGAATTTTTGTGAATAGAGGGCAAAAATGAGATAATGCAGGTCAATTATTTTTTCAGTCGGTGGGTGGGTGGGGGGGGGGAATATGTGGTTTTGATGGTAACAAAAATGGTAAAATTACAGATAACTGGACCCTAGCCTGTAGACTGGAACCAGCTCTCCTGGTTAGGTCCGTTAAATGTTGGGAAACAACATTTGAGCCCATTGATTGGTCAGTTGCTTCAGGGAAAGTTGAATGCTGTCATTTCAGTAAGCATTCAATTGTATAAATTGTGGGACAGGCACTGAGAGACAAAAAATGAAATTGTCAATAACACATCCACTGTGGTTGCCAGCCACCCACCAAAATACTGTTTATAGGAGTAAAATGAATTTGTCAATAATACATCCACTGGGGTTGCCAGCCACCCACAAAAATACTGTTTATAGGTGTAAAATGAATTTGTCAATAACATATCCACTGGGGTGGCCAGCCACCTGCCAAAATACTGTTTATAAGCGTAAAATGAATTTGTCAATAACACATCCACTGGGGTTGCCAGCCACCCACCAAAATACTGTTTATAGGTGTAAAATGAATTTGTCAATAACACATCCACTGGGGTTGCCAGCCACCAAAATATTGTTTATAGGTGTAAAATGAATTTGTCAAGAACACATCCACTGGGGTTGCCAGCCACCAAAATATTGTTTATAGGTGTAAAATGAATTTGTCAATAACACATCCACTGGGGTTGCCAGCCACCAAAATATTGTTTATAGGTGTAAAATGAATTTGTCAATAACACATCCACTGTGGTTGCCAGCCACCCACCAAAATACTGTTTATAGGTGTAAAATGAATTTGTCAATAACACATCCACTGGGGTTGCCAGCCACCCACCAAAATACTGTTTATAGGTGTAAAATGAATTTGTCAATAACACATCCACTGGGGTTGCCAGCCACCAAAATATTGTTTATAGGTGTAAAATGAATTTGTCAAGAACACATCCACTGGGGTTGCCAGCCACCCACAAAAATGCTGTTTATAGGTGTAAAATGAATTTGTCAATAACACATCCACTGTGGTTGCCAGCCACCCACCAAAATATTGTTTATAGGTGTAAAATGAATTTGTCAATAACACATCCACTGGGGTTGCCAGCCACCCACAAAAATGCTGTTTATAGGTGTAAAATGAATTTGTCAAGAACACATTCACTGTGGTTGCCAGCCACCCACCAATATATTGTTTATAGGTGTAAAATGAATTTGTCAATAACACATCCACTAGGGTTGCCAGCCACCCACAAAAATACTTTTTATAGGTGTAAAATGAATTTGTCAATAACACATCCACTGTGGTTGCCAGCCACCCACCAAAATATTGTTTATAGGTGTAAAATGAATTTGTCAATAACACATCCACTGGGGTTGCCAGCCACCCACAAAAATGCTGTTTATAGGTGTAAAATGAATTTGTCAATAACACAACCACTGTGGTTGCCAGCCACCCACCAAAATATTGTTTATAGGTGTAAAATGAATTTGTCAATAACACATCCACTGTGGTTGCCAGCCACCCACCAAAATACTGTTTATAGGTGTAAAATGAATTTGTCAATAACACATCCACTGGGGTTGCCAGCCACCCACCAAAATACTGTTTATAGGTGTAAAATGAATTTGTCAATAACACATCCACTGGGGTTGCCAGCCACCAAAATATTGTTTATAGGTGTAAAATGAATTTGTCAAGAACACATCCACTGGGGTTGCCAGCCACCCACAAAAATGCTGTTTATAGGTGTAAAATGAATTTGTCAATAACACATCCACTGTGGTTGCCAGCCACCCACCAAAATATTGTTTATAGGTGTAAAATGAATTTGTCAATAACACATCCACTGGGGTTGCCAGCCACCCACAAAAATGCTGTTTATAGGTGTAAAATGAATTTGTCAATAACACATCCACTGTGGTTGCCAGCCACCCACCAAAATATTGTTTATAGGTGTAAAATGAATTTGTCAATAACACATCCACTAGGGTTGCCAGCCACCCACAAAAATACTGTTTATAGGTGTAAAATGAATTTGTCAATAACACATCCACTGGGGTTGCCAGCCACCAAAATATTGTTTATAGGTGTAAAATGAATTTGTCAATAACACATCCACTGGGGTTGCCAGCCACCAAAATATTGTTTATAGGTGTAAAATGAATTTGTCAATAACACATCCACTGTGGTTGCCAGCCACCCACCAAAATATTGTTGATAGGTGTAAAATGAATTTGTCAAGAACACATCCACTGGGGTTGCCAGCCACCCACAAAAATGCTGTTTATAGGTGTAAAATGAATTTGTCAATAACACATCCACTGTGGTTGCCAGCCACCCACCAAAATAATGTTTATAGGTGTAAAATGAATTTGTCAATAACACATCCACTGGGGTTGCCAGCCACCCACAAAAATGCTGTTTATAGGTGTAAAATGAATTTGTCAATAACACATCCACTGTGGTTGCCAGCCACCCACCAAAATATTGTTTATAGGTGTAAAATGAATTTGTCAATAACACATCCACTGGGGTTGCCAGCCACCCACCAAAATACTGTTTATAGGTGTAAAATGAATTTGTCAATAACACATCCACTGGGGTTGCCAGCCACCCACCAAAATACTGTTTATAGGTGTAAAATGAATTTGTCAATAACACATCCACTGGGGTTGCCAGCCACCAAAATATTGTTTATAGGTGTAAAATGAATTTGTCAAGAACACATCCACTGGGGTTGCCAGCCACCCACAAAAATGCTGTTTATAGGTGTAAAATGAATTTGTCAATAACACATCCACTGTGGTTGCCAGCCACCCACCAAAATATTGTTTATAGGTGTAAAATGAATTTGTCAATAACACATCCACTGGGGTTGCCAGCCACCCACAAAAATGCTGTTTATAGGTGTAAAATGAATTTGTCAATAACACATCCACTGTGGTTGCCAGCCACCCACCAAAATATTGTTTATAGGTGTAAAATGAATTTGTCAATAACACATCCACTAGGGTTGCCAGCCACCCACAAAAATACTGTTTATAGGTGTAAAATGAATTTGTCAATAACACATCCACTGGGGTTGCCAGCCACCAAAATATTGTTTATAGGTGTAAAATGAATTTGTCAATAACACATCCACTGGGGTTGCCAGCCACCAAAATATTGTTTATAGGTGTAAAATGAATTTGTCAATAACACATCCACTAGGGTTGCCAGCCACCCACAAAAATGCTGTTTATAGGTGTAAAATGAATTTGTCAATAACACATCCACTGTGGTTGCCAGCCACCCACCAAAATATTGTTTATAGGTGTAAAATGAATTTGTCAAGAACACATCCACTGGGGTTGCCAGCCACCCACCAAAATACTGTTTATAGGTGTAAAATGAATTTGTCAATAACACATCCACTGGGGTTGCCAGCCACCAAAATATTGTTTATAGGTGTAAAATGAATTTGTCAATAACACATCCACTGTGGTTGCCAGCCACCCACCAAAATATTGTTTATAGGTGTAAAATGAATTTGTCAAGAACACATCCACTGGGGTTGCCAGCCACCCACAAAAATGCTGTTTATAGGTGTAAAATGAATTTGTCAATAACACATCCACTGTGGTTGCCAGCCACCCACCAAAATATTGTTTATAGGTGTAAAATGAATTTGTCAATAACACATCCACTGGGGTTGCCAGCCACCCACAAAAATGCTGTTTATAGGTGTAAAATGAATTTGTCAAGAACACATTCACTGTGGTTGCCAGCCAGCCACCAATATATTGTTTATAGGTGTAAAATGAATTTGTCAATAACACATCCACTAGGGTTGCCAGCCACCCACAAAAATACTGTTTATAGGTGTAAAATGAATTTGTCAGTAACACATCCACTGTGGTTGCTTACCTACCTATATTACAGGTGTCATTTATAATTGACAAAAAGTAAAGCATTCATAGAATTTCAAGAATGTTTAATACTAAAGGTAACATTATTATGGTTGCTAATATAAAAATATTATAATAACAATATTACCCCTTATGTCCTGTGTACATTATAATGGCGTCAATATAGACGTTTTTCGGCATTGTTGTGCTAGCACACAGTAAAGACATTGTCATGTGCTAGGCGCTGGATTCGAGTCTTAAAAGTGAAAACAAAAATTAAAGTCATACAAAATGTCTAAAATTTACTTTTATTTACCCATGAAGATTTAAAGCGACCTATTTCGATCCCGGAGGTCTCTGATTTCGACGAGGACCTGACATCCGTCAAGCTTCACTGGAAGCCAAGGGGTGGTTCTCCTTTCGACAAGAGCCCTCACAAGTATTTAATAGAGACCTGGGAACCCATGAGAAGGGAATGGAAACCAGTCGCAAGACAAATACCAGACACCTCGTACCACATGCGAGGATTACCGGCAGCACCGGACCATTTGTTCCGTGTCCGGATGGAGACGGAGCAAGCAGGCCTGAGTGAACCGTCTCATCCAGTGTCTGTGAGCAGATACAACAGTAAGTGATCTCCCTTTATTGTTTTGTCTCAGGTTTAGTTTATACTAATTCAATTTAGCTCGATTAAAAAGAAAGTTGAGATTAAAAGCGCCCTCAATTCCATTTCTGGGGTAGAACCAGATTGGTTGGAGCTGGGCATCGAACCCACAAAATGACGTGAGCAGACATCCACTACACTACTGCTCCACCTTATCTTTGATTTGAAGTTGATACATGTGGTCTAAGGCACGGTCTCAAGGTCATATCTCACCGACGAGGTTATAGGTTCGCGTGTCGCTCGGTTCAAAAGCTTTACGTGAGATAGTTTGCGATTTACTTGCAGAAGGACCATGGTTCAACTCAGATTCTTTTTGAGGCCTTCCTCTACCAGTAAAATTGAATATGCCATATATATTATAACATATCATGTTTTGAAAATTGCGTTTAACCCTTTACTTCATATAGACGCCTTTGGACACCTCTAATATAGACACCTTTGGACACATAATATAGAAGCCTTTTGAATTATTGGGTTAATTATGTTAATATTAATTGACAGAGTGGAAAACAGTGCAGGAAGTGTTCAGATTGCTCGTTACGAGCAATCTGAACTCTTCCTGCACTGTTTTCAAAGGCCTTCTGTGATTGGTGCGTGAAAACGCGTATCTATGGAGTAAAGGGTTAATCCCATGAAAGAAAAAAAATTAATTTGTTTCACATGACATTCATTTGTTTGAATTGCATGCAATCCAATTCTTCTTCTTCTTTTTCTTCTTGTTCTGCTTACTATAAATTGAAATTTTTTAAGGCATTTATATACACATGAACTTCTGTGCAGATTACCCAAGAGTACCTGTGTACCGACCACAGCTGTATGAAGTTGACAGAGATACTGTTAGATTGTCATGGCAACCAGCAACGTACATACCTGATGGTACCCAGCGACGGTCATTTAAGTAGGTGTTATTTATGTTTGATATTTTTTATACAGAATTATTTTGCCATTTTCACTCCCTATTAATAAGTTATTTTGATCCATCATTTTTTTTTTTAAAATGGAAAGGACTCTATGCTGGTATTTATGGTTTTTATGCTATGGGATAATAACTTTATTGATTTTAATCAAACTTGATATTTGATTTGTCATTAAGCAACAAGGATATTGATATTGGTTGTAAAACTGTTCAGTTGATATGACTTGTATGTGGTTATGTACATTGTGGAATAAATACAACTTTTTTTTTCTCTGTTTAATAGTTAAAATTTATTTATTTGACATCATTTGTAAAACAAGTGTTCTTACAACTTAGATAGATTATGTGTTTCTGGATAGAGCCATACTTAGCATCTATAAGAATAAAGTGTCTATCTGAAGGAAATCACATTTGGCCATGACGGGGAATCTCACCGTCTCTCAGATGCTTGGTGCGATTATCCACCATTATACTACGCAGTCCAATAAATGATACTACTGAAACCACTGACAAAAATCTTTTATTATTTTGATTCTCCAGTCAAACCTGTCTTAAGCAGCCAGTCAGGAAAGGAACAAAAGTGACTTTTTAAGACAGGTTGTTGCAAAATACAGGTTAATTTGCATTGAAAGCATAGAAATGGGAATTAGAAAATATGTTTGCTTAAGACAGGTGGCTGCTTAATAGAGGTGGCAACTTACACAGGTTTGACTGTATGTATTGTCTGTAGATAGCTCAGCAGATCCTCATAAAGGTTATTGGAAGCTTAATAGACCATGATAAATTAATTGCTATGTTTTCATTCTTGCCTGCCCCCAATTTTTTTTACTTACCCCGATATATTTTATTGAAAAAACAAACAAACAATAACAATGACAATTGAACCTTAATTTGCTAAAATGGTGCCACATTTTAAACTTTTTGATCTTTAAATGATTTTATTTCATTTCCTGCCATATACGACACTTCCGTTTTAATATCTGAAAAATAAAATATAAAAATCCCCCACCACCTTATCCTATTTGGAAACAAATTCGGATCAGAATCTAGGAATTAATTCATTATGGCCTCATTAATACTCCAGAATCAGTCGTCAATGTCGGACTATACAGTCGATGTATTGAATTGTATGTGACCATTAGGAAACAAATGAATGATTGCTTTAATGGCAGTACATTGTTTATATATATATATATATATCTGGAAAAGCTGCTATAAATATATAAGGAAATATATATATTTTTTAAATGGATACAGTTAGCATCTCATTCACATGGAGAAATAAAATAGGAATTATTTGGTATTTTAAAGCCTCTAAAAAGGTAACAAAAAACAATATTTGGAGTGGGGGGATTTCCCATTCTAAAAATAGATAACATGCTGTGCTGCTCAACGACCTTCATCTTCATCTTGTCATTTGGACTCTTTTTAAGATGAAACAAATTTAGCAATATGTTATTAATTTGACAGATCAAAATTGAAATTAAATCATGTGTCTCATTTAAAACGTCATAAAATATGTTTAAATATTTTTAGTCTAATCTGGGTGCCATTACTTTTCTGTTTATCATTTTGGCATGTTTAAATAGATATCCTAATGGCAATACAGGTTCAGATATATAAAAAGTTTTGCAAGTTTTGAAAATTTGAATAATCCTGATATACTTCCTTTATGTAAAATTTGGCAATTTGGAATAAATTACTCTTGGAATCCTGTATGCAAGTGCTGGACTGAGCAATTACGGATTTACAAATTGGCCATTCACAAATTTGACCAATGAAAGATTTTCCAAACAGACCAATGACAAAATTTCTGGACTAGCCAATGGGAAGGTGATAATTGACATGATGTTGTTTACCTATTGTAGATACAGCATCGAGCAGCGTGAGATACCAGATACTCACTGGCATCAGATCGTATCTGATCTGCACGACACCAACTACAAGATCCGTAGTCTGAGACCCAAGTCAGACTATGAGTTCCGGGTTCGAACCATAGTCGACGGAGTGGCCTCAGAACCGTCCTTCCCTGTTGCATTATACAGAAGATCAGGTATGTTTGATTAAGGTGTATGATTCTCCCATTTCCAATTATAGTTATTGGCCTGTCCTTAGGCCTTTATAAATTAATCGCTACATTATCATCCAAATTTTTCTTAAAAAAGGGAAGGGTTGGACGATTTTATTTTATTTATTTATTATTATTTTTTTTTTTTTTTTTTTTTTTTTTATGAAAATGAAAAGGGTTGGGGTGGCATGAAAGTTAGGGGGCAAGTGGGGATGATAATCTAGCAATTAATTTATTTTAGCCTAATTTAAATTGGTTCAAAATCTGAATAAGGTATGAACGGTATTTGAAAACAAACAAATATGTGTACATATGTACAGTAAACGTTTGATTGTGATGACTTCTTCTTTAAAACTAGTGGTTGATGGTCATAAAACCATCCTTCCATCTGTCTGTCAGTAAACTTTTCCTATGAAGCGTTGTATTTGGTTTGATAAAATTACCTTTAAGGTAGTTTGATTGTGAATTGCTCTCATGTCTGCTTCATGTGTAAAATCAGAACTGAGTACTGTTTATTTAGAGGTATTGGGTCAAAATGCAAATCAAACCAAAAAATCTCTGGTATGTTTTAAATTTTCATGAGTGTGATAGTGCTAAAAATAGACCATTTCCCAGAAGACTATGTCTATTTCAATAGCAGACGACACATTGTACATCAGCATGACATATTATATTTTTTCAGCTCTCTTTCAAGTAGGTATTAAAAATGCATTTAAAAATTTAGAATTCAGATTTCTTGTATTTAATTAAAGTTTTGTTTCTTTCTACTTACAATAATTAGTATTTTTATTTAGTGAATTTATTTGTGATCACATCCTATTCACACCTTTCAACAATAAGCATTCGACTTTTGACACATCCTCTCCAATGTTGTTTTCATAGCATTAAATTAAAACTCGTAACATAAAAGCGCTGACTAATTGACATCTCTCCCCGGGGATTGCCCCATGTTGCGATGAGCATTGACTGGCTTGTGTGCAAGAAGAGGCCACTAAATAAAACCAAATATGTAATCGAAATTAAAGATTTTAATAAGCCGAATATTTGAAAGATTTGTTTTTTACTTTCTCAGAATAGTTTTCAAAGAAATTAGGTTGCCATGAATATGTCCTTGAACCAAAAACAACAAAACTTAATTACAACAAAAATTTATGATTTCACAGCAACCGTTCTGTAGTCTATCCCTGTTGTATAGGCAGAGCTGCAGCCTAAATTCATAATATATTTTACTGTTTCAGTTATGTATAGGTGAACAGATGATGTGTTTTACTGTTTTAGTTATGTATAGGTGAACAGATGATGTGTTTTACTGTTTTAGTTATGTATAGGTGAACAGATGATGTGTTTTACTGTTTTAGTTATGTATAGGTGAACAGATGATGTGTTTTACTGTTTCAGTTATGTATAGGTGAACAGATGATGTGTTTTACTGTTTTAGAATTGTGTGTGTGGGAGAAGAAATTCGACCTTTAATGTATAAGTATTGTACTGTTTCAATTATGCATAGGAAAACATAAATTAATTTGATTTGCTGTTTTCAGTGATACCACGTGTGAAATTGGACATACCAGAAGTTGACGAAATCGACGACACATCGGTCAGTCTTCGTTGGAACAAAGTGGAAATACCATCTTTCACAACAACAGATGAGCCTCTGTCTTTCATGATAGAGAGACAGCATCTGCCCCATTACCAGTGGGAGCCAGTCGCCACCAATATAACAGACTCAAAATACACGGTTCGTGGCTTGCAACCACACCAAGACTATAACTTCCGTGTTCGTGGCGTATATCCATCAGGCTACACCGAACCGTCCCCGTATGTTCCCGTCTACCGGCGACCAAGTGAGTCACAGTTAGGAGTATTTGGTTTAGAGAGTAGAAACGTAGATGAAGCAAAAAGTTCTGGTAGTCAGAAATATTCATCCAAAATTTCGACCAATCAGAGCCTTCCGTCTCATTCACTGCGGTCCAGTCACCCTTCAGAGTATTCTCCCTTTCATAGAATTTCAAAGCAATCACGATTAACTCACTCTTACACACCATCTCCTAAGAGAAGTCAGTCTGTGTCTGAAATATATGATACTATTGAAAAATCCTATACTGAGGCACCTTTCAGGAAAGCTGGAATTCCTGAAACTAAATTCAAAATCAAAGATGCTTATGTATATAACAGAGACCAATCTCCTGTGGTTACAGCTGACCACATGAAGAAAGCTGAAGAGCTGTATAGAACAAAACCTAGTGAAGTCGAAAGGGTGAAGTTTGATGATGAAAAAAATTTTTACGAGTGTTACAGGAGATATCGAAGGCACAGCGTTGCTGGAATTGAAAATTTGAGACGAGCACAGTCAGAGAGCAGATTTGATAAAAAATTGCAAGAAAGGCGAAACAGCTTGATTCTTGAATCACACCGTCAAACTCTCCGAAAGATCAGTACCAAATCCACACCAAAGTCAAAAGTTCCACCTGTGACCAAAACGTCAGAAACGGGGGGTCCAGATCCGTCAGTTGCTGACAGATATGAGGATATAAAATGCCCGCATATCATAACACCTGGGAGGTGGAAGTATCCTAAGAGACGTTCTATTTCACTCGATACTGAGGACTACGAAAGATTGCGAGCGTCTAAATCTGCAAACCTCATTACAAAAACATCAAGAACAAGAACTGATCTCTCAGACAAAGGTCACAGGTCAAAGACTGACCTTGACCTTGATTATAAGAAACCAGAGTACTATGATGGAACTTACTTCATTATAGAAGATGAGGTCAATATGAATGATATGACCCCACATTCGAAAGTTTCGCGCGTTGATATGAGAGTAGCACCTTACCAAACACGCCGTCCGTCACATGACAAAAATGCTGGATACTTCCTTGTTTCAAAATTCTCCCTGACGGTTTCAGGTGTTATGCCTCGCAGATTGCCGACACGTAAATCAGAGTACAAAACACACATTAGGCCAGTTTCACTTGAGCCTTCACCAGTTGTGAAGCAACCTGTAAAGACTACAAGACCAAAAAAACCGATGCCTTGGTTAAAGACAAGATCCATGACCCCTGACCTCTCTGATTCCAGAGATAGGTCAAGATCAAAATCAGTATCCAAAGCTTTGGATCTAGCAGGATGGGAGGCGTTGTCAAAATCCATCACTGAACAGCTTGAAAAGGCTGAAATGAAAAAGTTTAGGATGGGAACCAAGACTGCTTCGGAAAGGTCAAAGAGGGCAGAAACCAAGATGGCTTCAGAGAGGTCACTAAGCAGGATGACCTCAGAAAGGTCACGAGCCAGTATGACTTCAGAAAGGTCTTCCAGAATAAGTCCTTCACCAGTGACAAGAAAGAGTGTGACACCAGCAGCAACACCGTATAGGCGATCCAGATCAAATTCCATCTCGGTGACATCAGAAGCTAGACCCCATTTTAACAGATTGATTGAAAACTCCAAGTCCATTGTAAACAATTATGAAGATTTGGAGCAAAAGTCCAATGCTCCTAGTAGAGCAGCCAGTGTTGCCCGGTCTGTTGACAGATACAAACTTAGATCAATGTCTGTGGCGGACATTAGGTCAGATCCAAGCATCTCTTGGACACCAAGAGCAAGTGTTTCAAGCACACAGAGTACTGTAACCATGACACCAAGGGGTAGCGTGTCTGGATTTACACCAAGGGGTAGCGTGTCTGGACTGACACCCAGGGGTAGTGTGTCGGGACTGACTCCAAGGGGAAGTATGTCGGGGCCGTCGGGCACCCGGACAACAACTTTAACAAACAAACCTACCACTTTCGCAGATGTGAAAACTGATCCAAGATTTTCTACCCACCAGAGAGCCAGTGCTTCTGCTTTACCGGGAATCAGATCCAAATCTGGCTCTGTGGCGGACCTAAGATCAGATCCACGATTCTCATCAACACGCAGGGCCACAGTATCTGCAGCGACTAATGAAGATTTGAGATCCAAACTTGACACGCTGACTTCTAAACTATCTATTCCCAAACCGAAAGTGAAAAAGAGCTCGCGTCCGGTGATGAAGTACAAGTCATCGAGGGGAGTGGGTGTCGTGACAGAAGACACGTGGGTGCCTCGGTCGGATAAGCTCTCTTACTTATATCATGGGCTAAAAACATAAGCAAATGTAACTTGAAAAAAAAAAAGAAAAGAAAAATGTTAAAACCATCAATATATCACTTGATGTACAAAAATGCTAAACAGTCAATTAGTGAAAAGTGAAAAATTAAAGAAAAAATTTTAAAATATGAACTGTATGAAAAATATAAAGTGAGTAACAAAGATATATACCGGTATGTAAAATTGATTTGTTCGCAATAAGATAAAAATTGCATTGAAAATAAAACAATGTATTAAATTTTAATTTATGAACTGGCTCGAGAATGTACATATAAATAAACTTATAATAATCAACTAGTTAGAGTTTGAAGTGACTTAAATATTTGTTGTTGCTGTTAAATTAGAGCAAACCAAGGGCTTACTGCAAAACTAGCCTATCTCAATATTAACTATGAATGTAAATAGACTTGTTTTGCATTAAGTACTCGAAATTACATTAAATTAATTATGTTTATATTAAAAATGCTCATTAAACCCACTTAATGTCGTATCTATGGGATCCAAACTAGAAATCCAGTCTTTCCGTTGAACTGAGTGCTTCCATGTTTAAAGTATTAATATTGATGTTACTTTGATGCGACTCTTGTAAATATAACCAGTTTTATCTCTGTACATGATTATTTTTATGTATTATATAATCTTATCAAACACTTTGCAAAGTATATAAGTTTCAATTGATTTTAAATGCTTTAATTACTGAAAATAACTGTTCTTGTCTTTGGAGAATCATTGTAGAAGTGCTTTTGATTATATACAAATACAAATGTATGCAGGTTTTGCGCGTGGTCAAGTGGTAGGGCATCGGTCCCAGTACTGGAGGATCGTGGGTTCGATCCTTCACCACCACGACATGTATGTGTGGTGTCCTTGAGCAAGACACTTCATACACATTGCTTAGTACTGGTTCTACCCAGGAAGATTTCAAACGTGATTAGTCCAAATTTTAAGAACTTATTTCACAATCTATGTAAAATCAATAAGATTAAAACAAATGTATGAAGACTTAAGTAAATCTATAAAGAGCTTGAATTTCAGACAGGATAATAAGTTCATATTAACACTTCTGCACTTAGTCTTGTACAAAAAAAATTTGGATTTTTTTCTATGATATATTAGCCGCCGTAGAAAAGTGCATGTATGTAAAATATGTATTTGTTTACACTCAATTTACAATATTTCGACCAAATGTGTCTTTATCAGGGATGAAACACAGTAAGCAATTACATCTTGTTGATTAGAATAATCCTGACCATAATTTTCATTTGCGTCAGGATTATTATAATTGACAAGATATAGTTGCTTATTGTGTTGCATCCCTGATAAAGACACATTGGGTCGAAATATTGGAAATAGAGTGTAAACAGATACAATTTGGGTTCATTATAGATTTGATTGGTAGTGGAATTAACTTCTGATAAGGAACTTGTTTTGATTGTTTTAATATCTACTAGTTTCAACCCTTTCTAAGTTTTTTATTTAAAACAAAATATAGATAATCTAAAATGTGTAAGCTATACTGTTTAGATGAGACCCAATGAAAGAAAATATGTGAGAATAAAATAAGAATATTTCCAAGCTCTTCCTGTTTGGAATGTTTTGATGCCCTTGTCTTGAAACATACCCATTAGTCTATATCGAAACAAGTTTCAAAAAATTGAATATTTGATTATTACAAAATCTTGTTATAACAAAATTTATATCCGAGAGTGTCTTTACATGTAGCATATATAGTATAATATAATATGTTGTTATGAAATATACGAAACCACAAATGTTATAAATATATTGAGATCTAGCCGTGGGTTTTATTGGCTTGTTGCAACTGTCCCTGTGTGCTTTATTGTATATATTTGCTTTAAACATCCCTGACTCCTCTGTGCGAAGAATTTAAAAATTACTACGAATCTATAAAAAGTATACTTATTAACTATCGACCTATAAAGTATAATTATTAATCTATAAAGTATATTACTTATAATCTACAAATTTTTTTTACTATGAATCTATAAAGTATATCACAGTGAATCTATAAAGTATATTACTATGAATCTATCAAGTATATCACTATGCATCTATAAAGTATATCACTATGAATCTATCAAGTATATTACTATGAATCTATAAAGTATATCACTATGAATCTATAAAGTATATTACATGTACTATGAATCCATAAAGTATATTACTATGAATCTATAAAGTATATTACTATGAATCTATAAATTACTATGAATCTATAAAGTATATCACTATGAATCTATAAAGTATATTACTATGAATCTATAAAGTATATTACTATGAATCCATAAAGTATATTACTATAAATCTTTAAAGTATATCACTATGAATCTATAAAGTATATTACTATAAATCCATAAAATATAATACTTTAAATCTATAAATTATAATTATTAATATGAATCTATAAAATATAATACTTTAAATCTATAAATTATTGCATATTATTTTAAAGAAGTGCCAAATAATATTATCATTAGTTGTTTGCAATATCAATGACATTGAGGTCAAATTTTGAAGAAACTATTTCACATAAATTGTTAATAAAAACGAGACTTACAGATTGGTGACAGGGAGAATGGTTACTACCAAGTTGTTGATTTTAATACAACTATCACATATTACACAAGTATATATTTTCATAATTTTTAGTTACATATGTATACATTAAAGAAATTACAATATTTCATTAAAACGACTCAACGGATAGTTTTCAGAACTGTCTATTTAATTTGACTGGTTCTATTTAATTTAATCCACAAAGCCTTATCAAATACCAAGCACAGTCTATATTGTCCATGCATGCAGACTTGTTCTATATAATTAAATCTACAGAGCCTTGTCAAGTCTATGCACCCATGCTGAGATCTTCAGACCTCTCCAGTTAGGAAGATTGCAGAAAATTGAGATGTGACATCTGATTGGTCGAAATTTGTATTTTCTGTCTTCCACTGCTTATTGGTTCCAGAATTTTTTTACCATCTAGCATCTGTACTGAAAATGGAGATGCAATCTGATGGGGTTGCAATTGAAATTTTCAGACTTTTGTTATACATATTTTGTATATTACTTTTACTGTTTATGAGTTTGTTGATTGTTGATTGTTATGTTATTTAACAGTTATTTAATGTTTACATTTTATTTTGTTATGTGAAATATTTGAAGTTTTCACAATTTTATGTGACTTTTTTTTCCAGTATTTACTGAACATAAATTTAAAGCATACTTTCCGATCTTTTTCAGTTTGTATCATTTAAAACTTTTTTTAATTATTTTGCAAAATTAATGCATGGAACAGGAAGGTTTTTTTAAGATCTTCCGTATTACTACACGACATGAATGGCAATTATGTGTGAGGTATGACACATTGAGAAACTCTCATGTCAAGGTTTTTCCACCTTCTTGACTGTATAACGTATTTCCAAGAAAGAACGCCCCTGGGGTGATGAATTTTTCGAATGGGGGAGTTTATTTGTGTCGTCAAATAATTTATTCTTTTTCAAGAATAAACGCCCCTTGGGTGATGTATTTTTCAAAAGAGGGAGTTCATTTGTGTCCTCAAATATATTTTTTTCATTTTGAATGTTTTAACAAACAATGAAACAATTATATGTTTGATAATTTTTTCACAAACAAAAACACATAACAATTAAGAATCATTTCACTGATAAAACACTAAAAAAAAAAATGGATTATATTATTTTTTTGTTTTGTTCACAATTTGATGGGGGCGGTTATTGGGGATGGTGGGGGCATTTATATAGAGGAATATGATATCTTATTCTAATGGTTACGTGTATCAGTATCCCAATATTTACTGAATCGATGAAACGGAGTCTAGTCGCTCTAAAGGAAAATTATAGGTACACAATATACTTGATTGTAATATTGTTTCTGGTTCTTATACCATCACTGTAATAGAGCTTTTCGCAGAGTAGAATGACCAGTAAAAAAAAAGCCAGTATCAGTATTTATAAAGAAGTTGAAAGTTTTCGGTTTACTAGAATTAGATGAAAACAATCACAAAGAGTGTTTATATAATCATTTTAAGCAGATAGGATAGGCAATCAAGATAAGCAGCAGTAATGTTTGACGTTTTATTCATTAACAAGTTTCCTATTGAATCTGAATAGAGTTCCTACTCTAGAGTTTCTACTCTTATCAGTGAAAAATGTGCAGACTGCTGCAAAATTTGAAGAAAAAAATATTTGAAATCAATTTATGAACTTAACAATGCATTCAGTAGGGCTAGAAATATCTTATAAAAGCTACTTGTTCTCCCTTTTCCAACATTTATTTATTGAACACTTAAAATCGAAGAAATATTAAGGTCAGTTTCTTAAATCTTACTTGTCATGACCAAATAGTCACTCGTCATGGCAAGCAGATGAGTGGATACGCTTTACCCATTTCTGTATTAGACTGACCATGTCCAGTATTATTGTATGACTATATTTTATGTATTTATTATTCAAGTTTTGCCATAGTATTTTGTATACTGTTATCCCTTGTTATCTCTTTTTTTTCTGTGATATTTTTTATTTATTGAACTGATCGGTGATAATAATAGTGCTCCAATCCATAACTGAATATTTTACACAGAATCTTGTGTTGAAATCTTACAGGCGCTATCAAGAACTAAGTTGATATATACTAAGGTTTTCAGTTCTAGGTGAAGATTCTGTGATTTGGCTAAGAATTTAAAAAAACAACAACAGGTTTTATGTACTGGTATTTAGTAATGAGTGCTTGATGGTATTTTCCATTAGTTTTCGATTTTTTGTATCGCTGTAGGCCATGTGCAATTTATTCTTTGTGTGCAATATATCTGATCTGATCTGTGCAGTTTATTTATCAGACTTGGTGTTACCGGCTTAAATGGAACATTCCCTCTTTCTTCACTTATCTGTGTCTGGGCACAATAGAAATAGATTTGAGATCTCTTTATATGGAACACATGCTCACCTAATGTTTCACAACTCTTTAAACAAACTTTTCTTAACATGACAGGTTGTAGATCTTCTAGATTCAGAAACCATTATGGTGGTTCCACACTCCCGCTGTAACGTTACCATAATGTAGCCATAAATAGTGAATACTATTATTTATTTAGTGTTTATCCTCATTTGACAACCAGTGAAATTGCTTCAAGTTTCAAAATTGTGTCGCTCTTATTTGTTAAAACAGCCTACAAAATAATTTGATTTTCGTTTTTAATTATTAAGAAGTTTGTCATCACTGCGCATGCGTGAATGACATTGCACATTGACTTCACCCTTGATTCAATTCTAAATGAGTCGTAAACAAACTACAAAACTGCGCGAGCTTAGAAACGACTTTAGCAAACGTCAACTTTCAAACGTCAATCTCAACTTGAATCATAACTCCCGCCCAGAGTCAGTCAAATGATGCCAAACTGTCAATCAAATGACGTTTAACACTCCCAGCAGTTGCTCACTTTGGGTTTCTTAATTGTTAATTTTTGACTAAATGAACACTAACTATTACACAGTAACCTTTCATATACTGACCGTAAACATCCACAAATCAAGTTTGCAAATTTTGCGGACACAGTCGCAATATTTCTACTATAGTGGTATGGTTTTACATTGCGGCATTTGTTTGTGAGATGACCTTTACTGATAAGCATTTAAAATTTGTCGATTTCGCTCAGTGCGTGTGACTCTTCTGTCTAATTAGCATAACTAAAGATATCATTCTAAAAGATAGTGTTCTTAAAAAATTATAATAAAAGATATCGTTCTAAAGAAATGTCGTGAAGTATATGATAAAATATTTCATTTCTGAAAGATGTGAGTTTTCTCACTGTTGGATAAATGTTGTGTGAGTTTTCTCACTATAGAAATTTTTTTTTAATGTGGTGCGTGTTTTCTCACAGAAGGGCAAATGTGCAAGTTTTCTCACAGTATGACAAATGTTGTGCGAGTTTTCTCACTATATAAAAAATGTTTTGCAAGTTTTCTCACTATATAACAGATGTGTGAGTTTTCTCACTATATAACAAATGTGTGAGTTTTCTCACTATAGGACAAATGTTGGGTGGCTTTTTTCACTTTAGGACAAATGTTGTGTGGGTTTTCTCACTATAATATGAATGTTTTTATTTCACATTTACATAACTATAATGGCAGAAAATCTTATTTAATCTTAATTATATTTTCTTCTCTTTATTAAAATACAAAAATATAATTAAATACATCTTTTATTTTTTTAATATGTCGGCTGACACATTTGAGACTGTATCAAGTACAACGGGTACTATAACTGATTTTGATTTTTAAATTAATAAATCACATGATACCAATTAACCAATTAAAGTCAGTAAATTAATGTATGCGTTATGGTCAGGAGATCTCGATAATTGTACAGAAACAAAGCATTTTAGTAAATCGTAAGAATTTCTATAGACATGTTATACCTGTTGGCGGATTTTGACAAGTTTGGGTGTTTGACCCCTTGCTTCTGTGACTCCTTCTTTTGCGAAATGGGTGTTTTAATTAAATTAATTTAATTAACTTGTTTAAAATTGATTTGTGAAACATTTAGGTTGGCATGGTTTGAAAAATTAATCATATCTAATACCTTAATACATATTAAAACTAATGTGTAATATATCGTAAGGAAACATATATATATTAATAATAATATTTTGATAAATATTAATATAATATTCAATATTCTATATACTAGTTTAGTTCATGTATGCAGATGTTCTTGTACTCCTATTAAATAATATGAAACTATGTGGTCTTGTTAGAAGAATTAATACAATTAAAATTTGAAGATTGAATGCAAGAACTGTTGCAGATATAAAACCACGAGAATGAAGAAATTAACCAGCAAACAGTCAAACCTGTGCAAGCGGTTACCTCTATTGAACAGCCACTTGTCTTAAGCAGCCACATTTGATATTTTCCATTTTTATGCTTTCAGAGTAAATTAACTTGTATTAAGCAACAACCTGTCTTAAAAGGCCACTTTTAAAAGGTCTTTTGTCATAAGCAGCCACATTTGCTATTTCTCATTTCAATGCTTTCAGAACAAATTAACTTGTATTAAGCATCAACATATCTTAAAAGGCCAATTTTAAAAGACAACCTGTCTTAAAAGACTTCTCCCCTCGGCTGGCTGCATAAAACAGGTTTGGTTGTATATTGCATTCAATCTATTGAGATGACTTTCATTAGATTTTAGTAATTGTGTTATTTTTATATACATTGTAAATATAACTAATAAGATTTAAGGTACTATCAGCCATATAGAAGGGTCGAGTCTGAGGGTGCGATTTTTTTTTTTTTCATGTAATGAACATCCTGGTCACATGACAGCAGCAGATAAATATTGTCCATGCTATCGACATCGTTCTAACATGTCTATCTATTTTTTATGACAGATTGAAGTAGCGATATCTTTTCTTTTCGTTGGCGAGAAAATAAATCTTTAGCAATTTATCCATAACACTTACACATGTAATTTGTTTTTACTTCAAATATAAAGTGCACGGTGTACTGGGGAAGCATGATCAAACCAAGGACCGGAGGGTCACAGGTTTGATCTCCTGCAAATGGCATGTGTTGTGTCCTTGAGTTAAACATGTGGTGTACATGGGCTAGTAGTTGAGCCTGAGATCCAGGATTAGAAGGCCCTAGGTTCGGTCCTCCACCATGGCTACATGTTGTGTCTTTGAGCAAGATACTTTATCTGCACATGCTCAGTACTGGTTCTACCCAGGACGACCTCGAGCGTGATTTGTTTAAGTTGTAATAATCTGTTTCACAATCGAAGTAAAATAAATAAGTTTTAATAAAAAAAAATATCCAAGAATAATGGAGTGCATGGTGTATTGATGGACCAGAGGTTGCAGGTTTGAACTTCTCCAGTTAAATACTCACTCATGGATTGTTAGCACTGGTCTGAGTCAGGAAGACTTTGAATAAGAATTGTACATTGCAAGAACTTGTACCACAATCAATGTAAAATAATCAAGTTTAGACCACGTTTTTTAGGGGGGGTGGGGGGGGGGGGGGTAAATATTAATTGAGATACAGAAGTTAAATGCCCCAAATACCGTCAAATATGGCTAGATAGTACCTAAAAATAATAATTGCAGTTTGAAACATTCTGGCAACATAGTCAAAAGCTTTTAGTTATAGAAAAATAATCAAGTACCTAGTTGCCATTGCCAGTTAGTCTTTAATTTGTCTGTATATGGGTATGATATTCCTCCCAGGGAAGCCTTAATAAATCGGTTAATTTGATTGGTTAATAGCCATCCAGTTGCTGATCTTATCAGTCTTGCATCTTATAATTTACTATTTCTACTGTTGTCAAAAACAGTACAATTAGTAATGCATTTTTCTTGAAAGGTCTCTTTTTGCTAATTTTTTTAGTAGCCGCTAATGAAAAGTGTGCATAACTAGAAAATGAATTATTTTTTAGACATGCTAGTAGAGACATGCATGAACAATATTATCACAACTTAAAATCTTGTGTTTTTTTTTAAAAAAAATGTTTAGAAAAAAAAATTCAACAAAAAGGCTTCCTTGTCCTTTCAGTCATATTGCTACATTGACTTAATGGTGATATGAAAAAGTAGTTTAGAAGGATAACATCATTCAGTTTCCTCCTAATCAAGGTTAATGTATCAGACCACACAGAACTATATGTCCTGTACAACTGTCAATAGTAATTTTACAACCCATTTCAACAGGGCCAAGATAGTTTCCATCTTTCATATTACCCTTTAAGAGACAATATGTTTAGTTAATTGAAAATACTGTTTATGATATTGAATACCAGTCTAGCTGATTAAATTCCTATTCATAATATTGAATACCAGTCTAGCTGATTAAAATACTTTTCATTATATTGAATACCAGTCCAGCTGATTAGAGATACTTTTCATAATATTGAATACCAGTCCAGCTGATTAGAAATACTTTTCATAGTATTGAATACCAGTCCAGCTGATTGAAAATACTTTTCATAATATTGAATACCAGTCCAGCTGATTGAAAATACTTTTCATAGTATTGAATACCAGTTCAGCTGATTAGAAATACTTTTCATAGTATTGAATACCAGTCCAGCTGATTAAAAATACTTTTCATAGTATTGAATACCAGTCCAGCTGATTGAAAA
Source organism: Panopea generosa (assembly GCA_029582155.1). Taxonomy (NCBI): domain Eukaryota; kingdom Metazoa; phylum Mollusca; class Bivalvia; order Adapedonta; family Hiatellidae; genus Panopea; species Panopea generosa. Next base: position 39,414,023 of record CM055911.1, on the reverse strand, counting down.
TACTTTTCATAATATTGAATACCAGTCCAGCTGATTGAAAATACTTTTCATAGTATTGAATACCAGTCTAGCTGATTAGAAAATTAATACTTTTCATAGTATTGAATACCAGTCCAGCTGATTAGAAATACTTTTCATAATATTGAATACCAGTTCAGCTGATTAGAAATACTTTTCAAAGTATTGAATACCAGTCCAGCTGATTAAAAATTATTTTCATAATATCGAATACCAGTCCAGCTGATTAAAATACTTTTCATAATATTGAATACCAGTACAGCTGATTTGTAATACTTTTCATAGTATTGAATACCAGTAACTACTTTTAAGTCTTCAACATGCTCGGAAGACAGGAACCAGTCTGTAGACTACTTGGGTTACACTAACTCTATATCTGACGGAACTGTCAGGATGTAGATCTTGCCGGGAACAAATCATTAAAACCCAGTTTTTGTGCTGTTGTGACTCGAACATGTCACCTTTAATTTCCAAAAATTACCTGCTAATCACTTGATTTTGTTTTCTTTAATTGTTGATATGAAAATGACATTATTCATAGAAATGCATAGTTAAGCATGCTTGAATAATACATATCTACACACATATATAATATATATATATATATACACATTCAGAATAGTATAATAATATGTAGATGATAGTTTGGCATGCTCATGTGAAATTATATTATAGCAATAAAACTTGTTTGTTCCTATTTGTTCCATTGTTGTTTTTTCACTTCATGCTTTGCTTAACTTGCACCCGCAGTTTTCTTGAAACACTTTGCACAGTACACTTTATGAAGTATAAAATCCCAATAATGTCTCCCTCCAGACTGCCCTGTAAAGCTAAATTTTAAAAAAGATTTTATTTAAAAAAAACCTGAAATACTTCCTTGAAAAACAGAGTTGCAATCATTTAAAAAAAGTTCTGTTTGTCTCCCCTGCTAGACTGTGACTTGTCTAGAGTAACAGAGTCTCTGATACTAGTTCTACTTGTCTACCTCAAGTAACAGAGTCTCTGATACTAGTTCTACTTGTCTACTTCAAGTAACGGAGTCTCTGATACTAGTTCTACTTGTCTACCTCGAGTAACAGAGTCTCTGATACTAGTTCTACTTGTCTACCTCGAGTAACAGAGTCTCTGAGACTAGTTCTACTTGTCTACCTCGAGTCACAGAGTCTCTGATACTAGTTCTACTTGTCTACCTCAAGTAACAGAGTCTCTGAGACTAGTTCTACTTGTCTACCTTGTGTAACAGAGTCTCTGAGACTAGTTCTACTTGTCTACCTCGTGTACAGAGTCTCTGAGACTAGTTCTACTTGTCTACTTCAAGTCACAGAGTCTCTGATACTAGTTCTACTTGTCTACCTCAAGTAACAGAGTCTCTGAGACTAGTTCTACTTTTCTACCTTGTGTAACAGAGTCTATGAGACTAGTTCTACTTGTCTGCCTCGAGTAAGAGTCTCTGATACTAGTTCTACTTGTCTACCTAGAGTAACAGACTCTGATACTAGTTCTACTTTTTTACCTCGAGTAACAGAGTCTCTGATACTAGTTCTACTTGTCTACCTCAAGTAACAGAGTCTCTGATACTAGTTCTACTTGTCTACTTCAAGTAACGGAGTCTCTGATATTAGTTCTACTTTTTTACCTCGAGTAACAGAGTCTCTGATACTAGTTCTACTTGTCTACCTCGAGTAACAGAGTCTACTTGCTACCTCGAGTACTAAATTGACCTGACACGAGCAACTATGGCTCCACCCACTGGTCACATGGTATTGTTTATCCAAGTAAACACAGTGTCATAATTATAATGTAGTGTTTAATTTGAGCTCGTTTGCTTTTCTCAGGAAAATGGTGGACATGGAAACAATATTAGTCACTGATTGGATTATCGACTTGTTTGATTGACAGCCCGTGTCAGGTCAGTTGGGAAATAGATTGGACATTGTCTTCCCCTTTGCAATTACAACACTGAACTCTCAGTGTAATATGTATTTTTTGTGAGTCTGTCAATTATATATTTAAAAAGTTTAAGTTATTTGGCCTTGAATTCTTGAATTGTAAAAAAATGCAAAATACAATAAAATTTACCGTGTTTTGTGCACAAAATTAATAGCACTATAAAACCAATTTTGCCTCAGTTGTCTGGTGAGAAATGGACAATGAGGTTGTTTTACCCATTTGGTTTAGGTTATGAATAAAAAATAGAAGTTAGCCTACCAAATCTAGACCACAGGACACAGTGCTTTCTTACCATGTCACAAATATTGGATACCCCAGGCCACAGTGTTTATTTACCATGCCACAAATATTGGATTTACTTAGGTCACAGTGCTTACTTACAATATCACAAATATTGGATACCCCAGGCCACAGTGTTTACTTACCATCTCACAAATATTGGATACCCAAGGCCACAGTGTTTACTTACCATATCACACAACTTGGATACCCCACCCCACAGAGCTTACTTACAATATCACAAATATTGGATACCCCAGGCCACAGTGTTTACTTACCATCTCACAAATATTGGATACCCAAGGCCACAGTGTTTACTTACCATATCACACAACTTGGATACCCCACCCCACAGAGCTTACTTACAATATCACAAATATTGGATACACAAGGCCACAGTGCTTACTTACCATATCACACATATTGGATACCCCAGGCCACAGTACTTTCTTACCATCTTATCCATATTGGATACCACACCCCACAGAGCTTACTTACTATATCATAAATATTGGATACCCCAACCGACAGAGCTTACTTACCATATCACAAATATTGGATACCCCACCCCACAGAGCTTGTTACCATATCACAAATATTGGATACACCAGGCCATAGAGCTTACATACCATATCATAAATATTGGATACCCCAGGCCACAGTGTTTACTTACCATGTCACAAGTATTGAATACCCCAGGACACAGTGCTTATTTACCATGTCACAAATATTGGATACCCCAGGACACAGTGCTTACTTACCATGTCACAAGTATTGAATACCCCAGGACACAGTACTTACTTACCATGTCACAAATATTGGATACCCCCAGAACACAGTGCTTACTTACCATGTCACAAGTATTGGATACCACAGGACACAGTGCTTACTTACCATATCACAAATATTGGATACCCCAGGTCACAGTACTTACTTACTTACCATGTCACAAATATTGGATACCTCAAGCCACAGTGCTTACTTGTTATGTCATAAATATTGGATACCTCAGGCCACCATATCACATTTTTTGGATAGCCAAGGCCACCATATCACAAATATTGGATACCCTAGGACACAGTGCTTAATTACCATGTCACAAATATTGTATACCCAAGGCCACAGTTCATACTTACCATATCACAAATATTGTATACCCCAGGCCACAGTTCATACTTACCATATCACAAATATTGTATACCCAAGGCCACAGTTCATACTTACCATATCACAATTATTAGATACACCAGGCCACAGTGCTTACTTAACATATCACAAATATTGGATACCCCAGGCCTCCATATCACAACTGTTGGATACCCCAGGCCTCCATATCACAACTATTGAATAACCCAGACCTCCATGTCACAAAAAGTGGATACCTCAGGCCACCATATCACAACTACTGGATACCCCAGGCCTCCATATCACAAATAGTGGATAACAAAGTTCACCACATCACAACTATTGGATACCACAGTCCCCATATCACAAACAGTGGATACCCCAGGCCTCCATATCACAACTATTGGATACCACAGTTCACCATATCACAACTGTTAAATACCCCAGGCCTCGATATCACAAATAGTGGATACCCCAGGCCTCCATATCACAACTATTGATTACCCCAGACCTCCATATCACAACTATTGGATACCACAGTTCACCATATCACAACTACTGGATACCCCAGGCCACCATATCACAAATATTGGATACCCCAGGCCACCATATCACAACTATTGGATACCCGAGGCCTCCATATCACAAATATTTGTTACCACAGTCCACCATATCACAACTATAAGATACCCCAGGCCTCCATATCACAAATAGTGGATACCTCAGGCCACCATATCACAACTTTTGGATACCCCAGTCCTCCATATAACAAATAGTGGATACCTCAGGCCACCATATCACAACTATTGGATACCCCAGTCTGCCATATCACAACAATTGGATACCACAGTTCACCATATCACAACAATTGGATACCACAGTCTGCCATATCACAAATATTGGATACTCCAGGCCTCCATATCACAACTATTGGATACCACAGTTCACCATATCACAACTATTGGATACCCCAGGCCTTCATATCACAACTATTGGATACCACAGTCTGCCATATCACAAATATTGGATACTCCAGGCCTCCATATCACAACTATTGGATACCACAGTTCACCATATCACAACTATTGGATACCCCAGGCAAACATATCACAACTATTGGATACCATAGTCCACCATATCACAACTGTTGGATACCCCAGGCCTCCATATCACAACTACTGGATAGCCCAGGCCACCATATCACAACTACTGGATAGCCCAGGTCACCATATCACAACTATTGGATAACCCAGGCCTCCATATCACAAATATTGGATACCACAGTCCGCCATATCACAACTGTTGGATACCCCAGGCCTCCATATCCCAACTGTTGGATACCACAGTTCACCACATCACAACTGTTGGATACCCCAGGCTTCCATATCACAACTATTGAATATCCCAGGCCTCTATATCACAAATAGTGGATACCCCAGTCCACCATATCACAAATATTTGATACCACAGTCCACCATATCACAACTATTGGATACCCCAGGCCTCCATATCACAAAATAGTGGTACCTCAGGCCACCATGTCACAACTATCAGATACCCCAGTCCACCATATCATAAATAGTGGATACCCCAGGCCACCATATCACATCTATCGGATACCCCAGTCCACCATATCACAAATAGTGGATACCCCAGGCCACCATATCACAACTATTGGATTCGCTCCTGATGATGGCTACTGTACAAGGGGACATAACTGATGTCAAACAATTATACAACAAGAGGTGCGAGATAATAATTATAAGACTTGAGATGACACAACACATCTGTATGTACTCTAAGTGTATTATGATGTGAAGATAATTGCTCCTTCATATATGTGGTGGTAGGTATTGGTATAATTATGTGGGCACATTAATAATGAAGATGAAAGCGGCATGGTGCCTATCTTCTTGTCTTGTGATGTTGGTAACATTGCTGGTGATTACATTAATAATAATATCAGAATGTTTACAGGTAGCTGCAGGGTAATGAAAGGAGAGCATAATACTGCCAGATTCACATGCCATATTTCCCTTAACAAATGCCCAGTGGCAGTGACTTTTTCAAAAGGGTTGGTGGGTGGCATTTATTTGGATGGTCCTATTTTTTCTTGTTGTTTTTTTTTTGTTTATTTACAAACAATGTTTTGTTTTGATAATTTTTTTACAAGCAATTAGTTTTCATTTTGCATATAACACTTCCATAACTTTTATTTTTAATTTTTCAATACGGTACACATTAAGACATATTTTATAGTGTGTAGCACGTTACTAGCATTAACAACACAAGAGTGGATCCATTATTTATGATATCCATCTGAGTAGAACATCTGGTCACAAATCCGGTCAAATCACTCACTCTGGTCACAAATCCAGTCAAATCACTCACTCTGGTCATGAATCTGATTAAATCACACAGTCTGATCATAAATCTGGTTAAATCACACACTGTCTGGTCATGAATCTGGTTAAATTACATAGTCTGGTCATGAATCCAGCAAAATCACTCACTTTGGTCATGAATCTGGTTAAATCACACAGTCTGGTCATGAATCTGGTTAAATTACACACTGTCTGGTCACAAATCCAGTCAAATCACTCACTTTGGTCATGAATCTGATTAAATCACACAGTCTGGTCATGAATCTGGTTAAATTACACACTGTCTGGTCACAAATCCAGTCAAATCACTCACTTTGGTCATGAATCTGGTTAAATCACACAGTCACTATCTGGTCATGAATTTGGTTAAATCACATACTCTGTCTTATCATAAATCTGGTTAAATCACACAGTCTGGTCATGAATCTGGTTAAATCACATACTCTGTCTGGTCATGAATCTGGTTAAATCACACACTATCTGGTCATGAATCTGGTTAAGTCACACACTGTCTGGTCATGAATCTGGTTAAATCACACACTGTCTGGTCATGAATCTGGTTAAATCACATACTTTGTCTGGTCATGAATCTGGTTAAATCACATATTGTCTGGTCATGAATCTGGTTAAATCACATACTCTGTCTTGTCATAAATCTGGTCAAATCACACACTGTCTGGTCATGAATCTGGTTAAATCACACACTGTTTGGTCATGAATCTGGTTAAATCACATACTCTGTCTTGTCATGAATCTGGTTAAATCACACACTGTCTGGTCATGAATCTGGTTAAATCATACACTGTCTGGTCATGAATCTGGTTAAATCACACACTGTCTGGTCATGAATCTGGTTAAATCACATATTGTCTGGTCATGAATCTGGTTAAATCACATACTCTGTCTTGTCATAAATCTGGTCAAATCACACACTGTCTGGTCATGAATCTGGTTAAATCACACACTGTCTGGTCATGAATCTGGTTAAATCACATACTCTGTCTTGTCATAAACCTGGTCAAATCACACACTGTCTGGTCATGAATCTGGTCAAATCACACACTGTCTGGTCATGAATCTGGTTAAATCACGCACTGTCTGGTCATAAATTTTGTTAAATCACAAACTCTGTCTGGTCATGAATCTGGTTAAATCACACACTGTCTGGTCATGAATCTGGTTAAATCACAAATTGTCTGGTCATGAATCTGGTGTAATCACACACTGTCTGGTCATGAATCTGGTTAAATCACACTCTGCCTGGTCATGAATCTGGTTAAATCACACATTGTCTGGTCATGAATCTGGTGTAATCACACACTGTCTGGTCATGAATCTGGTTAAATCACACTCTGCCTGGTCATGAATCTGGTTAAATCACACATTGTCTGGTCATGAATCTGGTGTTATCACACACTGTCTGGTCATGAATCTGGTTAAATCACACTCTGCCTGTTCATGAATATGGTTAAATCACATATTGTCTGGTCATGAATCTGGTGTAATCACACACTGTCTGGTCATGAATCTGGTGTTATCACACATTGACTGGTCATGAATCTGGTGTAATCACACATTGTCTGGTCATAATCTGGTTTAATCACACACTATCTGGTCATGAATCTGGTTAAATCACACTCTGCCTGTTCATGAATTTGGTTAAATCACACATTGTCTGGTCATGAATCTGGTGTAATCACACGCTGCCTGGTCATGAATCTGGTTAAATCACACTCTGTCTGGTTATGAATCTGGTTAAATCACACTCTGTCTGGTCATGAGTCTGGTTAAATCACACTCTGCCTGGTTTTCACTTTGGATAGAAAATTGAATCCCATTGGATACTGTTTTCACTTTGGTTAGAAAATTGAATCCCATTGTCACTTTGGATAAAAAATTGAATCCCATTGAATACTGTTTTCATTTCAGATAGAAAACTGAATCCCATATGATACTGTTTTCACTTCGGATAGAAAATTGAATCTTGTGGGATACTATTGTCACTTTGGATAGAAAATTGAATCCCATTGGATATTGTTTTCACTTCGGATAGAAAATTGAATCCCATGGGATACTGTTTTCACTCCGGATAGAAAATTGATTCTTGTAGGATACTGTTTTCACTTCAGATAGAAAATTAAATCTCGTTGGATACTGTTTTCACTTTAAATAGTAAATTGAATCCCATGGGATACTGTTTTCACGTCAGATAGAAAATTCAATCCAATTAGATACTGTTTTCACTCCAGAATGAAAATTGATTCCAATGGAACGCTGCTTTCTTATTAATTCAGCAAAGCCTCACTCCCACAAATTCAGGATGGTATTTCCTATCTGAACCGTAAACCCACATTAGGATATGATATAATCTCATCATGTTGTTTTATATAATTCAAGGCTAATAACATAAGAGAGTTCTAAGACTGTGTAGTAATGATAATTTAAATACAAGTGCCATGGTGTTCATAACAAAACATTTTATGAAGGCAGGTGGATTAACCACATACATCAAGGAATAGGGTGTTTATCAGAAAACAAAATGACACATTTTTAACATACGATCATTCTAAGGAACACCGCAATCTGCTAACCAAGTTTCATCAATACTGGTAGTGTTTGAACTACTTGGAAATATGCACCTTGAAACCTAAAACAGAGGCCCTACCATTGGTGCTGGGAGCAGATGTCGACCTACAGAAACACCAATCCAATCATGATATTGTACTGGTCGATGTGCTAAATCAAGGATTTACATTCCACTGACTGGTTATCTTTCCTAATGAACCAAAATACACACAAAAAAAGTAACTTACGAGCAGACACAAAATGTAGATATAATATATACAGTGGATATATGATGGATAAATATTGTGAAACTGGATAAGACACATGGTTACCCAGAATTCCTCAGTAGACTGTTGTCTGCCATACTGACTTAAGGTTGGTAAGAAACATGATTACCCAGAATTCCTCAGTAGAATGTTGACTGCCATACTGACTTATAGTTGGTATGGAAAATGATTACCCATAGTTATTGACTGCTACACTGACATGTATAATAAATTAACAAATACCCAACATTCACTTGTAATTTGTTTTTTTAACATGAAATTCAAAGTACCAATAATGCAAGGGAACTCCATGGCACTTATAAGAACATTAACATAAAAACCTGTAACAACAGAAGGCAATTCCGGACTAGCAAGTGTAGCATCTGAAGATGCAGATAAATTTTTAGACAACAGAAATGAGAGGTTAGCTTCTATAATGATGTATGTTATCAAAGAGTGAGGATTGGACGCAAAACAGGTGTATCTCCGTGATGTATGCGGATAAGTATGCCAAGTATATTATCGCTAGATACAGTCCCAAGGAGATATCGTCTTCCTATAACATACTGAAAAATTGTTGGACATCACAATTCTTTCTGATTTCAAGTTTTACAGCTTACCAAAACAAAAAAGGTTATAATTATATAAGTCTGTCATTGAGGAATATTCCAGGCTCACTCTGCATGTGTAAGGAAAACAAACTGAAATAAAGATTTTGTATAAAGTTAGAAATTTAAATAAAAAAAGAAAATCCTGGTTATTTAATGCTTAAATTGTCCTGCAACATACAAAAGCCACAAAAAATGTTTTGCCACCACTCGCATACCACCCAAGAACCACACTGGGGCCAATGCAATACATTGTAGTTCAGTTACATCAGTTTTGCGCTGAATTTATTAAAGTTAAATCCTTTTTGCACCCATTCAGATATAAATGGGACGCATCAGTTTTCTCACAAAATACTCAGATAAATCAGTTTTGCGCTGAAATAAAAAAAGAAATGCTGACCATCTCAGCTACCTCAGTAATGTACTGATATTACTGCTATACTTAGTTACGTCATTTTTACACTTAATATTTTTACAATAGTTATGCACTGACAGATTATCTACACTAAGTTACATCAACAGTGTGTTAAATATTTTTGCAGTAGTGTAGCACTGATCTGCAAGTTACAACACTAATGCATTCAGGTGCCACAGCAATTACCCATTTCTTCTCTGTTTACAAAAACTTTCTATAACTAACGCTTGTATGGGAGGCCCTGGCAGTTGCATCTGGGAACATGGAATGCAACATTGATAGTTAGGTAATTATGTTTCTGTTTTAACCCTTAACTTCATATAGACGCTTTTGGACACCTAATATAGATGCCGTTGGACACCTAATATAGAAGGCTTTTGAATTATTGGGTGAATTATGTTTATATTAACTGACAGAGTGGAAAACAGTGCAGGAAGTGTTCAGATTGCTTGTTCCTGCACTGATTTCAAAGGCCTTCTGTGATTGGTGCGGGGAAATGCGTATCTATGAAGTAAAGGGTTAAAAAGGGTCCTCTGTGGCTTATGGGTTTAAGGCACCGTCTTAAGAACAGCTTCCTCTCACCCTTAAGGTCATATATTCAAATCCTGATTGCTCAAAAAAAGCTTTAGGTAAGAAAGTTTGCCAGTTACTTGTTGGACGGTGGTTTTACTCAGATTCATTCTGCGGTCTTCCTCCACCATAAATACTGAATATGCCGTACATAACCTGAAATGTGTTGAAAATGGTGTTAAATCCCATTAAAATATAATATATAAATGCTATATATCACAAATAATTATATATGTATATATCAGACGTCGTGAATGAGCATCTGAAAAGATACCAAAAATCTGAAATTCCTTTGTTGTGATTTCAATTATCTCCCTTTATATGTATATATATTTTTTTTTTAAGCAAACTTTTCATTTATTCTTAAAGGGACCCCTGGCAATCTTGGTTAATTTGCCTTTGGCACTTTATTGGGGAAAATATTACTAAACGATGTTTAATTATTTAAAAGATACAATTACATGTTATTGATGAAACCGCTAAAATTTGTTTTTGTTTTAGAAAAGGAAAAAAACACTGATTAATAAAATAAATCACATAATTTGACAAATCTAGATTAATACAGCTAAAATATATGAAATATATTAGTTTTTATATTTTTTGTCTAGATCTATGTAATGAAATAGAAAATAATTCAAAAATAATTTACTTTTTTTAAAAGATTTTTTTCCCAGTTTGCCAAATCTAATGACAGACTTGGAATTTTTTAATGTTTTAGATTATAAGAGCCAAGTTCCTGCATAAACAGTTATCCTAAGGGATGGAATAAAAGAATCTTACATGGGTATGTAGTTCGGATAAAAAATTTCGGCTCAAGAGATAACTGTTCTACCGAGTTCCAGCGAAAACAGTTATCCCAAGGAACGGAATTTTCTATCTGAACCTAAAAGGCCATGAATGATTCTTTCACTTGCATACCAAACATATTAAATAGTTATTTTAACTTATTTTATCAATATATTTTTACATCAATCGCTTATAAACCATTATATCATATGACTTATGTCATATATTTTATACGTCATAAATGAGTCTTAATGTCATAGCAAGAATTTTATCTCGGCCCTAGGGTGAGATAGAAATATCTAACACTGGTAAAAATGCAGATATCCTTATCCAGTGTGCAAGAATTTTCTATCTGAACCAAAAAGCCATGTAAGATTATTTTTCTTGCATACCAAACACGGTAAATACTTTTTTAATTTAAAGTATTACTATGATTTACTTTCATTTCATCCAAACATAAAGTATTTATCATCTTATTTAAGTTTGTCAATTAAATAACAAAGACATTATAGGAGTAGCACCGACAAGGTTAAGTTTTATTAAATCTGGTTACCGGTATACACATTTTCATTCACACACGAACAGTGGTCAAGAAAAAAAAAAATTATATTGCCATTATAATACAATGGCATTAATGTCGCCAACACTTACATTGAAAAAAGAAATAAAGATCAGTATAGATCTAATGTATCATTGTCCAACACCACTGTTCCAAACATTCTAAATACACTCTTACACCATGTCTCACGTTCCTATGACAACAGAAAATCGTCATTTCTGTAACAAAACAAAAATATGATTAATAACACGTACATTTATTACAATTCTCAATTATCAAAATGGGTGGGTGGGTGGGTACTTGTTACAAAGTGATGTGTACTCTGCCTTGTCGAATGACGCGAGATAGTTTCAAATCAGTTGAAACGCATGAGAATTTTTTTTCCCCCCTAATTGCTTGACTGACCATCTTAGTTCAATCAATAACCGTGACCTCTATATAACAACTTCCAACCCAAGATAAATATATTTAAATTTTACCACAATGGTTTTAGATGTCTAATAAGATATATTTCGTCATTTATTTTGGTATGTCACATCATAAATTGTACCAACATCACAGCAGGGTAGGAGGGGTGCGTGGAGGGGATGTATGATGACAATTCCATACCCAGTAAAAATACACGGAAATCCTTGTCCGGTAAGCAAGATGTTAATTATCTGGGTCCTAAATATTCAAATGGATATTTTTTTATCAGTTTAAAACATGAAATAAAACAACTGTGTAAATTTCCAGGGATAGGCTTACCGGTAGTTTAAATTTTACGTTGATTGTGAAACAAGATTTTTCAACTTGGACAAATCACACTCAAAGTCTTTCTAGGAAAAACCAGTACTAAACATGTATCATGCATATAAAGTTACTTGCTTAAGTACGCACCACATAGTTACGGCAGATGAGAACCCACAATCTCCACTCCTGGTTCTGTTGTTCTACACATAGTTATGGCAGATGAGAACCCACAACCCTCCACTCCCGGTTCTGTTGTTCTACACATAGTTACGGCAGATGAGAACCGACAACCCTCCACTCCCGGTTCTGTTGCTCTACACATAGTTATGGCAGATGAGAACCACAACCCTCCACTCCCGGTTCTGTTGTTCTACACAAAGTTATGGCAGATGAGATCCCACAACCCTCCACTCCCGGTTCTGTTGCTCTACACATAGTTATGGCAGATGAGAACCCACAACCCTCCACTCCCGGTTCTGTTGTTCTACACATAGTTATGGCAGATGAGAACCCACAACCCTCCACTCCCTGTTCTGTTGCTCTACACATAGTTATGGCAGATGAGAACCCACAACCCTCCACTCCCGGTTCTGTTGTTCTACACATAGTTATGGCAGATGAGAACCCACAACCCTCCACTCCCTGTTCTGTTGCTCTACACATAGTTATGGCAGATGAGAACCCACAACCCTCCACTCCAGGTTCTGTTGTTCTACACATAGTTATGGCAGATGAGAACCCACAACCCTCCACTCCCTGTTCTGTTGCTCTACACATAGTTATGGCAGATGAGAACCCACAAACCTCCACTCCCGGTTCTGTTGCTCTACACATAGTTATGGCAGATGAGATCCCACAACCCTCCACTCCCGGTTCTGTTGCTCTACACATAGTTATGGCAGATGAGATCCCACAACCCTCCACTCCCTGTTCTGTTGCTCTACACATAGTTATGGCAGATGAGATCCCACAACCCTCCACTCCCGGTTCTGTTGCTCTACACATAGTTATGGCAGATGAGAACCACAACCCTCCACTCCCGGTTCTGTTGCTCTACACATAGTTATGGCAGATGAGAACCGACAACCCTCCACTCCCGGTTCTGTTGCTCTACACATAGTTATGGCAGATGAGATCCCACAACCCTCCACTCCCGGTTCTGTTGCTCTACACATAGTTGTGGCAGATGAGATCCCACAACCCTCCACTCCCGGTTCTGTTGCTCTACACATAGTTATGGCAGATGAGATCCCACAACCCTCCACTCCCGGTTCTGTTGCTCTACACATAGTTATGGCAGATGAGAACCACAACCCTCCACTCCCGGTTCTGTTGCTCTACACATAGTTATGGCAGATGAGAACCCACAACCCTCCACTCCCGGTTCTGTTGCTCTACACATAGTTATGGCAGATGAGAACCACAACCCTCCACTCCCGGTTCTGTTGCTCTACACATAGTTATGGCAGATGAGAACCCACAACCCTCCACTCCCGGTTCTGTTGCTCTACACATAGTTATGGCAGATGAGAACCACAACCCTCCACTCCCGGTTCTGTTGCTCTACATATAGTTATGGCAGATGAGAACCACAACCCTCCACTCCCGGTTCTGTTGCTCTACACATAGTTATGGCAGATGAGAACCCACAACCCTCCACTCCCGGTTCTGTTGTTCTACACAAAGTTATGGCAGATGAGATCCCACAACCCTCAACTCCTGGTTCTGTTGCTCTACACATATTTATGGCAGATGAGATCCCACAACCCTCCACTCCCGGTTCTGTTGCTCTACACATAGTTATGGCAGATGAGATCCCACAACCCTCCACTCCCTGTTCTGTTGCTCTACACATAGTTATGGCAGATGAGATCCCACAACCCTCCACTCCCTGTTCTGTTGCTCTACACATAGTTATGGCAGATGGAAACACACAACCCTCCACTCCCGGTTCTGTTGCTGTACACAAAGTTATGACAGATGAAAACCCACAACCATCCACTCCCAGTTCTGTTGCTCTACACATAGTTATGGCAGATGAGAACCCACAACCATCCACTCCCGGTTCTGTTGCTCTACACATAGTTATGGCAGATGAGAACCCACAACCCTCCACTCCCAGTTCTGTTGCTCTACACATAGTTATGGCAGATGAGAACCCACAACCCTCCACTCCAGGTTCTGTTGTTCTACACATAGTTATGGCAGATGAGAACCCACAACCATCCACTCCCTGTTCTGTTGCTCTACACATAGTTATGGCAGATGAGAACCCACAAACCTCCACTCCTGGTTCTGTTGCTCTACACATAGTTATGGCAGATGAGAACCCACAACCCTCCACTCCCGGTTCTGTTGCTCTACACATAGTTATGGCAGATGAGAACCCACAACCCTCCACTCCCTGTTCTGTTGCTCTACACATAGTTATGGCAGATGAGAACCCACAACCCTCCACTCCCGGTTCTGTTGCTCTACACATAGTTATGGCAGATGAGAACCCACAACCCTCCACTCCCTGTTCTGTTGCTCTACACATAGTTATGGCAGATGAGAACCCACAACCCTCCACTCCAGGTTCTGTTGTTCTACACATAGTTATGGCAGATGAGAACCCACAACCCTCCACTCCCTGTTCTGTTGCTCTACACATAGTTATGGCAGATGAGAACCCACAACCCTCCACTCCAGGTTCTGTTGTTCTACACATAGTTATGGCAGATGAGAACCCACAACCCTCCACTCCCTGTTCTGTTGCTCTACACATAGTTATGGCAGATGAGAACCCACAACCCTCCACTCCAGGTTCTGTTGTTCTACACATAGTTATGGCAGATGAGAACCCACAACCCTCCACTCCCTGTTCTGTTGCTCTACACATAGTTATGGCAGATGAGAACCCACAAACCTCCACTCCCGGTTCTGTTGCTCTACACATAGTTATGGCAGATGAGAACCCACAACCCTCCACTCCCGGTTCTGTTGCTCTACACATAGTTATGGCAGATGAGAACCCACAACCCTCCACTCCCGGTTCTGTTGCTCTACACATAGTTATGGCAGATGAGAACCCACAACCCTCCACTCCCGGTTCTGTTGCTCTACACATAGTTATGGCAGATGAGAACCCACAACCCTCCACTCCCGGTTCTGTTGCTCTACACATAGTTATGGCAGATGAGAACCCACAACCCTCCACTCCTGGTTCTGTTGCTCTACACAAAGTTATGGCAGATGAGAACCCACAACCCTCCACTCCCTGTTCTGTTGCTCTACACATAGTTATGGCAGATGAGAACCCACAAACCTCCACTCCCGGTTCTGTTGCTCTACACATAGTTATGGCAGATGAGAACCCACAACCCTCCACTCCCGGTTCTGTTGCTCTACACATAGTTATGGCAGATGAGAACCCACAACCCTCCACTCCCGGTTCTGTTGCTCTACACATAGTTATGGCAGATGAGAACCCACAACCCTCCACTCCCGGTTCTGTTGCTCTACACATAGTTATGGCAGATGAGAACCCACAACCCTCCACTCCCGGTTCTGTTGCTCTACACATAGTTATGGCAGATGAGAACCCACAACCCTCCACTCCTGGTTCTGTTGCTCTACACAAAGTTATGGCAGATGAGAACCCACAACCCTCCACTCCCTGTTCTGTTGCTCTACACAAAGTTATGGCAGATGAGAACCCACAACCCTCCACTCCCTGTTCTGTTGCTCTACACATAGTTATGGCAGATGAGAACCCACAACCCTCCACTCCTGGTTCTGTTGATCTACACATAGTTATGGCAGATGAGAACCCACAACCCTCCACTCCCTGTTCTGTTGCTCTACACATAGTTATGGCAGATGAGAACCCACAATCCTCCACTCCCGGTTCTGTTGCTGCACACATAGTTATGGCAGATGAGAACCCACAACCCTCCACTCCCTGTTCTGTTGCTCTACACATAGTTATGGCAGATGAGAACACACAACCCTCCACTCCCGGTTCTGTTGCTCTACACATAGTTATGGCAGATGAGAACACACAACCCTCCACTCCCGGTTCTGTTGCTCTACACATAGTTATGGCAGATGAGAACCCACAACCCTCCACTCCCTGTTCTGTTGCTCTACACATAGTTATGGCAGATGAGAACCCACAACCCTCCACTCCCGGTTCTGTTGCTCTACACATAGTTATGGCAGATGAGAACCCACAACCCTCCACTCCCGGTTCTGTTGCTCTACACATAGTTATGGCAGATGAGAACCCACAACCCTCCACTCCTGGTTCTGTTGCTCTACACATAGTTATGGCAGATGAGAACACACAACCCTCCACTCCCGGTTCTGTTGCTCTACACATAGTTATGGCAGATGAGAACCCACAACCCTCCACTCCCGGTTCTGTTGCTCTACACATAGTTATGGCTGATGAGAACACACAACCCTCCACTCCCGGTTCTGTTGCTCTACACATAGTTATGGCAGATGAGAACCCACAACCCTCCACTCCCGGTTCTGTTGCTCTACACATAGTTATGGCAGATGAGAACCCACAACCCTCCACTCCCTGTTCTGTTGCTCTACACATAGTTATGGCAGATGAGAACACACAACCCTCCACTCCCTGTTCTGTTGCTCTACACATAGTTATGGCAGATGAGAACACACAACCCTCCACTCCCTGTTCTGTTGCTCTACACATAGTTATGGCAGATTAGAACCCACAAACCTCCACTCCTGGTTCTGTTCTCTACACATAGTTATGGCAGATGAGAACCCACAACCCTCCACTCCCTGTTCTGTTGCTCTACACATAGTTATGGCAGATGAGAACCCACAACCCTCCACTCCCGGTTCTGTTGCTCTACACATAGTTATGGCAGATGAGAACCCACAACCCTCCACTCCCTGTTCTGTTGCTCTACACATAGTTATGGCAGATGAGAACCCACAACCCTCCACTCCCTGTTCTGTTGCTCTACACATAGTTATGGCAGATTAGAACCCACAAACCTCCACTCCTGGTTCTGTTCTCTACACATAGTTATGGCAGATGAGAACCCACAACCCTCCACTCCCTGTTCTGTTGCTCTACACATAGTTATGGCAGATGAGAACCCACAACCCTCCACTCCCGGTTCTGTTGCTCTACACATAGTTATGGCAGATGAGAACCCACAACCCTCCACTCCCTGTTCTGTTGCTCTACACATAGTTATGGCAGATGAGAACCCACAACCCTCCACTCCCTGTTCTGTTGCTCTACACATAGTTATGGCAGATGAGAACCCACAACCCTCCACTCCCGGTTCTGTTGCTCTACACATAGTTATGGCAGATGAGAACCCACAACCCTCCACTCCCTGTTCTGTTGCTCTACACATAGTTATGGCAGATGAGAACCCACAACCCTCCACTCCCTGTTCTGTTGCTCTACACATAGTTATGGCAGATGAGAACACACAACCCTCCACTCCCTGTTCTGTTGCTCTACACATAGTTATGGCAGATGAGAACCCACAACCCTCCACTCCCTGTTCTGTTGCTCTACACATAGTTATGGCTGATGAGAACCCACAACCCTCCATTCCCTGTTCTGTTGTTCTACACATAGTTATGGCAGATGAGAACACACAACCCTCCACTCCCTGTTCTGTTGCTCTACACATAGTTATGGCAGATGAGAACCCACAACCCTCCACTCCCTGTTCTGTTGCTCTACACATAGTTATGGCAGATGAGAACCCACAACCCTCCACTCCCTGTTCTGTTGCTCTACACATAGTTATGGCTGATGAGAACCCACAACCCTCCACTCCCTGTTCTGTTGTTCTACACATAGTTATGGCAGATGAGAACACACAACCCTCCACTCCCTGTTCTGTTGCTCTACACATAGTTATGGCAGATGAGAACCCACAACCCTCAACTCCAGGTTCTGTTGTTCTACACATAGTTATGGCAGATGAGAACACACAACCCTCCACTCCCTGTTCTGTTGTTCTACACATAGTTATGGCAGATGAGAACACACAACCCTCCACTCCCTGTTCTGTTGCTCTACACATAGTTATGGCAGATGAGAACCCACAACCCTCCACTCCCGGTTCTGTTGCTCTACACATAGTTATGGCAGATGAGAACCCACAACCCTCCACTCCCGGTTCTGTTGCTCTACACATAGTTATGGCAGATGAGAACCCACAACCCTCCACTCCAGGTTCTGTTCTACACATAGTTATGGCAGATGAGAACCCACAACCCTCCACTCCCGGTTCTGTTGCTCTACACATAGTTATGGCAGATGTTAACCCACAACCCTCCACTCCTGGTTCTGTTGCTCTACACATAGTTATGGCAGATGAGAACCCACAACCCTCCACTCCCTGTTCTGTTGCTCTACACATAGTTATGGCAGATGAGAACCCACAACCCTCCACTCCCTGTTCTGTTGCTCTACACATAGTTATGGCAGATGAGAACCCACAACCCTCCACTCCCGGTTCTGTTGCTCTACACATAGTTATGGCAGATGAGAACCCACAACCCTCCACTCCCTGTTCTGTTGTTCTACACATAGTTATGGCAGATGAGAACACACAACCCTCCACTCCCTGTTCTGTTGTTCTACACATAGTTATGGCAGATGAGAACACACAACCCTCCACTCCCTGTTCTGTTGCTCTACACATAGTTATGGCAGATGAGAACCCACAACCCTCCACTCCCGGTTCTGTTGCTCTACACATAGTTATGGCAGATGAGAACCCACAACCCTCCACTCCCTGTTCTGTTGCTCTACACATAGTTATGGCAGATGAGAACACACAACCCTCCACTCCCGGTTCTGTTGCTCTACACATAGTTATGGCAGATGAGAACCCACAACCCTCCACTCCCTGTTCTGTTGCTCTACACATAGTTATGGCAGATGAGAACCCACAACCCTCCACTCCCTGTTCTGTTGCTCTACACATAGTTATGGCAGATGAGAACCCACAACCCTCCACTCCCGGTTCTGTTGCTCTACCACTAAGGATCATACTCAACACAAATATTACAGAATGAAAATCTGTTATTCTTAATTGTTCAGTCAAACCTGTGTAAGTGGTCACCTCTATTGAGCAGCCACTTTATTGTCTGTCTTAAAAGGCCACTTTTGCTTTGTCCCTTGACTGACTGCTCAAGACAGGTTTGACTGTAAATGGCAGCTGCACAGTGCATTTGCAGATAAAGTGTCTTGCTCAAGGATACCATATATTATGGCTTGGTCTGATTCTCCACCTCTAACTAGCTGGATTAAATGAGGCTTTTTCATGATTTGGATATTCAATGTGCTGTCCAGTATGCCACGACATGCCAGAAGTTTCTCAGGGACGTGCAATATGTTGCACTACTTAACAACTTGCTTGATGGATCCGTACATGATGTATTCTGGCCAAATGCTCCTGATTACCTGACAGCATTCTGTAACATCTCCAGCAGGACCATATGGTCTGCATCATTGTTTTTGTTCTGCAACTAATGTCATGATATCAACTAAGGTGTAGGTTAAAGGGAGACCTGGCAATTCTGCAAATTTCAACTGGTATGTAAATTAAAGGGATACTTGACAATTCTGTGGACAAATATCATGAATTCCACTGATATGTAAATAAAAGGGATACTTGACAAGTCTGCGGACAAATATCATGATTTCCACTGATATGTAGATTAAAGGGATATCTTACAGTTCTGTTGACAAATATCATGATTTCCACTGAGTTGTAGATTAAAGGGATACTTGACAAACCTGTACTGTGGTGTTTGAGTAATAAACTCCTTGAACAATTAATAGACATATCATTATCATTTATTGTCATTCTTTTCAATTAGTTTATGAAATGAATATATTGTTCTGGCTCTTCTTTTACTAATTATATTTCAATAATTACAACTTGTGCTTTATGTTTTGTTCCAGTATAATTTTATGTATTATACGCATCTATTTTCACTAGGAACGTCCCTTTTATTCCTCTGAGTTCTTGAATGGTCAATTATTGTTTAATTTGGTCTTGTTAGAGCAACCTATTTGTGAATCTTGGTAAAATAAAATGTATTGATCAATTCTTAGAGAACCATTATTGGAGGTGTTACTTGGCCATAGAATGTGAAAAAAACTGTTTCACTTATTTTTAAATTGTGTACACAGCCCTTGCAAGTTTCCTCAGATATTTATCATTCCTGGTGGAGTTTTGTGCAGACATACATGTACAATGAATACCTGTCATGTGTTTGATTCAATATATTTTACCATAATTTATCATGCGGGGTTGACTGGCTCTTGTAAAAGTTTGCCACAGGAGATCCGGGCCTGATTAGCTCAGTCGGTTACGCATCTGACTATCAGTCCAGGGGTCATGAGTTTGATTCCCCACCTGCCAACTGAGTCTCCCTGATGATTGACATACAACATGCTGTCTCATTATCATTCATCTCTCACTGCTGATTCAAGTAGGAAAGTTATCATTTAAGTTTGGAGAAGGGGAGTGCTTGAGTACTGGTTTACTTTTCAGGATACCAGGAACAGTGGTAAGGTTAACTGATCGACTGTTAGCCCTCGATGGCATAAAATGACGCTAAATATTCAATCAGTCAATCAAACAATCTATCTAAATGAACACATGTCAATGTTGATGAAAATAAAAAAGAAAAAGAAAAGGTAAAATGTGTTGTTACAAAAAAAAATAATTTGTGTGTTAAAAGATTTTTTGACTTCTGTCTTCAAAATTGGCATGAGACCACTAGTTTTATAAAAAGAAACATTAAACAATGGTGGTCAGTCATTACTACTGATCATAAACAGAGATGTGGTAGCCAGTCTAACGTTGACATGGTAGCAGAGTAATTAGTGACCAAGCTGTATATGGCGGTATGGCTGCAATGTCGAGATCGCCTCACCTGGGGAATCACCTGGGGGTCACAGAGGAGATTGTCATTACATGTATAATGTGTATGTTGCTTAGCTTTTCATACCCCCATGAAGAGTTAACCCCTGTCCATGAGTGTATCTGTCCCTACACACAAATAGGTTTATAAGTGTCTAGGGTTTAGGGTTAGATTGGGGGGGGGGGGGGGTTTGATTGTTGAAAAACAGTTGAAGAAAAATTATGTCACACCTAAAAAAATGCTTTTATGTTGCTAAAATCTGTTGTGTGGTTAAAATTTAGCCACACAAGTTATCAACTTGGCGTAAAGAGCCATTTGAATACCCAATTGTTAGAACGCCTGTCATTTTTTAGGTCACCTGAGACTTTGTCTCAAGGAACCTTTTATGATGGCCTATTGTCATGCATCGTCCGTAAATAATGGACATTTTCTTCTCAAAAAACATAAGCTCAATCGTAATGAAATGTTGTATGCAGCTTTGGTACCTATGGGTGAATCAAAATTGTGAATTGCATGGTCTCCACCCCCTGGGACCTGTGGGGGTGGGGGGCAAAACATTCAAATTTAAGGTATCCAGGCAAATGGTATATACACTCGTTATTGACGCCTGTAATTTTTTACTTATGGAGGTAGCTTCAAAAAATGAAAAAAAAAATGCATAAAAAAATCATGTCTCTGTCATGAAATTTTGACAGTAAAAATCACAGATATATAAACTTTCTTTGAAATAGGATGAAATTTTCTGCACTAAAATTACCAGTATGTAAGTGCTGTGTTTCCCCAAAGTCCCTGAGTGTACAAAGTTACTGACTAAGAGCTAAACATTGCATATTCTGAACAAACTGTGAACTACTTGGCATCATAAACTTGGGCACCAAATGTCTTTGGCAGGCACTTTGTACCTTGAGACAAGTTCGTATTCTGCATATTTCTCGTTTTTTTTAAAAGCTTAAAAAGTACAAGACTGTCAATAATGATAAAACACCTAACAATGAGTTGATTGTGGTGCTGCACTAACTCAAGGTTTTATTTTTATGTAGTTACAGTAGTTTTGCGTTTCGTCCTGTAAATGCATGATGGACCCCTGTTTGAGCCTACTAACTGTCAAAACATGCATGCTGCATGCTGGTGGATTGATATATATATATACAAAATGTCTGCCATGGTTATTTACAGGTAAATGCATATAGATATATGTTAATGATACAGAAATGCTGTTCTTGTTTTTTTTATAGAAGAAAAAAGCACTGTTTTGTTTCAGACAACAATAATGCACTTCTGTGAAAAGACTTTTCCAGTTTCATGATACTGAGCCAGGTACAGGTAGTTCAATCAGTAGCATGTCTGACTATCAATCAAGGGGTCGTGAGTACAAATCCCTGCTCAGTCACAGTCTACATGATTATTGATAAACGACATTGTGTCTCATTGTTGTTTGTCTCTCACCACTGATTCAAGTGGGAAAGTTTTCAGTTACTTGCAGAGACATGTGTGGTTAAGTACTGGTTAACCTTCTAGATCCCAGGAAAGAGTGGTTAGGTTAACTAATTCTGTTAGTCTTTGATGGCATAAAAAAGTTTAAAACAAACCAATTTATGAAACTTAAGAGAAATCTGTGTAAGCCAAGGGGAAGGAGGAGCAATGTTTATAAGATTGGGGGTGAGGGAAATCTGTGTAAACCAAGGGGAAGGAGGAGCAATGTTTACAAGACTGGGTGTGAGGGAAATCTGTGTAAGCTAAGGGGAAGGAGGAGCAATGTTTATCAGATTGGGGGGTGAGGGAAATCTGTGTAAGCCAAGGGGAGGGAGCAATGTTTATAAGATTGGGTGTGAGGGAAATCTGTGTAAGCCAAGGGGAAGGAGGAGCAATGTTTATAAGATTGGGGTGTGAGGGAAATCTGTGTAAGCCAAGGGGAAGGAGGAGCAATGTTTATAAGATTGGGGATGAGGGAAATCTGTGTAAGCCAAGGGGAAGGAGGAGCAATGTTTATAAGATTGGGGTGTGAGGGAAATCTGTGTAAGCTAAGGGGAAGGAGGAGCAATGTTTACAAGATTGGGGTGTGAGGGAAATCTGTGTAAGCTAAGGGGAAGGAGGAGCAATGTTTATAATATTGGGGGGTGAGGGAAATCTGTGTAAGCCAAGGGGAAGGAGGAGCAATGTTTACAAGATTGAGTGTGAGGGAAATCTGTGTAAGCCATGGGGAAGGAGGAGCAATGTTTATAAGATTGGGGGGTGAGGGAAATCTGTGTAAGCCAAGGGGAAGGAGGAGCAATGTTTATAAGATTGGGTGTGAGGGAAATCTGTGTAAGCCAAGGGGAAGGAGGAGCAATGTTTATAAGATTGGGGGGGGGGGGGGGGGGGGGGGGTGAGGGAAATCTGTGTAAGCCAAGGGGAAGGAGGAGCAATGTTTATAAGATTGGGGTGTGAGGGAAATCTGTGTAAGCCAAGGGGAAGGAGGAGCAATGTTTACAAGATTGGGTGTGAGGGAAATCTGTGTAAGCCAATGGGAAGGAGGAGAATGTTTATAAGATTTGGGGGTGAGGGAAATCTGTGTAAGCCAAGGGGAAGGAGGAGCAATGTTTATAAGATTGGGGTGTGAGGGAAATCTGTGTAAGCCAAGGGGAAGGAGGAGCAATGTTTATAAGATTGGGGATGAGGGAAATCTGTGTAAGCCAAGGGGAAGGAGGAGCAATGTTTATAAGATTGGGGGTGAGGGAAATCTGTGTAAGCCAAGGGGAAGGAGGAGCAATGTTTATAAGATTGGGGTGTGAGGGAAATCTGTGTAAGCCAAGGGGAAGGAGGAGCAATGTTTATAAGATTTGGGGGTGAGGGAAATCTGTGTAAGCCAAGGGGAAGGAGGAGCAATGTTTATAAGATTGGGGTGTGAGGGAAATCTGTGTAAGCCAAGGGGAAGGAGGAGCAATGTTTATAAGATTGGGGGTGAGGGAAATCTGTGTAAGCCAAGGGGAAAGAGGAGCAATGTTTATAAGATTGGGGTGTGAGGGAAATCTGTGTAAGCCAAGGGGAAGGAGGAGCAATGTTTATAAGATTGGGGATGAGGGAAATCTGTGTAAGCCAAGGGGAAGGAGGAGCAATGTTTATAAGATTGGGGGGGGGGAAGGGAAATCTGTGTAAGCCAAGGGGAAGGAGGAGCAATGTTTATAAGATTTGGGGGGGGGGGGGGGGAGGGAAATCTGTGTAAGCCAAGGGGAAGGAGGAGCAATGTTTATAAGATTGGGGGTGAGGGAAATCTGTGTAAGCCAATGGGAAGGAGGAGCAATGTTTATAGGATTGGGTGTGAGGGAAATCTGTGTAAGCCAAGGGGAAGTAAGAGAATGTTTATAAGATTGGGGGGGGGTGAGGGAAATTTGTGTAAGCCAAGGGGAAGGAGGAGCAATGTTTATAAGATTGGGTGTGAGGGAAATCTGTGTAAGCCAAGGGTATGGGGGAGCAATGTTTATAAGATTGGGGGGTGAGGGAAATCTGTGTAAGCCAATGGGAAGGACAAGCAATGTTTATAAGATTGGGTGTGAGGGAAATCTGTGTAAGCCAAGGGGAAGGAGGAGCAATGTTTATAAGATTGGGGGTGAGGGTATCTGTGTAAGCCAAGGGGAAGGAGGAGCAATGTTTATAAGATTGGGGGTTAATCTTCTTAAGATTTGGGATAAGAGGAGATGTGGGAATCCTCGAAAAATTTGGGAATGAGACAGAGAGGCAAGTCAGAGAAATCTTCGCATTAAGATTGTACGCTGAGAGAGGTTTGGGAGAATCTTCATTACATTGGGGGATGAGACAGTAGGAGGGGAAATCTGGATAAGATTGGGGGATGGAAAGGGGTGTAGGGGAGAGGTCTTCATAATATTGGATATTCTTTTTGTCAACCATTTTGAATATTGTTTTGTTTCATAAGAAATACTGTTAAATATATAAAGGTTATATCAAGATCATACTTTTGAAACTTTTGATTGAGATTCCACCGTGCCTAAGTAAGCTAAGTCACAGTACCTCCACCTTGAGGCCCAAACACCGTACCTGAGAAAGTTTAAGTATGCCATGACTTGGTTCTGCTCAGATTATGTACATGTTGCTGTTGCTGTTGTTGTTGTGTGATGTTTAACGTCACTTTCAACAATATTTCAGTTATATCATGACGGTGTCTACTTGAGGCAGTATTCTGAGCGCTACCACACTGAAGTATCATGCCACAGACACATGGTATGATACCCAACCCAGTCACATTATACTGACACCGGGCCAACTAGACCTAAACGTAAAGCTTTAGACATTGTGAGAGAGAGTGTGAGAGAGAGAGAGAGAGAGAGAAAGTTAGAGAGATAGAGGGTGACCAACACACAGACAAATAGACACACGCATACACACACACACACACACACATATATATATATTTACATACAAGACAGAGAGAGATAGTGATATTTTATCACATTCAGATTTGTCAAAAACAAATTATTATACTGGTAATGCTCTCACCACAGTAACCAAGATTGAGAACGAGTGTAAAATGTGCACAATGTGTGAGACCTTGATCTGTCGAGATCCCCCATCATACCTGTTGCTCCCAGTACATGTTGATTCTTCTACCATTAATATCTCCTCATAACATATGTTAGTAATTAGCCAAATACTGGTCCTAATTATTATACATTTTATTATGGTATGGCGAAAATATTACCATTGTAACCTTGGCCTTTGAACACAAGATCCAAGATTTACATCTTATGGCATCTTTTGGCAAAATGTTTAGCATGTATACATAGATGATCTGTTTGGGTAAGATTATGACGAGTTTTGTTGTCAGATTTTCCTGAATGTTGCCGGGCTTAGTTCAGGGGTCACGAGTTTGAATCCCCTCCCGGACCCTGTCTCCGTGTTGATTTATATACGACATTGCATCTCAGGGTCATTTGTCTTTCATTGCTGATTCAAGTGTGAGAGTTAATGGAACTTGTGGAGATGGGTGTGCTCGAGTATTGGTTAACTGGTCGCCTGTTAGCCCTAGTTGGTATAAAAATGATGCTAAATATTCAAACACTCAGTCATCTTTTATTTTATTTTTTACAGTCTGTAATAAAAACGCATACAGACACATCATAATATTACTGTTATGTACCATATTTCCTTATTACTATTTCATTAAAATATGAATTCCTGGCCCAATTCAAGGGTTGTGAGTTTGAATCTCTGTGATGATTGATCATGGACATTGTTCTGCAGCCGTGAATCTCCCACTTCTGAATGTGAGGGGAAGAAGTCAGTGATATGTCGAGATAAGGTGTATCTAGTAAACCACCTAGTTGTGGATCCCAGGGATCATCAGTAAAACTCCACCTTACGAACATCCCAATATTAAGACCAGTGATTCTGAAATTCGATAATAAGAGCACTCTGCTATTAAAACCACTTTTGCCTGGTCCCAAAGGTGGTCTTATTAGAGGGGTTTTACTGTAATAGTAAGTGTTCATTTAGTAAAACTTTAATAATTAAGAAACCCAAAGGGAGCGACTGCAGGGATCAACAGGAGTTTCTTAATTGTTAAATTTTCACTTAATGAACACTGACTGGCTTAGTGTTTAACGTCATTTGACTGACAGTTTATGTAACTCTGGGCAGAGCTACGATGAAAGCTGAGATGACTGATGTTTGAAAGTTGATTTTTGCTGAGGCTGATTCTAAGCATAGCTTGCACAGCTTTGTAGTTTGTACTTAACTTAATCAGAATTGAATCAAGGGCAGAGTCTCTGCAATGTCATTTACGCATGCGCAGTGATGATGAATTTCTCAATAGTCAAGAACAACCTTAATTATAAAATTCTTTCGTAGGCTGTTTTAACAAATAAGAGCGACTCAAATTTGAAAATTGAAGCAATTCCATTGGTTGTTAAATCTTCAGTTTCTTCAATATGTAGCTTAAACAGATGCTATGACAGAAATTAGATACATAGAAAGGTCAAGGTCACATTATTATTGTGGTATTATATGGATTTAAAAAAGAAAATTTCCATTCTGATCAGACTCTTCACTGTTCAGTCCTTTCTGCCGGGCCCTGTTAGCTCAGTCTATAGCAGATCTGACTGTCAATCCAGGGAGTTTGAATCCCTGCCCGGCCACAATCTCCATGATGATTGATATACAACATTGCATCTCATTGTCAATTGTCTCACACCACTGATTTAAGCCATGGTCACATTTACGGTCATGCACGTAGTACACCGTAGTTCACTTCAAACGTAGTCCACCTACATTGAAGTAGGTTTGAAGTAGGTTCAAAATTGGCAAAAAGAGGAAATATAGAAAGTCTAAGTAGGTTGAACTACGTGTAAGTACGGTCAACTACATTGAACTACGAGCAAAGTGGCTATGTTTAACTAAGGTATCACTACGTCTAACTACAGATAACTATGTTACACTACGTATAAATTACGTTCTAAGTATGCACAACTACGGTAAACTAGGGTCAACTGCATTGAGCTACGATAAAACATCGTGGCTGCATAAAAATTATGCTAAAATTTAAACAAACAAATGGTCCTTTCTACATCATAATGGAAACGTCCAAACACCAGACTGGAAAAGTGTATTATAGAAGTTCAGCAGGTTGAACAGAATTGTTACAGCTGTTGTATAACATTGTGGTCACTGATTGGCAGCCTTTATGCTGATGATGCTGTAATTATCAAGAAAAATCTACCCCAGTACATCTGCCCTCACTGATTCCCCCCCACCCCCACCCTCCCGCACACACAAATTATACAAAAACTGAAATTTTTAATATATAGTTTAAGTTTAAACCATAATAGTTTAATTGCTAGATTATCATCCCCATCTCCCCCACATTTTCATGCTACTTTTTTTATTTTCATAAAAAAAAAAAAAATAATAAAAGAAAAGAAAATTAAATCCTCACCCACCCCTTTTCTCCTTGTTAAAAAAACTTTGGATGGGAATCTAGAAATCAATTTATAATGGCTTAATAAGATTGTTAATTTCTTTTCAAAACAAATCTGCACTGTTACCAGTAACATTTAATAATATTCAGTGATTTTTTTTTATAAAATGTCTTTTATTTGAGAATTGTGTGACAGTATTTTCAAATGGTGTCTGATACAAACACTTTTTTTTTTATACCTCAAGTCGTAATGAGATAAATATAAATTATTAAATATCATTTTTTTTTTTTTTTTTTTTCGAAATTAATTTGTCATTATTAATTTTGATATATTTGTCAAATAACAAATGTTAGGATTCCTCCTAAATTAACAAATTATTCTTGTTTTTGGTGATTTGCTGTAGATAACACCTAACATCTGTGATAGATTACGGCCATTTCAATGACACTTTTACACTAATTCGGCATCTTTGATAGATTTTATCTATTCTAAGCTAAAACAATGACACTCAACACCCCTGGTGGTCAGAAATAGTTGTATAATACCAGATAAGTCATGCAGTCCCAAACACTGACCCCCTGTGGACATACAAATTTCAAGTAATCTAGTCAACACCTGGGAACACTGACCCCTTGTGGTCACCCCAAGATTATCCATATAACAATTGTTCCATGGCCACACCCCCTTGAAGAGCCTCCCACTGGAAAATAGTGCTGACAATAATGGTGATGCCGACATAACAACACATTGTTACTCTGTTTTCTACAAGTCCGTGAGTTTCTGCTCTGCCAACACTATCTCTCCACTTTCTGTGCTTTTGGAATTAATTAACTGAAGCTGCTTCTTCAAGTACTTTCAGTTTAGGAATACTTAATTAAGGATTTTGGACAACTTTGTAAGTAGTAGCTGTGTTTGTTCAGTTTGGAACTGTGCCTGGGATATTTTATTTAAGAATTGTGTTAGTTCTCTGATGATTAGTGCAGGTGTATTACAGTGAAATCGTCTTTATAATGTTATACCTAGTGCTCTATTCTAATCAATGTAGCAGCCGCAATAGCATGATGTCATTTAATGTTATGATGTCATTATGAAACAATGTCATGCATTGCCATTATGACATGATCCTGTGTAGCACCATTAATGACAGGATGTCATGCAATGTCATGTAGTGTGATAGTGTCTTGACATATTAATGTCCGTTGAAAAATAAAACATACAATTTCAATGTGTACTGTTTAGTCTTCTCAAACTTGGCTAGTTGTTTCACTGGAGATATGTTTGTATTGGTCAGAAGGCAAGCTTGATTCTTAATCCGTAAAGTCTGCAATTTATGTTGATTTTGTTTTTATAAAACTCTAAATACAACCAAACCTGTCTTAAGCAGCCAGTCAAGGGATGGAGAAAATGTGCCCTTTAAGTCAGTTTGTTGCTTAATACAGGTTAATTTCTGAAAGCATAGAAATGGGAAATAGCAAATGTGGCTGCTTAAGACAAGTGGCTGCTTAATAGAGATGGCCACTTACACAGGTTTGACTGTATATGATATGGTTCTATATACTTAAAACTTCCACATATACAGATGTCACAATGTGAATGTACCTGTTAGGAGAGAAATGTATGTAAGCAGTCCAGCTAGCTCAGTTGGTAGTAAGTGAAGGGTCCCGGGTTTGAGTGCTGGACTGCTTACATACGTTTCTTTTCTAACAGGTTACATACACACGGTGACATATTCCCTGAATTTCCATACAGACTAGAGAATCATGTGAATGTTTATCAGAATATAATTATACAAATCACAGTCCCACGTTGGGTGCCAATGTAACAGGATGAGAAAAATATGCAGCTAGTCCAGGACTCAAACCCAGGACCTTTTAATCGCAATATGCATGTATGCTTACATTTTTTTTGCATGATCATGAGTAAATTGTTTTTCAACATTGCTGTGTCTCTCGTAAATGTTTGTCACGAAACAACAAAACAATTTTTAGTTGTATAGTGCCTAAGGATAAAATACTAGGTAATGTTATTAAGTATTTTTACAATGGGTAGTAACGACCTTGAAGTGTTTTTAAATTTTTTATACCTGATTTAATTAGTATCATAATGGTTTAGCCAGAATAATAAATTAATTCCTAGATTTTCAGATCCACTCGTCCCTGATTTTTTTAGATGCCCAGTGACATTTTGTATTGGCAAAATAATTTTCCTTTATTTGAAGTCTAGTAAGATATTTTCTTTTAAATATCTGAAAAAAATATTTAAAAAAACAAAACTGCATCCCCCTGTCCCTAGTTTGAAACGAATTTGGATGAAAATCTAGGAAATAATTTATTACGGTCTTAAGTTAATTAATTATTAATTGTTTATATGTTTATTACATGTATATTTTAATTTTGAACAGCGATTTTGTGGACTAAAGCATATAAAGGTAGTGTTCAAGCCCTCATTAGAATGAGTGACCTCATGACCTGTATTCAGCCCTCATTAGAATGAGTGACCTAGTGACCTGTATTCACAAAACATCTCAACCTGAGTAAAAAATACTGTACAGTTTCAAGCTTGAACTTTATTTTCAATTAACATCATTATTTCTGAATGGTTTCAGTTATCTCTGTGAGTTATCGCTGTGAATTATTACATTCATAATTATGCACTAGCTTTGTCTTTAGAAAATACAAATATTATTCAAAAGTTGAGCATGTGGTCCAGTGGTAGAGCACCGAACCCAGAATCAGAGGGTTGTGGGTTGGATCCTCATCCACGGCCATGTGTGGTAACCTTGAGCAAGCCACTTTTTTCTGCATAGGCTTAGTACTGGTTCTACACAGGAAGACTTTGAGCATGATTTGTATAAGTTGTGATAACTCGTTTAATAATGAAAAATGAAAAAGATGTTTTGTGAATACCGAGCCAGTGCTGCGGTTAATGAATAATCAAATCTTCATTAAAAAAAAAACTAATCTAAATCCTCCATTAAATGATTAATCAATTTATTAAAAAAGTAATCCTTGAGCAATGTATAAAAGTAATGATCCTTTATTAAATTAATGTTTAATATTTCATTAAATAAATAACAAATCCTTCATTAAAATGAATATTCGATCCTCCATTAAATGACTAATCAATCCTTCATTATATAAATTTTCAATCCTCTATCAAATAAATAATGAATCCTTCATGAATATTCATTCCTTTTTTAAATGAATATTCAATCCTTCATTAAATGAATAACCAATCACTCATTAAATGAATATTCAGTCTTCTATTAAATGAATAACCAATCCTTCATTAAAAGCATAACCAATCTTTCATTAAAGAGTTAACCAACCATCCATTAAATGAATATTCAATCCTTTATTTTATGAATAATCAATCCTTCATAAATGAATATTCAAACTTCCATTTAATAAATAACCAATCCTCCATTAAATGAATAACCAGTCCTTCATAAATCAATATTCAAACCTCCATAAAATGAATAACCAGTCCTTCATTAAATGATTAACCAATCCTTCATCAAATGATTAACCAACCCTTCATAATATTTTGATTGTTTCTGTTGTTGGGTTTTCCCAGATCTTATTTTATATTTAAAGTGCTTTACTTTGTTTCACATATCAAAAAAATGAATCAAGAATCTGCTCTCGCCCCAACCCGATACCCACAAAGCAGATTGGCTAAAATATAAAATGTTGTTGATAATTTACTAATATTATGTATTTACAGTGAATTTTATATAATGTTTCTACTATTTCTTTAGATCATATGTTTTACTTTCCAGATTGTACTGTAAATATAATATATATTATTTAAGTAATAAATCTTAACAGTTGATTTCAGAATTATATTTTATTGGAAAACAAATATTTTATCATTTTTATATATACTGTATATCATCTGTCATATTCATTAAGATTTAGTTTTTCTGACAAGGTCCTCTTCATAATGTTAGATAATTTGCCATCAGCATCACAACCACAAGCATTCTTCACCAATGATGTAGCAAGAACAACACTATTATCATTTTGTCATTACACTAAAAACATTTATTATTTCATCATCATCATCATCATCATCATCTGCCTTCACCAGTGACGTAGTACTTACAAATCCATCATTGTCTTGTCATTACACAAAAAAACATGAATAACCATTTTTAGATGTCTGAGACCAAGCATCCTGCAGATTTTTTTTCTATGGGGACAAATAATTAACAAGTCTAATTAAAAAATTCAAAGCCCGGCCTGGTTAGCTCAGCGGGTAGCACGTCTGGCTACAGTCTCGGTGATGATAAATAAATAGCATTGCTTCTCATCATCATTCACCATCTCACCATTGATTCAAGTGGGAAAGTTATCAGTTACTTGCAGAGACGGGGTGTGCTTGAGTACTGGATAACCTTGCAGGATACCAGGAAAGAGTGGCAAGGTTAACTAATCATCTTTTAGCTTTTGATGGCATAAAAAGGAATCTAAATATTCATGTAAATTTAATAAAAAATCAGAAAGAAACCAGATGTAGGTCAGTGCCAAAAAATTGTTATTTCAAATCATATTTTGATCTGTCTGGAACATTATCAAACATTTTGTGACAACTTTCAAATTAACACCTAAACCATAGCAATGTTGTGAAATGTGATGACCTTCAGACCTTGACCTGAATTGATTGTTAAGGACGTGCTATAGTAACTGATAATCTATTGCATTGTGACCCCTGGGGTCTTATCAGAGGTGATTATAACAGAAGTGACCACAGCAGCTGATTATCAGTGTTCGATTATCACTTAATATCCCATCTACATGTCA
Source organism: Panopea generosa (assembly GCA_029582155.1). NCBI lineage: Eukaryota > Metazoa > Mollusca > Bivalvia > Adapedonta > Hiatellidae > Panopea > Panopea generosa. Next base: position 39,381,122 of record CM055911.1, on the reverse strand, counting down.
GTTACCATGTAACCAATTAGTAGTTAATTAGTGATTGTACTGTATGTATAATTATAACAATGAAGGAAAACAGCTGTGTGACCTTGAATCTAAATTAAAGGGGTGGAAACCAGAGCCTTCAACAGACCAGCTAAGCAGTTAACCAGATGTTTTGTTAAGTTTTCATCATCAGGAGTTGTTAGGTTAACTGATCATCTGTTAGCCATTGATGGCATAAAAGAGATGACAAATATTCAAACAAAACAAAAAAGAAGGTCGATTTATAACTTTTCAGCAAGTTCAAGGTTATCATCTGAAGATGTAATGCAATGTCAATATTAAAAGCATTATGATTACTAAATGATAACCTTCTTTCATTGTATGTTAGAATTCTAACCCATCAGTGGTGAGTGGCAGATGTAGGTATTATTGTTCTAAAAATAGCGGAGAGTGTGTTAGTCATTCACGTGCTCCGTACCATATTGTAACTATGGGCAATCCAGGAAATTTCATTTTGGGGTTGTGGGGGTGGGTGTACATTACGTGCAATAAAGGCCACAGAAATCAGGCACATTAGTTGCAAAGAAGGCCACAGAAATCAGGTTTTGATATGTGAAGTAAACTTACGTTATTTTCAATTTTAGGTGGATGTGTGCGACCTCACTAAATCATCCCTTGATAACAGTCGATCATTGTTTTATGCAAAATATACTATTAGAACAATTGGCAGATATAGAGAGAGGGAATCGAGGGTCTGGAGATTTTTCCTGAACATTAATTGGTGTCAATGGATGTTCTTTACTCATTTCCTCCTGCCCCCATTTCACCATTTTTTTTAAACTATCAATCGAGAAGTTGATGATTTATGATTGTCAATACCATAAAGTGTCTTTTTGTTTAAAAGGTAAAGAAAAAGACTAAGAGAGTAAATAAAGCATCACATACAGTCAAACCTGTCTTAAGCAGTCAGTCAAAGGAAGGAGCAAAAGTGGCCTTTTAAGACAGGTTGCTGCTTAATACAGGTTAATTTGCTCTGACTCTGAACTATAGAAATAAGAAATAGCTTAAGACAAGTGGCTGCTTAATAAAGGTGGCCACTTACACAGGTTTACTTTATATTTTAGATAATACAACTTTATACCAAAGTGTAATTATGACCAATAATCAACATAATAAAATTAATGGAAGATTAAAAAGGACTTATTTAACAGCGTGACACACTTTAATCTGCTGAAATATCGTTGTTTCTTCATGTTAAATTTTGATTCAAAACATCAAAATTTCTTCAGCGGTTGAAATTTTGGCGATTTCAGAGCACTATTGAGTCAATGGACACACCGGATACAAACTTTGTTTAGGCGAACTTAGAAAGGTTCCATTGTTTTGAATTAAAAAAGAAATAAAAACGTAGATAATTCAGCAACTACTGATATTTGAAGTGGATAATGCTGTTAAATAAGTTCCATTTACATTCATGTTTTGAAAAAAAAAAAAAAAAATCCAAAATGCGGGGTTGTAGTTGTGGTTGGGGATAGTTATCTAGGGGAAGGCGGTATAGTATGTTTTTTATTCATTTCTAACAAAAGGGATTATTTAGAAAATAAGTGAATGTGAAAATATATTCAGCATTGTTTTACAACCCCTACATACTTTGGTACTCCTTGACTGGGCTGGAAAATTCCTCTTGTCCGCTCGCCATGACGGATGGACATTTGGTCAGGACGAGTAAGATTTAAGAAACTGACCTTAATTATTAGCATTCAGTTAAAAATGTTGGAAAGGGGAGGATGAGTAGGTTTGATAAGAAATTTCTAGCCCCACATACTTTGGTATACTCCAATCCAATGAAGGCTAATAACACTCTGATAATGACCCAGCCGCCTTTTACTGGTGTATGGCATGTCCAGTGCCGAATGTTAGCAGTAAGTGGATATTACCCAAAGATACCTTACTGTTGTAGATCACTGATTGGTTCCAGACTTAACTGTTCCAGTGATTATTGTTTTTTTACTGCTATCTATAGTACCTTTTCTACAGATTCTAGTATCTGCCTGTGAGAACAGGCCTAGTGGTGGGGGGTGGGGGGGGGGGGGTTCCTCCATGGCCAATTGGTCTAAGGCGCTGTCTCAAGATCACTTACTGCTAACGTTGTAGGTTTGAGTATCACTCGCTCCAAAAATTATATGTGAGAAGTGTCAGTTACTTGGGGAAGGCCAGTGGTTCTACTCAGATTCATTTTGTGGCCTCATTCACAATAAAACCCGGATACTAGTATGCCAAAATTATATACTTGAAATGTATTGAAAATGGCTTTAAGCCCCATTAAAAAAAAGAAAATTAGTTACAGTGCATATTGTTTAGAAAATGAAACCTCAATTAAGCACTGATAGATTTGTTAACAAAGCATCCGCCTCACATGCAGAGGATCATTGGTTTGATCCTCGGCCAGGTTGTACCAAAGACTTAAAAATGGTACTAGAACCTTATACCTCACTTGGTGCTCAGCATTTAGAGGATAGCCCTAGGTCTGGTAGGCCAGGTGTCATTATAATGTGACTGGGTGGGGTATCATTATAGTGACCATGTGTTTGTGGCATGATATTCCAGAGTGGCAGTGCTCCGAATACTGTCTTAAGTAGACATCATTGTGATATGACTGAAAAATTGTTAAAAGTGACGCTTATCACCTGATATAACAAGTAATAAATCCCCAATTCTGTCCCTGTGTTGTTGTGTTGGATGTGTACAAAAAGCTAATGAGAGGTAAATAAGACATCAGTCAGATATGCTGAATCTAACATTCTGACCCAACACTACAATATGGATGTATTATTCACGAAAAGTAAAACACATGTCATGATAATGCTGGAATAACATCGCGATGGGGTTGTTTTGTTATTTTGTAGTTCCCAGAAAACTAGATGCAGTCAAACCTATCTTAAGCAGCCAGTCAACAGAAAGAGCCAAAAGTGGCCTTTAAAAAAGGTTGTTGCTTAATACAGGTTAATTTGCTCTAAAAGCATAGAATTGGGAAATAACTAATGTGGCTGTATAAGTCAAGTGGCTGCTTAATAGAGGTAACCACTAACACAGGTTTGACTGTAGTTGTTGTTGTATGGTGTTTAGCATGACATTCAACCATTTTTCAGTCATATCGCGATGATGTCTATTTATTGACAGTATTATGAGCACTGCCAAACTTGAGTATCATGCCACAAACACATTGTATGATACCCCACCTGTCACATTATACAGACACTGGGCCAACCAGACCTAGAACCATCCTCTAAATGCTGAGCGCCAAGTGAAGAAGCTTCTAGTACTAATTTTCAAGTCTTTGGTATGCCCGGGAATCAAACCCTTCGACCTTCCACAGGTGAGGAGGACTATCTGCCACTAGACAACACTGCGGTATGCAGACATTACCTATTCACTATGAGTGTTTGTTTCTCTATATAACCACCGATCAATCAGTCAGTTGATAACTCAATCAGTCAATATGTACATCTGTCTAGGGTTTTAAGATTAGTATCTTTTTTGGACAGTTGAAAAACGTTTGAAAAATAACTAGGTGGTTGTTTAAGCCACTTAAAAAAGATGCTTAGATGTGGCAACATAACAGTTGTGTGGCTAAAATCTAATCAGCTGGGTGTAAAGAAGTGTAACTATGCATGCTTTGTTAAAACGTCCATTTGTTCACCTGTCCGTTCGCCCATTCATCCATCAAAGCTTTTTTTCATTCAAATGTATTATCCACATATATTTCCATTATTCGTAACTACTCACCCATTCATGCATTCATTGTATAACCATTCACCAATTCTGTGACCCATCCTTTTGTTTATTTAACCATATTATGTGTATTCATCATCAAACCACTCATCAACTCACCATAAATCAACCATTCCATTCCATAATTCATTTTTTAACTAAATCGATAGATTTATTTGGTATCACTGACATACAAACATGGTAAAATCAACATGAAGCATAATTTATACCAATGAAGTTATGAGCCATGTCATGCACATCAATACCAAAACTTACACAAAAAAAGGGTTCCTTAAATTGTCCTGGCACGAGAGCATCTATCGCTCAGTCCGCTGGCCACTTGACATTATACAATATACAATGTAAAACAGTGTAGTGTTTACTCAGAGACCATTAGCTTGGGACATACTATGGTAAAGACACAACCTGAAATTAAATTTGGGTCTGTAACAAACAGAATCGGTTATTAAATCAAGTTGACCAACTTCGGTCAGCCTAAATCTTTCTTATTTTAATGTAAAGGGAGGTAATTCACCTCTTACTTTCAAAAGAGAATGCAGAGACAGTGACAACATATTATGATCATTTTTAAACAGTGTTTTATTCTGTTGTGTAATCTCTTATTATTTACTACATTGTTCCAGATGTTTACTTCGACAAACAAGTCTTATTTTGTAAAAAAGTTTTACAATATACTCTTGCATGAAAACACTGACTAAACTTTTTCTGTCGAGTATATTTATTTTTTTTTATTTTTTTAAATTTTGAAATTGATGCCAGTCTTCATAACTGGAACACTTATAATTTACATTAATAATTAAATGTACTGTATTGGTTTTGTCATTATCACATGACATGATATTGACCAACAGGAATTGAATGAGGCCAATATTAAACAGCTAAAAAGTTATTGCCCCTTTATGTAAAACACATTTTTGTCAAATAAACAATGTGAGGCAAAACTTAGTCAGTACGAACATTTCCGGTTAAAATTAGAAGTTGATTAATGAAATTCTCATTAATAAGATGATTTCATATCGTCTTCGTTAGACCATTATAAATTAATTGCTAGATTATCATCCAAATTTTTCTTAAAAACGGGGAGGGCGGGAGGATTTTAATTTTTCATTTTTATTTTTAAAATTTTTGATGTTTTTTTTTAATAAAAAAAAAAAAAAAAGATTTGAAAATATAAAGGGTCGTGGCAGCATGAAAATAAAGGGGCGGGCGAGGATGATAATCTAGTAATTAATTTATTATGGCATTATTAGTCCTTAGACTGTCATGACCTGGTTAGCTCATTCGGTGGCACGTCTGGCTATCAATCCAGGGGATGTGAACTCTAATCCCTGCCTGACTGCAATCCCATGATAATAAATATATAACATTGTGCCTCATTGTCATTCATCTCTCACCCCATATTCAAGTGGGAAAGATAACAATTACTTAAGATTGAGTGGGAACTGTCGAATCTGCATCATGCACCCAAAATTAAAAATAAAAGTCATTTATTCAGCTTTTGAAACAAAGTTTGAGCACTGTAGTAAGCAGGTGTGTGCGATATAGAGGTTATCCCCCTTACATATGATACTGTTGTTGCTTCACATGTGATCCAGTAGCTATAACATGTATATTTGTATGTTTCAGTTCGTCCCTCGGTACCTATAGCTCGTACAGAGATCTGGGAGGAGGAACCATACTCTGCAAGACTTAGATGGCATCGGGCCTATATACCGTCGTACTACAGTTCTAGACCATTACGATATAGGTATGTTACACATATAGTACACACCATGTACGGTCCTATATACCCTCATACTACAGTTCTAGACCATTACGATAGAGGTATGTTACACATATAGTACACACCATGTACGGTCCTATATACCCTCGTACTACAGTTCTAGACCATTACTATATAGGTATGTTACACATATAGTATACACCATGTACAAGCCTTTATACCCTCATACTACAGTTCTAGACAATTACGATAGAGGTATGTTACACATATAGTACACACCATGTACGGTCCTATATACCGTCGTACTACAGTTCTAGACCATTATTATATAGGTTTGTTACACATATAGTACACATCATGTACAGGCCTATATACCATCATACTACAGTTCTAGACCATTACTATATAGGTATGTTACACATATAGTATACACCATGTACAAGCCTTTATACCCTCATACTACAGTTCTAGACCATTACGATAGAGGTATGTTACACATATAGTACACACCATGTACGGTCCTATATACCGTCGTACTACAGTTCTAGACCATTATTATATAGGTTTGTTACACATATAGTACACATCATGTACAGGCCTATATACCCTCATACTACAGTTCTAGACCATTACGATATAGGTATGTTACACATATAGTACACACCACGTACAGGCCTATATACCATCATACTACAGTTCTAGACCATTAAGATATAGGTATGTTACACATACATTACACACCATGTATGGGCCTATATACCCTCATACTACAGTTCTAGACCATTAAGATAGAGGTATGTTACACATACAGTACACACCACGTACAGGCCTATATACCCTCATACTACAGTTCTAGACCATTACGATATAGGTATGTTACACATATAGTACACACCATGTACAGGCCTATATACCCTCATACTACAGTTCTAGACCATTAAGATAGAGGTATGTTACACATACAGTACACACCACGTACAGGCCTCTATACCCTCATACTACAGTTCTAGACCATTACGATATAGGTATGTTACACATATAGTACACACCACGTGCAGGCCTATATACCCTCATACTACAGTTCTAGATCATTACGATATAGGTATGTTACACATATAGTACACACCACGTACAGGCCTATATACCCTCATACTACAGTTCTAGATCATTACGATAGAGGTATGTTACACATATAGTACACACCACGTACAGGCCTATATACCCTCATACTACAGTTCTAGACCATTATGATATGGTATGTTACACATATAGTACATACCATGTACAGGCCTATATACCCTCATACTACAGTTCTAGACCATTATGATATGGTATGTTACACATATAGTACACACCATGTACAGGCCTATATACCCTCATACTACAGTTCTAGATCATTACGATAGAGGTATGTTACACATATAGTACACACCACGTACAGGCCTATATACCCTCATACTACAGTTCTAGACCATTATGATATGGTATGTTACACATATAGTACACACCATGTACAGGCCTATATACCCTCATACTACAGTTCTAGACCATTATGATATGGTATGTTACACATATAGTACACACCATGTACAGGCCTATATACCCTCATACTACAGTTCTAGACCATTATGATATGGTATGTTACACATATAGTACACACCATGTACAAGCCTATATACCCTCATACTACAGTTCTAGATCATTACGATAGAGGTATGTTACACATATAGTACACACCACGTACAGGCCTATATACCCTCATACTACAGTTCTAGACCATTATGATATGGTATGTTACACATACAGTACACACCACGTACAGGCCTATATACCCTCATACTACAGTTCTAGATCATTACGATAGAGGTATGTTACACATATAGTACACACCACGTACAGGCCTATATACCCTCATACTACAGTTCTAGACCATTACAATATAGGTATGTTACACATATAGTATGCACCACATACGGGCCTATATACCCTCATACTACAGTTCTAGACCATTACAATATAGGTATGTTATACATACAGTACACACCACGTATGGGCCTATATACCCTCGTACTACAGTTCTAGACCATTACGATATAGGTATGTTACACATACAGTACACACCGTGTACGGGCCTATATACCCTCATACTACAGTTCTAGACCATTACTATATAGGTATGTTACACATACAGTACACACCGTGTACGGGCCTATATACCCTCATACTACAGTTCTAGACCATTACGATATAGGTATGTTACACATACAGTACACACCACGTACAGGCCTATATACCCTCATACTACAGTTCTAGACCATTACTATATAGGTATGTTACACATACAGTACACACCACGTATGGGCCTATATACCCTCGTACTACAGTTCTAGACCATTACTATATAGGTATATTACACATACAGTACACACCACGTATGGGCCTATATACCCTCATACTACAGTTCTAGACCATTATGATATGGTATGTTACACATATAGTACACACCATGTACAGGCCTATATACCCTCATACTACAGTTCTAGACCATTATGATATGGTATGTTACACATACAGAACACACCACGTACAGGCCTATATACCCTCATACTACAGTTCTAGACCATTATGATATGGTATGTTACACATATAGTACACACCATGTACAGGCCTATATACCCTCATACTACAGTTCTAGACCATTATGATATGGTATGTTACACATATAGTACACACCATGTACAGGCCTATATACCCTCATACTACAGTTCTAGATCATCACGATAGAGGTATGTTACACATATAGTACACACCACGTACAGGCCTATATACCCTCATACTACAGTTCTAGATCATTACGATAGAGGTATGTTACACATATAGTACACACCACGTACAGGCCTATATACCCTCATACTACAGTTCTAGATCATTACTATATAGGTATGTTACACATATAGTACACACCATGTACAGGCCTATATACCCTCATACTACAGTTCTAGACCATTATGATATGGTATGTTACACATATAGTACACACCATGTACAGGCCTATATACCCTCATACTACAGTTCTAGACCATTATGATATGGTATGTTACACATATAGTACACACCATGTACGGTCCTATATACCGTCGTACTACAGTTCTAGACCATAATGATATATGTATGTGACACATACACTCCCAGAGAGGATGAATGTCATCTACTTTAATTTACTCACTGACTTAGTATGATACCATGACTTAAAATGTTTCACAATACTTGACGCCATTTTTCATTATTGTAAGGGTCACATGTCAAGATATATAATCGAGATATTTAATTCTATTTTGTAAATCACAGAATCGAGATATAAATTCTTATATTGTTTTATCTCAGAATTTGAGATATGTTACCGTATATTGTTCAATCTCAGAATCGAGATGCAGGAAGCTGGAGTAGCTACAGAGAGTGACTGGCACCCAGTGGCCACGGACATCACCGCCACAGACTTCACGGTGCCCGAGGTCAGCCCACGTAAAGACTACAACTTCAGAATCAGGGCGGAGATGGAGAACGGAGATCTCAGTGATCCAACACCGCCCATACAGTATTACAGGTCACAAGGTATGGGTTACAGAAACTGTTTTATCACATAGCTTACACTGCATGAGTGTAATAAACCCATGATATATTGTTGGGCTTATGGTAAGTGTTGTTACCCTTGTCTGTCTGCTAACACAATTGGGTATTTAAATGTCTTGTCTGTGCATCCGTCTGTGAAATCTATTTGTTAAATAACTTCTGAAAGGCCGTTTATGTATTTATTTTGGGGTGTATAATTATAAAATACAGGTCAAGTTCCATATTTATTAACTTCGATCAAATTTTTCAGGAGTTATGGCCCCTTTTTCGACTTATGACCTACATCGACACCTTGAGGTCATACCAGATAATTAAATATAACTAAGGGAAATTAATATTGTAACACACACCTCTGCAAGGGTCCAGTCTCGGGGACCGTGTGTTACTCCATTCTGTGGTGGGTACTCTACAGGATCTTTGTACTTTATGTACAGAGTAACTAAGGTATATAACTAGTAAAGAAACTGGAAACTAACAAAAGTCACGATAAGTGTGTGTCGATTCTTTTATTGTATGAAGGCAAATATGACATCTTATCTATTTATAGATACCTAGGATTCATATAGAGAAGGAAAAGCAAATGATTGTGATTTTATGAACGTTTGCATATTCACGTAATTTCTATTCATCCCAAAAATAGAAATCAATTTCTTTCTTTGCACTATGAAATTCTCTACAAAACGAGACTATTCCCAGCAAATTGTGTTTAAATTGTACAAGTACTTATGATAACAAAATTTGTATACTGCAACTAAAAAAACAACAAAATTTCTTGAAATTTTACTCCAAACTGCAATATTTTTAATTCAATACCATTTTACATGTTTAGAACAGTATAAAATATCTACGGTTATATACAGCTTACTTTTTATGTATAAGAAATCAGATGCCTGCGAAATCTGAATGATTAGTTTGCCAAATTATTTTATCAATATTTAGCAGAGAAATGCAATTTTCCTATCATTCTATACCAATACTTGTTAATACTTATTACAAAATCAGAACTAAATTGAACAAAACAGTATGTCTTCTGTTCACAAGTCATAACTGGGCATTACTTGGAGGGTAGTAATGATAAACGGGGTGAGCCTCCCAACTGTTTAATGAACCTCCCATCTGTATAATGAACCTCCCATCTGTATAATGAACCTCCCAACTGTATATTGAACCTCCCATCTGTATAATGATCTGCCCATCTGTATAATGAACCTCCCAACTGTATAATGAACCTCCCAACTGTATAATGAACCTCCCATCTGTTTAATGAACCTCCCATCTGTATAATGATCCTCCCATCTGTATAATGAACCTCACAACTGTATAATGAGCCTCCCAGTTGTATAATGAACTTCCAAACTGTATAATGAACCTCCCAGCTGTATAATGAACCTCCCATCTGCATAATGAACCTCCCAACTGTATATTGAGCCTCTCAAGTGTAGAATGAACCTCCCAACTGTATAATGAGCCTCCCAAGTGTATAATGAACCTCTCAAGAATATTATTAAGAGATCAAATAGTTTAAAATGTGGCGTCATTTCAGCAATTTTACGGTTGCGTTGTTAAAACAAAAAATTTACAAGGCTGGCAAAAGTTTTTAAAATTGTCTTACTGAAACACTTAATGACTTTCTGACTTTTTTTCATGATTTCAATTTTTTTTTTACAATAAAATGTGTCGGACGAGTAAAAAATTGGGTGAGCTTGGATAAAAATCTAGTAATTATTATATTTTGGCCCAATATACTAGTATGCATTTTTTATATAAAGGTGGCTGGCAAAATAAATGGTAAATGTGGATAATTTTTCCAAGCTCTGTGATAAATAAAATCACACATTCCTGCTCATTTATTATTAAATTTATTATTCTTGTTTACAAAAATGATATAATACTGGCAGTGCTAGGATCAAACCTCCAACCTTTGGCATGAGCGGTCAACACTCCTTCCTTCTCACTACCATCCTGTTTATTGATAAGTGGGCCTGGAGGAAGATTCAGGTTAACAGAACTGCCCACTTTTACCGGTACATATAATATGTGAAAGAGGTAATAAATGAATATACCCAAACTATATTGGATTTCTTTATAAATATATTTTAAAAACCAGAACTCTTTCGGAATAATTTTTTATATTGTATTCCTTTTTACAGGGGATGTACTTGAAAAAAATCATTAATGATATAAATGTTTAAAATGTAAAATATCGATTACAATGATACAAACATGGAAGTATGATAAAATCATAATAAAAATTTAATTGAATTTTTTTTGTGAAAAAGTTCACAAAATGTAATTTGTGCATTCGGGCATGCGTTAACTACCCAGATTATCAATTTATTTTAAAAATACTGTGTTTTAAGTAAAAAAAGTCCAGTAAACACGTAATTCAAATTAGGCCATAATAAATTAATTGCTAGATTATCATCCCCTCTCGCCCTCCTCCTTTTTAAGAAAAATTTGGATGATTAATTTATAATGGCTTTATGTGCTGCTTAAAATTTGTAACACAAAGTTTTATTCTAAATGATGTTTCTGACTTGACATAACAATGTCATGCATTGTTTAGCACCATGATGTAATATATAAATTAACACGGTGACATTTACAAAGTTACTAATATCAAAACGATTGTGCTGTATACACCAATGAGAGAAATGAAATAACTATCATTTACTTTCTTCTTGTGAAAATTCTCCATATTTGTTACAGTACCGATGACGAGGGAGCCATTCGCACTCGCAGAATACAAACCTGTAGAATACGACGTTACATTTGCCAATCATCCTTACATCGATTATCTCACCAAATATGGCAAGTACTTATAATGAGAATATTTAGTCATTTTTATGCCATCCAGAGGTAGCAGTTAACCTAACCTCTCTTTCCTGGGATCCTGGAAGGTTAACCAGTACTCAAGGACAGCCATCTCAACAAGTAACTGATATCTTCTCCACTTGAGTCAGTGGTGAGAGACGAATAAGAATGAAACACAATGTCACATTATGTCATGGTCTGGGAACAATTAAGAATTACTATTATCTGAGTCATGGTCATTAATTGCTAATTAATTTGCCTTGTTTCTTTTTTAATGCCTCAGATATTTATAGGGAGTGAGATGGCATATAGAGATGCCAGTAGTCATCTGTATACCACACTTTCTTGTTGTCACAGCTACCCTTCTAAACCTCTCCAACCATCCAACCAATTTTGACCAAACTTGTTAGGGAATATTACAGGGTTCCCATGTTACTTGGAAATCAGGGGGAAAAGTCTTGTGAACTTCTAATTGTTTAATTATTTTTATGCTCCCCCAAAGTGGGGGAGCATATAATCGCCGCTTCGTGCGTGTGTGCGTCCTTCCCCAAGTTCTTGTCCGGGCTATTTCTCTACAACCTCTGGTTGGAATTTTATGAAACTTGCTAGGATGCATCATTACCAAGTGCAGATGCGCATATTGTCTTTATATTCCGGTTAATGATTTTTCACAGAGTTATGGCTCTTTGATTCTGTCTGACCAAATTATTGTCCGGGATATTTCTTTACAACCTCTTGTTGGAATTTTATGAAACTTGCTTGGATGCATCATTACCAAGTGCAGATGCACTTATTATCTATGTGTTCCGGTTGGATGATTTTTCACGGAGTTATGGCCCTTTGATTCTGTCTGTGACCAAATTATTGTCCGGGCTATTTCTCTACAACCTCTGGTTGGCATTTTATGAAACTTGCTAGGATGCATCATTACCAAGTGCAGATGCACATATTGTCTATGTGTTCAGGTTCGATGATTTTTTATGGAGTTAGGCCCTTTGATTGAGTCTGTGACCAAATTATTGTCCGGGCTATTTCTCTACAACCTCTGGTTAGAATTTTATGAAACTTGCTAGGATGCATCATTACCAAGTGCAGATGCACATATTGTCTATGTGTTCAGGTTCGATGATTTTTCATGGAGTTATGGCCCTTTGATTGAGTCTGTGACCAAATTATTGTCCGGGCTGTTTCTCTACAACCTCTGGTTGGAATTTTATGAAACTTGCTAGAATGCATCATTACCAAGTGCAGATGCACATATTGTCTATGTGTTCTGGTTCGATGATTTTTCATGGAGTTATGGCCCTTTCATTGAGTCTGTGACCAAATTATTGTCCGCGCTACTTGGGGAGCATACATCGGTTCCACCGATATTTTATTGTTTATTTAATCTATATGAAATATGAGGTGTGTTCAAAACATAAGTAGAGTTTTGTAATATTTTCAACATTTATTATAGCATATTGTTGAAAATTGTATCACCATAAATAGTAATATTTCCTCAGTGCAATTGCCAAATTTCATAATTATATTGTATACGGTTATGTAGCAATAGTGATAGAAAATATGCATGTAATGACCAGCCAAATAACAGCTTGTCAAAGTACCTGCCGGATTTTTTGGTGCTTTTTCATACATGTATTATCTTTTCACCCATTTATCATACACATCTCTATATCACTTTTCCGTAAACCGTTCAATGATGCATTGAGTTCGAAACTGTGAAGATTTGACCGGCTAAACATTGTACAAATACATGATGTCATTTACATCATCGGACTGCTCCAGGTAGCCATTTAATGCATATTTTCTAGCACTTGTGGTATATAACGGTATACAATATCAATATGAAATTTGAAAAATTGCATAGAGGAGAATTTACTATTTATGGCAATATAAATTTTTTTTTTGTGCTATGTTAAATGTTGTAAATATTTTAAACACACCTCTATGTTTAAAGATACATATAAATTCATTCTACACGGTAAGTGAATTTGGGGATTACTCTCTTCCTTTCAATTATAGTTTTAGTTCCAGAACAATTTTTACCGAATTCCATTTATGCCGGATATTTTTAGAATTTTGTTTTATTTATTACACACACCATCATAAAAAACTATCTTATTTTATTCTTTAGTTCCACCGAGAATACCAATTGACAAGCCAGATATGGTGGTCATTAACCCAGAGACAGTTGAGTTGTCATGGAAACCGGCCCGGGTACCTGAATCTATCCGTCACACATCAAACCTAACATACACCATTGAGGTAAATGCTAAATTTTGCAGAAAAAAAAACTATTTAAGAATTACAGTAAGTGTGAAAGTTTCATAAAAGGGTGTTCAAACAAAAATACCTTGTTTTTTAAGAAATACAAATTATGAAATATTTTCTGAATGGAAGCCAAAAATAAGCGAACACATTCTAGGTGCAATAGTTACCCAAAAGATATTGGTTATCAGTGCAAGAAGACATTTTTGTCAAACAAACTTGGTTATTAATACTACATGTAGTCGATGTATGGGTATTCAGAATGTGTATAAATTAATGCATTAAAAAAACTTTGTTATTGTAAAAAATAAATTTGACATGTTCTTGGAGCCTTTAATCAAACTGCATTATCTGTTTGAAAGCAGCTTCGTCCTTTTTAAAAACAAAAAAAAATTGCAATAACAGTAACTCTAGTTTCTGGGTTTTTTTCTGTTATGAACATTCTAATATCTTAACATTCCTGTTTTACAAAGGTTCGAACCCCACCAAGTTTTGAATGGCGAGAACTGGTGTCTGGCATGAAGGTCCTGAATCACACGGTGAAAAATCTTCATCCAAGAATTGATTACATCTTCCGTGTCAGAGCCTGGAACGAATATGGTTGCTCCGAACCCAGTCTGCCTGTATCATTCTACCGACCCGTTCGTAAGTTGTTGTTGTGGTCTGACTCATTATTAGCCCAAAAATAGAAGCGCCTCGCAGTTCAAACTAGAAATTGGTAGTCACATGTGAACTGTACTTAGAAGAAGATGTGTTGTCTTCATGACTGGTAACTATGGCAACTACAATATGATGTCACTGTGGGGTCAGTTATTTCCTAATTAAGTTAAACACTTTAATGTTGTTCGTGTAGCGCATGGCAATAATCAGTCTGGAGTTGTCCTCATCATATGTAAGTACTTGTGGCGCCTGTATCCCATCTGTGTGTGATAATAGAACATTGACCTTCCTCCCCTCACTGCCCACCTGTATGATGTTGTGGGAATTGTAACCAGATACCATTAAGTTGTCATTATCCAGCACACAGAGGCCACAGGGATTTACAAGTTGAGGATCAGTGAATGTGGATTGTAGTTGTCCTTGTCTGTCAAATGTTATAATACCATTATCCCAATCAGCTATATAAACTTTGCTTTCATCGGTACTAGGAACAATCTGGTGTGGTGAAGAAAATATGGGCTGTCCTGCTGGGGTGTTCTGGAATGTCTGCAGGTGAACTCCTGACAGGTTATATACACACACTTTTGGGCTTGGTATTTGGATGGTGATAAATAACTCCCCATTGCTGAAGGTGACAGCACGACATTTACCATCCACCTTGAATGATTTCCCAAGTGTTAGTTTATGAGCAGCAGACACTAGTTGTATCTTCTGATGTTCATGCAAGGATACAGCGACCTCAGTAGGACTGGTACTACACACTCCCCATGGCCAACCAGGCATGTCACAGTGGTCCACAACCTTGTGTAACTTATCCAGTCTCTTCAGTTTCTTGTTTTTGTAATCAGTGATCAGCATTGATCCATCAGCTTGTAGACATGTTCCATCTATATTACATATATAAACATCACCCCTGACCTTCACATTGAAGTCACCAATGAGGACGGCAGAACTGACAGATTTACTGCGTCTACTTTCTTCAGTACTGATTTCTCCTAGTGATTTCTGCTTCATTAAATATTCAGGAATGGTTTTGTTGATAGAGAACTTGACAGTTTCCCTTTCTACAGATGTTTTCATCTTCTTCAGCAACTTTTTACCTTCAGCCGTGTTGTTCTTCCCTTCTTTGACATGAACAAACACTTGTGTTTCACTTTCTGTTTGGCAGGTTGCCAGGTGTTGATCATCGGTAACCAAGGTTGTAACCATGTATCGTAGAACGTCGATGTCCGTCTGTATCTTACTTTCTAGTGAAACGTGTTTTGTTTGGACGTCATGTTTGGCCTTCTTTACCATTGAATCCAAATGACTTACTATTTTATCCCTTACATTGTCAATATCAACAAGACTTGCATTTTTCTCCTGATTTATTCTTTTTAAATCTACTTGCCTTACATTCTGAAGCTTGTCAAGT
This sequence comes from Panopea generosa, assembly GCA_029582155.1. Lineage (NCBI taxonomy): Eukaryota > Metazoa > Mollusca > Bivalvia > Adapedonta > Hiatellidae > Panopea > Panopea generosa. The sequence continues at coordinate 39,364,839 of CM055911.1, read as the reverse complement.
TCTAGTTTGACCTGTTTGATGCCATCTTTGACTTCTTCTATTTCCCTGCCTGACTTAATTCCCACGGCAACTTTGGGAAGATAGTCAACCCCTTGGCATGATCTGTATAATAGATATAGATATAAGGGTCATTAAAAAAGTATCTGAATATTATGCACTGCAGTCCCATTATTATACAGTCTGATACAACGTGAGTTCCATTATAACGCATTTTTATCCATGGCTGGTGTGAAATTGTCAAGATATAAAACTTAACAAACTGTGTGAATTATCAAATAACGACAAACTACACAATATATCGTCGCCCGATCATCACTCATCTTCTACTCGCCAATTAACCTTGTTAAAAACAAACTCTTTTTAATCTTACCTCATGGTGATTTAAAGGACTAATTATATATACACAGTTTGTTATAATCACAGTGATACAATAAACACTGACATGCGCCAAACACGGAAGCCATTTACAAACTTTGTTATAAGCAAATTTTCACGTAGACACCGTTGTTGACATCTGGGTTACGAGGCAATGTCTGTCAATATTAGTTTTATCAAAGTACAAAAATGATTTTCTTTTTTCTTTTTTTTTTTTCTTAACTTTATACACATCTCAGTGTAGCTGTTGTACCCAAATATGCATCACATTAATAAATAATAATATTACTTTAGCAATATGATATTAATTATGATATTACAAAAGCAATCTGTGATTAATTATAATATAATTATAGCAACCGGCAATTAAATATGATATAACTATAGCAATTTGTGATTAATTAAAATAATACAATAGCAATCTGTGATAAATTATAATATTACAACAGCAACCTGCAATTAAATAGATATTACTATAGTGATTTTTTATTAATTTTAATATTACCTAAGAAATATGTGATTAATTATATTACTATAACAGCCAGTCATTAATATGATATTTCAACAGCAATCTGAGATTAAATATGATATTACTTATAATAGCAACCTGTTATTAATTATAATATTACATGAGGAATTAAGGGGTTGTTTAAAAAACAACAAAATAAATTTTGTCCTTACCTATGGCTTATAGCAATGCAGACTGCACAGCAGACGACATCATGAGCACCACAAAATAGCTTAATTTCCTCCCCAGGGTGTACGGAACATCCCCCTACAGTCAGTGAACCAGTTCTCTGTAGAACACTGGCCTGCATCCCAGCTTTGTCCACAATTTTGTGCTTTTTCATGCCCTCAAACTTATTGTGATATTGTAAACATACAGCACAGAAGTTCTGGTCACAGTCCAAACAGCCCTTTACTGCCTCCAGGTGTTTACCATCCTTTCCACACGGGGAACACGAAAAGTCATAATAAGCCTCAGAACCTTTATAAGCAGAGCCCGAAAATATTGAACTTGTCGCCATTTTATGTGTGTGGTTATTTGTCTTTTCATAGAACTTGTACACTGTAGTTTCTTTAATTACTTCCTAGAATTCAATAGAAATACCTTGGCTATGTTCCCAGTATTGTACTATAATCAAGATATTGCAGATATGACTGTATGCATATCTGTGCAGATTGTACTTTTGTTAAGTAGTTGTGATACCATGTATCACATAGGTTTGAGATATTTTACTGTCAAAGTTATTTTACACTCAGTGATCCATTATGTATTCATATCAACAGATCATCAATATTGTATTTCTTTCAAATAAATACCTTTGTTCAATCCAAACATTGTGTATTTAATGTTTATATGCAGAATTTGTATGTAATATTCAATTTAAACTTATTACATTTATATTTGATTGTGAAACAAAATCTTACAAATCAGTCTTGAAGTATACCTGGATGCAGCCAGTATTAAGCATATGTGAATTAAGCGTCTTGCTCAAGGACACTGCACTGTGAGAGCCATGGTAGGGGATCAAACTTTTGACCTACTATCTTGGATCCAATGTTCTCAGGGGCATAAATTGGCTTAAAACGATGTGTAGGCACAGTTATAGGGGGTCCAAGGGCATGGTCCCCTTAAAAAAAATATCAGTTAGACTATCGTAGGTGCGTTTTGGCATATATTCCTTAAAAAAAAAATAGGAACCATACACATTTGTATGTAGAAACAGCGCACACAACAAAAATGTAGGGAAATAAATTAGTATGACAGGTTTCTACTTCACTAACATGTACTTAAATCAAAGACAAGCATCCAAGTGATACTGTTTTTAGACTGGCTCTAGAAAAACTGCATCTGATTTCATTGACATTTATTAAAAATAAAAGTAACCAGTCAAAATTAAAATGAGTATTTGAATAAAACTGAAGATATTGTGTGTGAAACAGAAGCCAGTATGATTAACAGAAATAAAACATACATTATATGTGTGTATATATGAGTGTATATGTGTATATATGAGTGTATGTATATATGTGTATATCATTTCAGAATATGAAGTAGAGGAGGAAGATGACGAGGCCTGGGAGAGGGAGTGGGAGTTACGGTTTGGACAGCAAGGTATATAGAGGGTTTGTCACTGTCCTGTACTATATGTATCCCTCCCACCAAACAAACAGCCCCAGGGGCGAGGAATTTTTCAAAAGGCTGGGGGGAGGGGTTGGGCATTTATTTGAAATTTGTTACATACAATCTTTTGATAAATGTTTCATTAGCAAATAAATATTACAATTAGTCTTCTTTTTACTGATAACATCCCCATTGGTTGGGATGTTTATATATGTTAGGGGTGGGAGGAGGGGTAGGGGAGTGGGGGGTTAGGGTTACCTTTATATTTAGATGGAGTTTACTGAGAGATTCCAGCTCCTTTAATGTTGTCAACAGCTGTTTGACCACTCTTGCCAATCTGGTCTCTGTCCAGTTTCCATCAGCTATAATGGGGGAGGGGCATTTTTATTCGTGGGAAACTGGGAATATTCTATATGTATCTCACAATTCCCTGTCTATTCTATTATTGAACTAATCCTTATGTCGGAATTTACTGTGTTCACTTTTATATCTTAACCTGCTATTCTATTGTGAAAACAACGTTATATTCAGGGAATGAGTACTATCTGTTGAAAGTTCAAAGTGTCGCCATTAAACAATATTTCAGACCCTTGAAAAAGCCATATATGTGTACTCCCCAAAATATGTCCACTCTATTGCAACTATAAAATATTTGCTCTCTTGCAACTACTTGTTGTCTAGTGAATTAAAACTGTAAAATTACTACTCTATTGTGTTTATAATGTCTTACGCTATTCTAAATTTAAAACCTCTTCTCTGTTGTAATAAGTTACTCTATTGTAAATTTAAAACCTCTACTCTGTTATAATAAGTTAATCTATTGTAAATTTAAAACCTCTACTCTGTTATAATAAGTTACTCTATTGTAAATTTAAAACCTCTTCTCTGTTATAATGAGTTTCTCTATTGTAAATCTAAAACCTCTGGTCTGTTATAATAAGTTACTCTATTGTAAATTTAAAACCCCTACCCTGTTATAATATGTTACTCTATTGTAAATTTAAAACCTCTACTCTGTTATAATAAGTTTCTCTATTGTAAATTTAAAACATGTACTCTGTTATAATAAGTGTTTCTATTGTAAATTTAAAACATCTACTCTGTTATAATAAGTTTCTCTATTGTAAATTTAAAACCTCTTCTTTGTTAAAATAAGTTTCTCTATTGTAAATTTAAAACCTATATCCATAGCAACTATAAACCTATGAATCTTCTATCCTGTTGTAACTATAAATCATCAATTCTTCTGTAGCTATACCACCAATCTCAATATTTATGTGCCCGTTTGTTATTATGCCCCCAGGGGCACATAGTAATCACAGTGTATGTCTGAGATTTTGTGTCTGGCCTGTAAATTTGTCATATATGGATATAAGGTCAAAGGTCAAGGTAACACTTTCGTTTTTGAGATTTCATGTTTGGTCTGTAATTTTATTTTACATGAAAGTATTTTAAGATAATTTGACACAAATGATCAACTTGTCATGATGATTTTTCACCTGCAATATGCAGGCCTGTACATCAGATGTCAAGGTCAAAAAGGTTACAGTCACACTTGAAGGTAAAAATATGAATTGCGTGTTTTGGTCTATAACTCTTGATATTAATTTAAAACCCTACAAAGTCTTGTAAATATATTGTTATTTTTGTTTAGCTGACTTAGGGTGGGGGTGCGGGGTGGGGGGCATTTGACACTTACCAATGAATTTCTTGTAAATTTATTATTTTTTCGTGTTTGTTGCTTTTTATGTTGTTTTGTGTATCTGTTATGTGTCATTTTTCTAGACGGAACAGAAGTGCCAATAGAACAAGGTATTTTATCTCTTAGACGTGGAGTTATTTTACCTGCGGAGAGTGAATATCCCACATTTTGTATGATCAGAGGTGTCATTAATGCAGAAAGTTAAATTCTTAAAATCATTTAAAAAACATCCAAAAAAAGTTTTCCTTATTTTTAACAATGACATCACTAGTATACCAGTGCATGCTGGCCAGCAAATTGCTTTAACAAATTCTTGTCAAATTTCTATAAAAGATTTTGATTTAATTCAAAACTATTTGACTGTAATCTGTCTTCAGAAAAGCTGTTTTCACTACTATAGGATCAGTGCCAGTGATAGAATCGTGCATTTATTAGTTACAAATCTTTGCTCTGCACATGTGGGATATTTAGTTTCTGTCATTCACATCCATGTTTGTACTCCAGCATCTGATTTTTAGGTTTTTAATAAGCTAGACTATTCAAATGAAGAGTTGTCGAACACAGTATACCCATCAATGTCGAAGTTACCTTCCCACATCTTGGGTTAGGCCCGGTTAGCTCAGTCGGTAGTATGTGTCACTATGAATTGGCTGTTAACCCTTGAGGGTTATAAACATGACGGTAAACATTCAAACGAACTGTACCACATCTCATAATAGAACTTCACATTGGACAAGGCATTGTAAAGGAAGGGAAGAGAAAATAAGGTTGAACTACAATGATATGTGGTAATCAAGTTTTATTGGCGGAAGAAGGCCTCAAAAAGAAGCTTACATCAGTGAAAATAAAAAGGCAAATTTTCATACAAATATTTCAAACCAAGAAGAACTATAGGAATTCTTCTGTTCTAATCCTTTTTCATTTTGTATATTGTACTTGTTTATCTGAAGAGAAAAAAAAACGGAAAATAAAATATATTTAAACCAAACAGGGCTAGTTTCAAACCCTCAGCCTCGGTGATGAGAGGTATGGCACAGCTACTGAGGTTCCTTGTCAACAGAACAAGTCTCATTGTTATTGTACATGGAACCTTGAGATCATTCAAGGTCACAAGAGTCAAGTAATTGTTTGTTGTTATTGGAGATGAAACGTTGCGGTCATTCAAGGTCACAAAGTCAAGTAATTGTTGGATGTTATTGGAGATGGAACGTTGAGGTCACTCATGGTCACAAAGTTAAGTAATTGTTGGATGTTATTGGAGATGGAACGTTGAGGTCATTCAAGGTCACAAGAGTCAAGTAATTGTTCGTTGTTATTGGACAACATTGAGGTCACTCAAGGTCACAAGAGTCAATTTTGTGTTGGTTGTTAATGGACATTGAATGTTAAGGTAGTTCAAGGTCACGAGAGTCAAGTATGTGTTGGTTGTTATTGGACATGGAACATTGAGGTCATTCAAGATCACAAGAGTCAAGTAATTGTTCGTTGTTATTGGACAACATTGAGGTCAAGGTCACAATAGTCTCTTATGAGTTGGATGCTTATACTATAGGAAAAAAATGTTCCTAATATTTTGATGAAATGTGTTCATGCATATGAATTGCTGTTCTCCAACAAAATGAATAGTCCAGCTATAGTTTTAAAATAAAAATTTCATCTTTATCATTCTTACAACCTTACACTGTGCCTGTTTACATGTTTGTACTGACAGTTTAATATTTCAGGTTTAATATTGTGTGTGACAAGTTATGTTTTATTGTTTGCCCATTGTTTTATACATTGTTATTGTTTCGCTATTAACTGAATAATGCTGCTTTTTTTTTTTTATCAAATTTAATATCACTGAGAAAATTAGTGATTAAAATTCATGTATCTATCGTATTGTTTATACATCATGACCGTAGCAGGGCTGTCATTAATTTTGCAGGAGAAGGTTGAATTTTCAAAGTAAAAGGGGTTTGAAGTGGCAAACCAGAGACGATCTGTGATGATTTTTCATTGTTTTTAATTAAAAATAGATTGCATTGTTTGTTTTCGAGACCCAACAATGTAGTGTACTGAAAAGTAAAAATTTGCAATTTGTGCCAAATTAAACTTCATTATTAAAACAAAATATGTTTTTAATTTAATATCCTCGGTGGATAGTAGCAGTTGGTCAGATCAAGAAATCCACGGCCCCGGCCCTTCTGGACAGTCCTGCCATAGTTTAGGGTTTTCTAGCGATTTATTTTCATGTACCACTAGTTTGCAAAAAGGAAATCGCACAGTTTTCAGAATAGAGTTAACGGTAATCCAGTGTATGATTTTTCTAGAAATGTTAAAAATTAGCATTAATTTCTTTCAGTTAATATGCTTTGAATAGAGCTGAAATCAGCAGAAAATTTACAGTCAAACATGTAGAAGCAGTCACCTCTATTAAGCAGTCACTTGTCTTAAGTAGCCACATTTGTTATTTCCAATCTATAAGCTTTCAGAGCATATTAACCTGCATTAAACACCAACCTGTCTTAAAAGACCAATTTTGCTCTTTTCCTTGACTGGCTGTTTAAGACAGGTTTAACTGTATACTCTACACCAAAACATTGTACAGTCAAACCGGTCTTAAGCAGTCGATGAAGAAAGGAGCAAAAGTGGCCTTTTAAAAATGGCTTTGAAAGCACAGATATGGGAAATAGGAAAAGTGGCTGCTTAAGACAAGTGGCTGCTTAATAGAGGTGACTGCTACATGTAACACAGGTTGTCCTGTAATACTTAAGCATGTAAACCCTGAAAAAAAGTGTGTCTTAATTCCCTGCCATAGTTTCAGGCACCCTCAAAATTTAAATGTTGTTGTACAGAATATGAATATTGTAAATTTGTCGTATATTCAGGGTGATAATTTAATGATTGGCTATACAAGATCACAACTTTTTGTCATAGTTATATTAAAAGAATTAAACATTGGTTTGAGGTACGGATAGAAAATTCCATCATGAGGAATAACTGTTCTGGTGAGGCTCGTTACCACAAAAACAGTTTTGCCAAGAGACCGAATGTTCTATCCAAACGGAAAAACCCATGAATGATTCTTTTTCTTGCATACCAAACACATTGAATAATTATTTTAATTTAATTTGTCATTGTATTTTTAACACAAACACTTTAAAAGATGTCATTTCATATTATTTACATCATATATTTTTATATGTAACATCCTAGATGGTTTCATCATCACAGCGCAAGAACTTTATCTTATTCCGGGTTGAGATAGTGGCAAATACTTATAGCAAATATGTATAGCAAATACTCATAGCAAATATGTATATTTAATACTTGTGGCAAATACTCATAGCAAATACTCATATACAAATACTTTTATACAAATACTCATATACAAATACTTTTGTACAAATACTCATATACAAATACTTGTGGCAAATACTCATAGCAAATACTCATATACAACTACTTATGGCAAATACTCATATACAAATACTTTTATACAAATACTCATAGCAAGTACCAATGACAAATACTCATAGCAAATACACGAAGCAAATACTCATAGCAAATACCCATGGCAACTACTAAAGTTTCACACAGTTGCCATAATCAAGTCTGTTCTCTAAGATTTAAATATTTGATTCAAATTAATCAGTTGATAAATTATTTTTTCAAGATAATATATTTTATTTTTGTCACTTTCACATTTATCAACTTTACCACAACCTGATCTATTTACACAATGACGTGTTTTAAAAACACGTTTATCCATTTGCCAAGTTGGAATAATTCATCTTCTTAATTGTTTTTGTTTCAGTTCCTCCAAAACTCCCCATCGACACCCCGAGGACGGTGACCCAGACAACTAACTCTATCTGGTTCACATGGTTACCTGCCAGGATTCCTGCGTATGCTACGCAGACGCCCATCACATACGTCGTGGAAATAAAAGTTTGTATATACATGTGTTAGAGAATATTTAAGTTGCAGTCCAGCTGTTATGAACCAATCAAATTCCCTTTTCTCAAAATAGCATATTTTTAATCGTTAAAGTGTAAATGTAACTTATGAAAAAATTTACGAAAAAAGAAACAGCATTTTTCAAATGTGCTGAAAATCTGGCCTTCTTATTGGGCTGCTATTTATGTGTGCCATGATTTCCTAATTTCTGGCTGCTCTCCACTTAAAGGGAGTAAGTATGTCAGGATAAAATGCTGTAACTGTCTTAAAAAAATAAAATAACTACCAATGTGAATAAAAAGCATCTCATTATATAAAATGCTTCTGCCATATCTACAGGAGCCACCATCAACAAACTGGCGTCGAGATGTGACGGGTTTGCTTGACTGCCAGTATGTTCGTGAAGGACTGAGCGACAAACAGGATTACCACATCAGAGTGAAGGCAGAGACAGAGTTTGGCTCTAGTGAACCTACTCTGCCCATCATCATTAAAAGGTCAACTGGTGAGTTTACACAATACTCGTATATTATTTATTTATTAAAGTGACTGGTAAAATACATTCAATTGATGTTAAGAAATATTCAACCTAAAAAGGCTTACCAGTCACTATGTTATCAAAATTGAAAATACAGTCAAACCTGTGTAAGCAGTCACCTCTATTAAGCAGTCACTTGTCTTAAGCAGCCACATTTGCTATTTCCTATTTCTATGCTTTTAAAGCAAATTAACTTCCATTAAGCAACAACCTTTCTTAAAGGGAATATATCAAGAAAAAACATTATAAATGCCTTAAAAATAAAATAATTATCAAAATGTATAAAAAGCATCTCATTATCGTTAATAAATAAAATCCAAATGGTTTAATATATAAAATCTAACAAAAATAACAAAGTCGATATTTAAATTGAAGTGGTTAACTATAAACGAAATCACCATTCTGAAAATAGACAGCATTAAATACTGCTTGACGTTATTTGGACTCTTCTTATGTGTAAGCCTGTATCAGTGGTAGATCACCAGTGGTGGTTAATCTTTTAAAAAAAATGCGTATGCCTCTTTTAAAGGCCACATTTGCTATTTCCCTTGACTGGCTGCTTAAGACAGGTTTGACTGTACTTATATACATGTACAGTTTATTTATTAAAGTGACTGGTACAATACATGTTAAATTTACAATATTAGCAAGAAAATGTATTTATATAAATATCAAGAAATACCCAGCCTAATAAACCTTATCAGTCACTATATTACAATTGTCAATAAAGATAGAAAATTACATGACATTGTTTACTTAACATAGAAGACAACAACAACAAAATGCAATGGAAAAAAGTGTTTAGTTTAGCCTCGTTTTAAGAAACATTTTTATAAACTTTTTAATTGATATAGTTGCACTTTTATTTTGTAATAACATATTAGTTTTACTTGTATATGATTGATTTGTACCACATGATTCATTTATTTTTTAACAAGGTTACACACCACTATCATTACACCTGCCTCCTTTACTTTGTAGCGACTACTCCTCGACAACTACTGACTGGATTTTCCTCAATCTTTATAGGAATGTTGCATTTAATGTCTAGTTGGTCTTTATGAAAATTCGGATAACAAAATGACGGTCACAGTTAAAAATCTGAGATGATAGATCCGCAATTAAAATAAAAGGCAGTAGTATAACAGAAGGGAAATAACTCAGTTTTCATATTTAGATATTTCAACAGATTTGTTTCCCTTTATGGAAAAATAGAATAAACAGTGTTTTTTTGCTTAACATTTAAGATAGTGTAATGTTATTTCATATGTAAATTGGTTTTATTGAAAAGGACACCTGTAATTGCTTTTAAAGTTAATGGTCATAAGGTCAAGGTCACTAATAAAAAATAAATATTGTGTTCAATAACTTGCTTTCTCATTGAAATATCAGTTATAATCATAATTAGAATTATTTGAAAAAAAAAATGTTGCATTTAAGGTAATTTACTTATAGTAATTAACAAATATTGTTTGCCTATTTTTGTCTGGCTTTCAAAAAAAAAATTAGATTCTGTCAGGAGAGTAAACAAAGGTCATGGCTTATTTTGGAGTGTATTAATTTATTTTAGTTTGATTAAGAGGAAAGACCAAAAGACCAAAACTTAAATGAACCATTCTTTCTTTCTGTAGTATTGAGTGTTTTTTTTTTTTGTTTTTTTTAGAGATGTCGAGTCGAGTTGGGGATCAAACCCAAAATCTCTGGCATGAGAGGCCAACACTGAATCCACTACACTAATGATTATGTCCTGATTCATGATTCTTCTATAAATTTAAATCTGAAATTGGATTTAGCATTACTATGAAAGTGTGATGTACATTTTCATAATGACTTGAAGTTGAATCTGAATATTTTATAAGTAAATAATAATCTTCCTGAACAAAATAATATTTTCTAAAATATCACTTGTATCTGAAAAAAATGTTTTTTATGAATAAAAATTTGATACAGTTGCAATTGAAGATTTAATTATTTTTTCTCTGTTTAGAAATTGATTTTTTGGTATTATTCTTGACTAGGATCAAGGCCGGGGTCAAGGCTGTCAAGTCTGGAACGTGACAAGTGTAATGATGTTACCATGGATACAACATATTTGGAAACACTCACTGCTGGTGGTATGTAAAAGACTAACAAATTAAAATCAAGTTTTAAAAACATATTTATTACTCCATAATTGCTTCGTCCATCAGTATATTTCTTCTTTATCATATCCTTACAGTGGCGTAGCTTCCTATAGGCACTGTAGGCACGTGCCTACACTTTTTTCTGAGAAATTGAAAAAATAAAAATGCCAAAAACTGTAATATAATCTAACCCCTATGCTTTTATATTTTTTTCCTTTTTTGAAGTGAACAAATCTTTAAAAAAATACAATTATTTGGTTATAAAACAGTGACTTCAGTGTTAATATTAAGGAGAACCAGAGTCCATAAAATAAGAAATATTTGTGAAAAACACACCTACATACCTATGATAGTGTAGCTGAATTTTTTTTTTCGGAAGAGCATGCATGCCCTCGGACCCCACAACTGTGCCTACACACCGTTTTAAGCCAAGCTCGGCCCCTGCCTAATAAATGACAAATACTTGTAAGCAATCACTGAGAAAAGTTCAGATTTAGTTTAAACTTATTTATTTTACTTCAATTGTGTTACCAGTTACTTGTGCAGATATGGTGTACCCGAGTACTGGTTAATCTTTAAGGATCATAGGAAACAGTGGTTAGACTAACTGATCGTCTGTTAGCCCTCGATGGCATAAAATGTGCTAAATATGACAGTATTTCCTGGGTAGAACCAGTACTAAGCATATGCGGAAAAAATGTCTTGCTTAAGGACACCACACATAGCCTCTATGGTGGATAGAACCAACGACTCTTCAGTCATGGGGCTGATGCTCTCTCACTGAACCGAGCGCTCCAGATTTGAAGACGGTACGTTATTCAAAAATTATTTCTATTATACAGTCTGAAAGATAAAAGTACAGCTAACAATATTTTAGAAAATCAATTGGATTGAAAGATTTAATATTTAATTAATTAATTGAGAAAAATGAGATTGTAAAGGCAAGTACAGACATATTATACAATTTTTGGTCAGATAATAGATTTAGAAGACACGTTTTATCCCTGCCCACCCCCTAATTTTCATGCCGCCCTGATCCTTTTATTTTCATAAGAAAGCACATCCCCCTCATCCCTCTTTTTAAGAAAAAATTCGGATGAGACTCTAGCAATTCATTTATAATGGCCCAAGATAACGCAACAAGGCTGTGAGCAATCTCTGCCAACCAATTGTGGCATTTTCGTGTTTATCCTAATTAACTTTTATGTAAAGGTATGACTCTTACATGTATCTATCTTTTTTACTGAAAATACAATTGTGTATGTTTCAATTGCAATATCTTGGACAAAATTTAAAGGAAAAAATCCAAGACATCCAAATGAAAATTTATTGCTGCCTTACAAAATGTACTTAGATTTATTTGATTACCCTTTTATTATGTCTAATAATGCCTCGTGGTTGGGTAAATAATATAAATATATTAATGTGACATAAAAAGTATATAAAAATATTCCATGTAAACCTGTATCTTAATATAAGCTGAACTTGAATTATTATTTTGTATTTGTATATTTCAGCACAAATTATTCTCTGCAAATATTAGGAAATTGAAGAAAATTAACCTTTTGCCAGATCAATATGAACATTGTATTGTGATAATAATGTTTATGAAACCTTTTTGCATATGTGAATTTGCGAATGATCAAACTGCGATATATAATTTTCCCTTTTTTCTACTTTTATTCTCTTTTTTTCCCAGTACCTCCAAGGATGACTTCTAATCGACCTCTTTCCTCCAATTCTGCGCCTGATCGACTCACCATCAGCTGGTCAGCATGTCGTGTTCCATCCTACGTCAAAAACTCCAACGTTGCCTACATCATAGAGAAACGTGAACTGCCGGGCCACATTTGGTCTGTACTTGCCAAGGACATTAAAACAACAAAATACGATATTACAGGCCTTAACCCTGACCAAGACTACATGTTTAGGGTTCGAGCTAAGAACGATTTTGGAGTGAGTGAGCCAACATTACCTTTGGCAATATACAGGGAAAGAGGTAACGATCCAAAATGATGGTTATTTAACCCTTAACTCCATAAGTACGCGTTTTTCCTCACCAATCACAGAAGGCCTTTGAAAACAGTGCAGGAAGAGTTCAGATTGCTCGTAAAAAGCAATCTGAACACTTCCTGCACTGTTTTCCACTCTGTCAGTTAATATAAACATAATTCACTCATTGCTGATACTCGGTGAATTAATGCTTTCAATTTGGAAGAGTCCAAGAAAATGCTCATGGAGCAAAGGGTTAAATATTTACCTGCTTGATTGAATAATTACAGTAAAACCAGTGAAAGTGGCCACCTCTAATAAGCAGCCACTTGTCTTCAGCAGCCACATTTGCTATATCCAATGTCTATGCCTTCAAAGCAAATTAACCTGCATGAACCTATATAATCAAGCATTTATTTTAATTTTTATTTAAATTACCGGTAGTAAAATTGTATTTAAGTTGACTGGTTTCTTATTTTTCTCAGTGAAATCAGTATCGCCATGCAGTTATTAACTAGCCAGTCCAACAGCTTTGTCACAAAGTTGTTTGATTTTAAATAATAGAAAAAATGGAAGATACATGGAAGTATATGTACATATTTTTTGTTAACAAATTCTCAAACTTATTCTGGAAGAGCTGATTTTAAAAACTGACAGAGATTTGGTAATGGCTTATGACCAGGACTTCCGCTATTTTTGGTCTGTATTTAGACACATCAGTAAAGGAAGCTGTGTTTTGTGTTTGCATTTATACCCTTTGGTGACAAACTTTTAGATTTGTCAACGTTGATACATTTATACTCCAGATGACTATGTACCCCAGAAGATACGGAGTAGATCAGGATCCCGTGACAGCATCACTGCTCTGGTGTCGTGGAGAGGACGTCGCAGTTCCTCTATAGACTACGGCAACACAAGGATTGACACTACGGACCCTGGCATGGAGGCCTGTCAGAGAGACATGATCCGTATGTTGAAATGAAATTTCTTTATATTCATCATCATTACTCAAGAGAGATAACTCTTCTTCCAAATTTTGGGAATTTTGAGATAAGTCCAGTTGTTGTTGTATAGTGTTTAGGGATGTTTTCAAAAAAATTTCAGCCATATCATGAGGCTGTTTACTTGAAACAGTATTTTGAGAACTGCTTCACTGATGGAACCTGTTGCAGACATGTGATATGATACCCCACCCAGTCACATTATACTGACACTGGGCCAACCAGACCTATAACTATCCTCTAAATGCTGAGTGCCAAGGGAAGAAGCTTCTACTACTATTTTTCATGTCTTTCTTAATCTGTATTTATAATTTGCAAAAGTATTATATGGTAATAATAAGTTTGACATTATATTCAATTTTCTTCAGCGATGCAGCCGGAGTATATAACGACCACGTACGACACCCAGTATGGAGTTGAGGGGAAGAAAGGGAAGATAAATTTACAAGTACGGGGCTATCCGTTACCGACAGTGCACTGGTACAGCGGAGAAGAGAAGCTGAAATATGGAGACAAATATAATACTTTCGTAACATCCCAAGGTGAATTCAGGAAATATATATTATTTTCAAATGCACTGATACAGTGTCTTATTTGGGCAAGGTGCTGTGCAGGAAGAGACTACCCAGGCCAAGAAAAAGGTCTCTCTGCACTCCGGTGTTAGTCAGTGATTTAAATGCCCATTAAATTCGCTGCGAAACAAGTCTTCCTGTACAGGCAATATAGTATTAAAATAAAAAATAGAATAAATAAGCTATCCATTCTAACACCCTAAAACTGATTTTTGAATGAAAGGTGATTTTGTATGTTGTTTTGTAGAGCATAATATATAATGTTTTTAAGAATTGGGTTTAAGTCCTTTTTCAACATATTGGTGGTTCTATACAGTAGAACTTCAGTGGCTCAAACCCGACTGGACTGGACAAAATAGTTTGAGATAAGGGTTCAAGTCAAGTATTGTTCAACATCTCCATACATGTACATGTATATACATGTACATTGAAATAAGAATTCGGCCAGGACCAACTGAGTGGTTGGCGGAGCTATATATGGTGTTCCAGCCATCCGTGTTTGAGTCAACGAAGTTCTACTATATATGTCATAATGACTTTGAATAGAAATACCATCCTCATGCAATTAACTGGCTGACTTTCTAAAAATGTTTTTGGACCTCACTGGCTTCAAATGCATGACCTCAGCAGTGAGATGTCAGCGATCTTGAGACAGCGCCTCAGGTCACTCATCATACAGGTCCTTCTATGGACATGATGAAGAAACATTTTCAAAGTACAAATATATCAATATAGTAACGGAATGAAACATATAATTCTGCAGCACCTTTGTTTTATCAGTAGTGGCATGCATTATATCAGAGCACACAATGTGCTGATGTTATATTGTCTTATTGTCAAGTTGAGCTCGGCAACTGACTATCAATCCAGGGGTAGTGAGTTTGACTCCTCACCCAGCCACAGTCTCTCCATGATGATCGACATACGACATTGCGTCTCATTGTCAAACATCTCTCACTGCTGATTCAAGTGGGAAAGTTATCAGGTACTTGCGGAGATTGGTGTGCTTGAGTTCTGGTTAACCTTCCAGAATGCCAGGAAAGAGTGGTTAGGTTAACTGATTGTCTGTTAGTCCTAGATGGTATAAACATGATGCTAAATATTCAAACAAACAGACAGTGCTATCTACATCATAATGGAAACGTCCAAACACCAGAATGGAAAAGTGTATTATAGAAGTTCAGCAGGTTGAACAGAAGTGTTACAGCTGTTGTATAACATTGTGGTTACTGATTGGCAACCTTTATGCTGATGATGCTGTAATTATCGAGAAAAATCTACCCCAGTACATCTGCCATCACTATATATACAATCTCCAGTAGATAATATTTGTATAGTTGTACTTAAAATATTTACTGTAATATCATTGTTTCCCCAAGGTAGCCTTGCAGTAAGAATGTTTAGCATTTTACGGTTATGTCATATGCATACTGATCATCTGTTAGCCCTCGATGGCAAAAAAATGATGATAAATATTTATGCTTATCAAATCAATCTCTTTGTTTCAGGGGGAATAACTCTTGAGATACAAAATGTCGGCACAGATGTCGTGGGCCAGTATAAATGTTATGCTGAGAACGAGAGTGGTGCAGCAGTGAAAGTTGTAACCTTTGAACTTGCAGGTTTGTTTTATATTCATGAAAAATTTAAAAAGGAAAATGATCTTAAATACTGAAAATAGTTAAATTTTGTAGTTGAACTATTGATTAAGGATTTCAGTATTGTAAGGAAGTGTTTATATATTAATACCAGTGTATATAAAAAGTGTCAGACTTTGAAAAATAATATTGACCGACTCAACGTCGTGTTTTTTTTAAGAATTTCACATCGATTTAAAGTAAAATTTATGAAAAAACTACCACGACACCCGTCTCCCAGTCCTCTTTTTATTTGGTCATATTTTAGTGAAAATTATAAAGTTTAACATGTAAAATTCAAGAACTTGTACAAGAGCTTTTTTGCCGTTCAGCAGTGAATGTTTAAAATTTGTTGTATTTCAACCCGGCGTACTGATTATATGTAAAAGTAACACAAATTGTATTTCATCTGCATGAAAGTTCACAAGAAATAAAATAATTAGATAAATAATGCTATTAAATTTTTTTTTTATTATTTTACAAAAGAAAAACAGCAAAAATCGTCCAAACAATATGTACCACCAGGGTGCACTGTTAACAAGAAACTGTAGTACTATATTAAAAAAGAATAATGCTTAAATGAAAGCTGAGACTATAGATTATACAGATTTTTGAAAAATTACGCAATACATGTATGTCAAAAAATCTGATAGGAACACCACGAACCACCTTAAATAACTAGTATAATATTGCATAAATATTTAAATTGAAAGCTGCGTTTTTAATCATTATTCTAGAGCTATTGAATTATTATTTTGATGAAACAACTCTGTTAAAGATTTCAGTAAAATATTTAATTGAGTACAAATTTCTCAATATTGAATTGGAATTTGTCATCGATGTGATATTGTCCATAAGCAACTGGATCTTGTTTCACTTTAAATTAAGTTTACAAACTTCTTAATGTAGAATTAATGAAAAAAAACGGGAAATTTCTGCCAGTCTTGTTAATAGTATTCTTTTAAAAATTGCGGAGACCTTGTCACTTTTCGGTTGATCGCCAAGCGGAGAAATTGCCAGTCAGTGTTTGATCGCCAAGCAGAGACATTGTCAGTTGATGTTTGATCGCCAAGTGGAGACATTGTCAGTTTGTGGTTGATAGCCAGGCACAGACATTGGCAGCAAAAGAATTAAATCCAACTGTCAGAAGTAATATTTGGCTTGTATTTTCTCATGTAGCTAATGATTAACGAATAATCAACTTTTTTTAGAACCTCCGACAATTCTGGAACCTCTGAAGGAGCAGTTGGATGTTGCGTACAAGACGACCACCATCTCGTGTAAAGTGGACGCCTTCCCTAACCCCACCATCAAGTGGCTGAAGGACTGGAAGCCCCTGACTGACTCGGAGAGGGTCAAGATGGTCCACACCAAGCCACATATATATTCACTGGAAATAGCGGAAGCCTTGACGAGTGATAGCGGGGTATACGCCTGTACTGTAGAGAACATCGCCGGGAAGGTGACAACTGTTGGCAAATTGACTGTGGAAGGTATAATCTTCAATACTTATACTTAAATAGATACACTCGGGTCACGTTATAACGCATTTGCAGGGATCCATGGAATAAACTGAATTATAAATATCCCAAGGTGCACTGTGCTACACTATTTGGCAAAACTTTGTCCAGTCGAACTAGTCAACAATGTGTTATAAATAGGATGACCATTGTTTGTCAGCGTAAATCGATTAAAAGCGATGTTTTTCATAACAGTAAGTAGTTGTTATCCTGTCAGTCTGAATTATTAAGGTGTAATTGATGCACAAATACATGGTCACAGTTTGGAAAAACTTATCAAGTTAGGAAACACATAGCGATTTATTTGAGATCAATTCATCAATTATAATACTGCGAGTTTTCGATAAATCTGGTTGAATAAATCAATTTTAAATTTGGGACCGATAGAAAAACTGTGTTATAATGAATTTCACGCTATATTGGACAGCATTATAATGGGACACGAGTGTACTAGTATTTGTTTAAGAATACACTTGTTTTATTGTTTTAAACTTATTTATTTTACCTCCATTGTGAAATAACTCATTACAACTTAGACAAATCACACACACAAAGTCCTCCTGGGAGAACTAGTACTAAGATAAACTGCATTGCTCAAGATAATCACACAGTAGCCAAGGCGGAGGATTGAACCCATAACCCTCTGATCTTGGATCCAATGCTCTACCACTGGACCATGCACTCCTGAAGTATGCATTGGTATAAATTAAAGAGAATTGCCTATCTGGATTTACAAACAGACATAACTATTAGGTATAAATATGTGATATTCTGTTCATAGAGTAATAACAAATGTCTACATTTATTTTTATCTTGATCACAAAGTAAGCTAAGATTCCTATTTTATCCCTCAGAGTAGAATCACTTCCAGGATCCTCTGTGGTCACCAAGTGGTCTAAAGTTTGCCAGTTACTTATGGAAGGACAGTGGTTCTACTCAGATTCAGTCTGAGGTCTTCCTCCACCAATAAAACTGGATATCCAATATTTAACTTGAATTGCATTGAAAATAGTGTTAAACCCCATTCCAAAAAAAAAAGAAACACTACATGTACTTTGTGTTGTTTAAGGGAGGTCATAAGGTTGAACCTGTGACCTTTGACTGAGTGATCATCATTCCTTCTGATGCCCTGCTTTATATATCTATCCTAATATCTAGTTTACAGAAAAAAGAAATTTGTTTAGCATCTGTAATATTTGTAATATTTATGAAATAAGAGCAACTGTCAATAGTATGGTGACTGATATATACTTCCCTTATCAATCCTTAATTTATTTTACAGATAGCATACCAAGTTTCAAAGAAGTTGTCCTGAAAACTACACCCATTGAAGATTTCTATCACGTACTTGGAGAAATAGGAAGGTAAAGGAATTCTGTCATATACAGTGACATGTACAAAAATTAGCATAGTCTTTCCATGGTATGCTGGTTTTTATGCATTGTTCTGGATGCTTTGTAAGAGCCATTGTTATACACTCACATTTAATAAATATAATTTAAAGGTCTTATTTTATAATGTTTTGACAGTTTTAGTTACTGTTTCATTAACTGACCTGACGCAAGCTGTCAATCAAACAAGTTGATAATCAAATCACTGATCAATACTGGTTGCTACGCCACAATTTTCCTTAGACAAACTAAGGGTCTCTAAGTTAACACTACATTGTATTTACTTAGACAAACTAAGGGTCTCTAAGTTAACACTACATTGTATTTACTTAGACAAACTAAGGGTCTCTAAGTTAGCACTACATTGTATTTACTTAGACAAACTAACGGTCTCTAAGTTAGCACTACATTGTATTTACTTAGACAAACTAACGGTCTCTAAGTTAGCACTACATTGTATTTACTTAGACAAACTAACGGTCTCTAAGTTAGCACTACATTGTATTTACTTAGACAAACTAACGGTCTCTAAGTTAGCACTACATTGTATTTACTTAGACAAACTAACGGTCTCTAAGTTAACACTACATTGTATTTACTTAGACAAACTAACGGTCTCTAAGTTAGCACTACATTGTATTTACTTAGACAAACTAACGGTCTCTAAGTTAGCACTACATTGTATTTACTTAGACAAACTAACGGTCTCTAAGTTAGCACTACATTGTATTTACTTAGACAAACTAACGGTCTCTAAGTTAGCACTACATTGTATTTACTTAGACAAACTAACGGTCTCTAAGTTAGCACTACATTGTATTTACTTAGACAAACTAACGGTCTCTAAGTTAGCACTACATTGTATTTACTTAGACAAACTAACGGTCTCTAAGTTAGCACTACATTGTATTTACTTAGACAAACTAACGGTCTCTAAGTTAGCACTACATTGTATTTACTTAGACAAACTAACGGTCTCTAAGTTAGCACTACATTGTATTTACTTAGACAAACTAACGGTCTCTAAGTTAACACTACATTGTATTTACTTAGACAAACTAACGGTCTCTAAGTTAACACTACATTGTATTTACTTAGACAAACTAACGGTCTCTAAGTTAACACTACATTGTACTTAGACAAACTAACGGTCTCTAAGTTAACACTACATTGTACTTAGACAAACTAACGGTCTCTAAGTTAGCACTACATTGTATTTACTTAGACAAACTAACGGTCTCTAAGTTAACACTACATTGTATTTACTTGGACAAACAACACGGCATAGCCAGAGGGCGGAGCGATGGTCGCTCTAGGGGTCAGGCCAATTATGTCCTTATCATTGGAAGAATGGTGATTGGCATTAAGTTTTGCCCCTGTCCATTAGTTTGTCCGTCTGTCAAGTTGGTTTCCAATGAATAGTTTCTAAAAGATTCTAATATTCAATTGATATTTTGTGTGTCATTTTCAATATTTGTAAACGTCTTTCAAATTTAACAGATTCATGGCCTCAATTTCTATTTAATTTTTGGTAAAATTTACTGACATGTAGTAGAGACTGTCCCTGTCTCATGGAAACATTTAGTTTGAAATTTCATTGAAATTTATTTAAATTTAGTTTATATACTTATTGTTGAAATAATTTGCTCGTAAAGTTGTACGAAATATGTAATAAAATATCAGTCATCTTATCATATTATATAGTACCTATATTTTCTTTTCAAATGAATATAATTATGCACATGGGTGTAGGAGCATTTCAGTTATGGCCGGTGGGGAGGGGGCAACCTGAGGAGAGAGTGTACGAGGATCTACTTCCAGGCCCCAAAGTTTATGCTGAACCTGTCAACCCGTGAACTGTAACCTTAGTTATTACTAATTGTAAATTAAACAAACTAATTTCAAACTTTCAGAGGCAGGCATGGTGTCGTCCGCCGTGTAACAGAAATGTCAACTGGTAAAACTTACGCTGCAAACTACATATATGTTAGGAACAAGGCACAGAAAAACTACTTCATGTCCGAATTTGAGATTTTGCGATCACTCACTCAGATGGACGGAGTTCTGAGACTTCAAGATGCTTTCGAGACAGACCGGTGCTTGATCTTTGTCACAGAGATGTATCCTTTCTAGAACTATAAATTTCACTGGTAATGGAAAAGAAGTAAATTAAGACAGCATGTTGGAGTATGTTATGGTGACAGGAAATGGCAAACAATAATGAAAAAACTCAAATATATACATAATTATAATTATACTATTTTTCTTAGTGATTCATTAAGGCAATAATAAATTAATTGCTAGATTTTCATCCTCGCCACCCCCTAATTTTCATGCTGCCCCGACCCTTTTCATGCAAAGAAAATTGTAATATTAGATTTTATTATTAGTGAAATCTATGAATTCGCAAGTTCAATTCTCACAAATTCAAAGTTTTCGCTTTTATTAAGATCTAATAGTATAATAGCGAAAATAAAGTTCTCGCTACTAAAAAGTGTTTATTTTTATGTTTATTTTCTTGTTTACTTTGTTAGTTATAGCATTTTTTCCTTATATACTCCCTTTTAATACCAATTCATCAACATTTGTTCATTTTATTTATAGTTTTCTACACTTCATATGTGTAAAGATTGATTTTGACGCTATATTTTTACATGGCATATCCAGTTTTTATTTGTGGAGGAAGACCTCAGAATGAATCTGAGTAGAGGCACCATTCTTCTACAAATAACTGGCAAACTTTCTCACATAAAGTTTTTGCAAGACTCGAACCTACGACTTTAGGGGTGAGAGGAAAGTGATCTTGAGACGGCGCCTTAGGCTGCTTGAGTAGAAGGGCCATATACTGATACATATCCATGGTTTTTGTTGTCACAGCCTTTTCTCCTTCACTGATAGCAGTTTGACTGCACCAGACTTGTTTGAGAAGATTATAGCTGATGGAGACTGGACAGAGGCCAGATTGGCCAGAGTGGTCAAACAGCTGTTGACAACATTAAAGGAGCTGGAATCACTCAGTATTCTCCATCTGGATATCAAGGTAAATATACTCACCTGCTGTGTAGCTTCATATGTGTAAGTCCACCATTGATTTTTCTTCTTTATTCTATAGTAAATAATAAAAGTTTGAAGGCTTGTCATTCATAGAGAGACCCAAATGAAAGAAGTGAAACCTACATTTTACTGTTTGTCAACCTCTGCACTGTTAAAATATGATGAGAAAAGTAGGTGTCATTTGTCATATAAGAGATTTTTTTTCTGCTCAGTGTGTACACTGTTGACAAAGTGAAAGTAGACTTCCCAAATCATGTATTCATACCCCAATTTCCAAGCATCAATATTTTTTTCTAAATTCACAATTCAAACATGATAATGCTATCAAAATATTCAAAATATATCAATAATGCCATTCAAATAAAAAAATGAGCATTAAAATAATGAAAAACATGCATTTTTAAAGAAGAAGAAACGAGGATTATTTATAACAGCCATTATGCGACTACCCCACAGAAGCACTTCCGTTTTTGCAATGGTGGCACTTTGCCCATAAATTATAAAATACAGCTTGTGTTTAATATGTGTCAACGCTGCCCATTTTTCAAGTGATGTGACCCATTGTCAACTCAATTTTTTGTTTAATTATTTTCACCGAGTTACTTTGAGATGGTCTATATAGTAAAATTTCAGTTTATTACATCCATTATTGATGGATACATCTTACAAAGACTTGGTGTATGCTCAGAAAAGTTGCTAAGCATAGTTTAGTAAGTGCTGATAAAGCATGACACTGGTCAAGTTTTTTTTTTGAGAAGAAAACTATAAAAAAAATTGTATTTTTTTCTTTGAATCTTTTCAGATTTGAATATTGTACTTGTTCATCTGTAAATACTGGAGATAACATATGTTTAAACCAAGTTTACTTACATAATCCATATTTTACCTAATACTTTTTTCCGTGCAGCCCAGCAACATCAGAATGTGTGGCCCAGATGATGGTGACACAAAACTGATCAATTTCGCCCTATCCCGTTTCCTCCTCCCAGATGAGGACATCATGCACAACTACGGCACTGTGGGGTACGCGTCACCAGAACAGATAACAAACAATGTGCTAAGGGAGAACACAGATCTATGGGCAGTTGGTGTGCTAACATATGTCTTGTAAGTGATTTTGATTACCCGGTAATGTAATTTGTTATTTTTATAATTGTTTAAGGAGAAATTACAAATGTATAGGCAGTTGTTAGTTTTGTGTATGCTGAAACAGAGAGAGAGAGACAGATGAACAGACAAACAGAGACAGAAAATCTCAGAAAGAGAGGGAGAGACGTACAGACAGACAGACATACAGACAGATGTACAGACAGACGTACAGACAGGCTGGCTGGCAGGCAGGCAGGGAGGGAGAGAGAGAGAGAGAGAGAGAGAGAGAGAGAGAGAGAGAGAGAGAGAGAGCTGTGTTCTCATTGTAAAATTAAGAATAACTGCTAAGGGAGAATGCATGTGTTACTCAGATACCAGTTTCACTAGTAATACTCAATTTAACATAGTACTTTTATTTGATATATCAGGTTGTCGGGTGTGGCCCCATTCCAAGGCAGTACTGACGTAGACATTCTGAACAAGACTCTAGAATGTCAGTGGAGTTTCGGAAAGAAAGATTTCGAGAAAGTGTCAAAAGAGGGACAAGACTTCATAAGTAAACTATTGATAAAGGATCCAAGGTATTTAGTTAACTTTATTTATGTCGGTAATTTAATACATGTCCTTCCAAAAAAACATTTTTTAATTTTAATTTTATTTTTTTAACACCATTATTTATAAATAACTGGTTACTATATATGGCATATCCAGTTTTATTGATGGAGAAAGACCTCAGCATGAATCTGAGTAGAACCATTGTCTTTTTGTAAGTAACTGGCAAATTTTCTCACATATAATATTTGGACTTTAAGCTGGGCTTGAGCCCATGACCTCAGCAGTTGAGAAGACGACAACGCCTTGGACCTCTCAGCCACAGAGGATCCTAATTTCAATAACGTATGAACTATAGGCCATTATTAATTAATTGCTAGATTATCATCCAAATTTTTCTTAAAAAGGGGGAAAGAGGGAGGATTCTATTTATCATTACCGGTATTATTTTTAAAAACTTTGATGTTTTTTTTTATAAAAAAATATTTAAAATAAAAAATATATATAGAATATGTTAAGTTATTAACATCATATATGATCATAATGTTGGTAATGACAAAACATTGTTGAATTTTTGCATATACATGTACAGTCAAAACTTGTTATCTCAATATTGCTTGAGTCGATATTCTGATAGTGTCAATAGCTTTTTGCCATTCCCAACTTTTCCACTTCTTTGTGTATCTAAATATATTCGTTTTCACTCGTTATTGTCTGTGTCCATATTTTAGATAACTGGATCCCAGTCTGGTTCCCAATTGATCATTTCACATTTTTAATTGAACGTTTGTCTCGATATAATAATTGTTGACATAATATTGATTTTCTCCACGTCATGCGAAAATCTACGCGTGCTTTTTTTCACAGTTTGTTTAAGACATCATGCTAATTTTCAGTCTACAGCAAAGGTGTCTGTTTTAATTGACATACGACAGACAACAATTATCAAGTGATAAAATGAATATTGATCTTGAGACAAAATCTATAATATGGAGATAATGAATTTTGACTACCTCAGCATCAGTATCATTTGCGTAATATAGACCATGGGTTTAATTTTAGTGCTCCCCGAAAAATTCAGGGGAGCATATACGTGAAGTTGCCGTGTTTTCCATCTTTATGTCTTCCTTCCCTCTGCTATCTTGTCAAAAACTTGAAAAGAACAGAAGATATTTTATTGAAACGTTGTCCACATGTAAAAAAAGATGATATGCAATGCACAAGGGCATAACTCTGGCTTTCCTTTTTGAGAGAAATTACTTCCCTTTTTGTAATTGTATCAACTTTGCTTGTCCAGAGCCTTCATGTGTGTATCAGGATAAAATGCTATAAATTTCTTAAAAAATAAAATAATAATCAAAATAGATAAAAAGCATCTCATTATCATTAATGAATGTAAACAATGATTTAATATGTCAAATCCCCAAAACATGACAAAAATCGATATGTAAATTGGAGTGGTAAACTTGAAACTCTAAAAATAGACAGCACTTAAACACTGTTTTATAACCTTCGCATTGTCATTCCGACTCTTTTTAAGGTAAAACAATTTTTCCTACTTATAAACCTGTGTAACGGATCAAAATGATATCACATCTCAATTAATATGTCACAAAATATGTTGCCATTGTAAGCAGGAAATCTATTTTAGTCTAGCCTAGGTGCGTAGCCCAAGTAAGGAAATCTCTTTTCAATTTATTATTATGGCATGTTAAAATATATACCTTTTTGGTAATATTGGGTTAGTGAGTATGTAAATGACATAGTATATTGGGAAAGAAATGTTTATGGCCAGTTTAAAATTTCGAAAAATCTTGATAATTACCGGTATATTCCTTTTAAACAACCAAATTTCCTTTTTTTTGTAATTTTAGTATAAATCATTCATCATTAATAAGCTACCCATCTGAAAGGGTCATTTTTACTCATTTCATTGAGCGGCTACTTAAGACAGGTTTGACTGGATTACGCAATTCAGTTATACCAAGTTTCACCAGATATAGTGACGGCTTTTTATTTCAGTCAAAGACTGCGAGTGGACGATTGTCTCAATCATCCGTGGATGTCCACAGAGAGTGACACCAAACTCAACACGGATAAGATAAAACAACTGTACAGTATGGAGAAACTTAAGGTACACAAAATGTCATCTTTCAACACTTGCCAATCCTTGCATTTTACTTGGCTTGATAAATGATCTTTACTGTTCGAATACCATCTCAAAGTTCATTGTAACTAAAGGAGTATTATGGTATTATTATCTGTCCTTTTATATTTGGATTTTTATGCCAGCGCCTAACAATTGATGAGCCTGTGGTCCAGTGGTAGAGCACCAAACTCATGATTGGAGGGTCTTGGGTTCGATCCTCAGCCACGGCTATGTGTGGTGTCCTTGAGCAAGACACTTTTCCGCATATGCTTAGTACTGGTTCTAACCAGGAAAACTTTGCCTAAGTTGTAAGAACTTGTTTTACAATCGAAGTAAAATAAATAAGTTTAAACTAATTGAGGAATAGGGCATTAAGTGTTACCCCTGTCTGACTGTTCATCCACACACACAGATGGATAATTAAGTGTATAGGGTTTAGATTTAGTAATTTTTTTGGACAGTTGAAAAACAGACAGAAGTAACACTTAATGTGGCTAATTCTAGACACTTAAAAATACTTTTATGTGACTAAAATTTAGCCACACAAATAATCAGCTAGGCACATAGAAACCACTTACCGGTAAATAGACCATCAGTGATTTTTGATCAACACTTGAAGGTGTCTATGTAATTATTTAATATTTCATTTATACCTTGTACTATCTCCAGGAGAACACGTCAGGCATTTACTGTACCATTTTATTTACATATCCAAGATATGATCAAAATGATATTCATGCTTTGAATAGTGGTACATTTTTAAATCTGTTATAGAGAGAAGCCAACTAGGTGTACACCACTGCTCACCTCCATAGCTGCAAATAGTGGTACATTTGTATTATAATTATTTACATCTGTTATAGAGAGAAGCCACCATGTGTACGCCACTGTCCACCTCCAGAGCCTCAAATAGTGGTACATTTGTATTATGATTATAATTATTTAAATCTGTTGTACAGAGAGAAGCCAACCAGGTGTACACTACTGCTCACCTCCAGAGCCGCAAATAGTGTAACATTTGTGTTATGATTATAATTATTTAAATCTGTTGTACAGAGAGAAGCCAACCAGGTGAACACTACTGCCCACCTCCAGAGCCGCAAATAGTGTAACATTTGTATTATGATTATAATTATTTAAATCTGTTGTACAGAGAGAAGCCAACCAGGTTTACACTACTGCCCACCTCCAGAGCCGCAAATAGTGTAACATTTGTGTTATAATTATAATTATTTAAATCTGTTATAGAGAGAATCCAACCAGGTGTACACTACTGCCCACCTCCAGAGCCGCAAATAGTGTAACATTTGTATTATAATTATAATTATTTAAATCTGTTATAGAGAAAATCCAACCAGGTGTACACTACTGCTCACCTCCAGAGCCGCAAATAGTGTAACATTTGTGTTATGATTATAATTATTTAAATCTGTTGTACAGAGAGAAGCCAACCAGGTGTACACTACTGCCCACCTCCAGAGCCGCAAATAGTGTAACATTTGTATTATGATTATAATTATTTAAATCGGTTGTACAGAGAGAAGCCAACCAGGTTTACACTACTGCCCACCTCCAGAGCCGCAAATAGTGTAACATTTGTGTTATGATTATAATTATTTAAATCTGTTATAGAGAGAATCCAACCAGGTGTACACTACTGCCCACCTCCAGAGCCGCAAATAGTGTAACATTTGTATTATGATTATAATTATTTAAATCGGTTGTACAGAGAGAAGCCAACCAGGTTTACACTACTGCCCACCTCCAGAGCCGCAAATAGTGTAACATTTGTGTTATGATTATAATTATTTAAATCTGTTATAGAGAGAATCCAACCAGGTGTACACTACTGCCCACCTCCAGAGCCGCAAATAGTGTAACATTTGTATTATGATTATAATTATTTAAATCTGTTATAGAGAGAATCCAACCAGGTGTACACTACTGCCCACCTCCAGAGCCGCAAATAGTGTAACATTTGTGTTATGATTATAATTATTTAAATCTGTTATAGAGAGAATCCAACCAGGTGTACACTACTGCCCACCTCCAGAGCCGCAAATAGTGTAACATTTGTGTTATGATTATAATTATTTAAATCTGTTATAGAGAGAATCCAACCAGGTGTACACTACTGCCCACCTCCAGAGCCGCAAATAGTGTAACATTTGTGTTATGATTATAATTATTTAAATCTGTTATAGAGAGAATCCAACCAGGTGTACACTACTGCCCACCTCCAGAGCCGCAAATAGTGTAACATTTGTGTTATGATTATAATTATTTAAATCTGTTATAGAGAGAATCCAACCAGGTGTACACTACTGCCCACCTCCAGAGCCTCAGGAAGGTCCTTCATGGATCTGCGGCCCTCTACCAGCCGGCTATAGACACGGACACAGGGGAGATAATCTTCCCGGATCATGACGACTACGGAGATTATCTGGACGAGGATGCCTGGTATGAATGGCAGTTACAGGTTTGTACATATCTACTTTGAGTAGACACACAAGGTTGTAAGTTAGAAGGAAATGCAAATTTAAGTTTTCACAAGTGAAAGTTAATTAATATTTCACTGAAACCAAATTGTTATGATTATAAACAGTGAAACTAATTGTTATGATTATAAACAGTGAAACCAATTGTTATGATTATAAACAGTGAAACCAATGATGGGTTCATTTTTTAACAGTGAAATTGAAAAAAAAAATTAGCTGAAAAATCTCAGAAATTCTATTTTTTATCTTTAAATATATAACTGTCAGAGTGTAGTCCAGCGGTAGCACATGGAACCCAAGATCTGGGATTCGATCATCTGTGTTGGCTATATGTGGAGTTCTTTAGCCACTTACTTTATCTGCATACGCTTAGTACTAGGCTACCTAGGAAGACCTCGAGCGTGATTTGTCTAAATTGTAAAAACTTGTTTCGCAATAAAAGTAGATTGATTGATTGATTGATTGAATATTTAGCATCATTTTTATATGCTATTGAGAGCTTACAGCCTAACAGTTAACCTAACCACTGTTTCCTGGGATTCTGAAAGGTTAACCAATACTCGAGCACACCCATCACTGCAAGTAACTAATAACTTTCCCGCTTGAATCAGCGGTGAGAGATGAATGATAATGAGACACAATGTTGTAAATCAATCTTGGAGACTGTTGCCAGGTGGGGATTCAAACTCACGGATTGATAGTCGGCTGTGTAACTGACTGAGCTAATCGGGCCAGGCAATTAAAGTAAAATAAATAAGTTTAAATATTGTTGATTTATGACAGTACTTGGATGACCCAGACAGCCAAGAGTTCCCGATACAGAAGAAGGAGTTTACCATACGTGAGAGCCGTCACATGGCCGCCGGTAAAGCGAAGGAGGAGGAGAAGGATGAACAGGAAAGTGGTCAGTGGTCAATCTCTATTGTTTATGTTTGTAGAATGAATTTAGAAATTCCAGTAAAGTGAATGATCAGTTTTGTTTATTACCAAAAAAAAAAAAAAAAATATGTGTGTTGAATGCATTGAGAATTTCATTGAGGGCAGAGTTGGAAAATTCTACGCGTCCTTTCGCCATGACGGATATTCTAACAAATGGGTTGTTAAGTGGCTTCTTTGAGCCTAGCTAATTTTAGACACACAACTTATTTTCGCCACACAAAAGAAATTTTTAAGTACCGGTATATAGAAACAGCCACATAATACTTTTTTTCAACTGTCCAAAAAATTACTAACCCTAAGCCATAGACAGTTAGCATTTTTCCAGGATGCGTAAGATTTTAGAAACTAACTTTTATTTTTTTTTAAAAAATTTTAAGCATTTGAAAAAATATTTGGGAAGGGAGGATGGGTAACTTTAATATCAGTTTCAAGCCCTGTGAGGCGTAGGGGTATATTTGCCTAACCCCACCTTCCCTGGATCCATTAGTGGAATATACATATACACATATATATATATATATATATATATATATATATATATATATATATATATATATATATATATATATATAACAGATATATGTATTTCAAATAATTGAAACATGTTACATTTTTACTTATTGACTAATAAAAATAAAATATTGGGAATATTGGTTTTCTCTACTTATATGTGTGTTCCATCATATGTAAATGATATTGTTTTTGTTTGCAACTATGATGTAATATTTAATCATAATAGGGATTAATATTAATTGTCATTTGTAATGCCATAATGTGAGTAGCTTTAACTCTTTTGGCGCCAATGTTGCCACATGGCAACTAGTCGCGGATGTCACTTTATGGCTACCTCGTATAGGTCCCTTATTAAAAACCAGATTTCACGACAGTCAAAGGGAACTAATGCATGATAATTGTTAAGGCCATAAAAAATTAATTGCTAGATTATCATCCCCTTCTGCCCCCTGATTTTCTTGCTGCCCAGATTTTTTTATTTTCATAAAAACATCAAAAATTTTAAAAATGAAAATAAAAAATAAAATCCTCCTGTCCTCCCGTTTTGAAGAAAAAATTTGGATGATTATCTAGCAATTAATTTATAATGGCTTAACAGTTAAATAGATATTAATTTGCGATATTATTGCAAAAAATCAATGAAAAAAACCTTCAAATTGTATGCTATACTTTTTAGGCGAGATCTTCTACATGCGTGAGCAGTGATGAAATGAACTCTTAACTACAGAAGAAGCAGTGAAATAATTAACGATTTCGATTTCAATTAGAACCGTCTGTGCCTGTCTAAGTGAATGTCCGTTTTATCTTTTTATATCATTATTGAAGAAAATCCCGAGGAATATCTGTTTTATGCTTCATTTGATTCACCTGTCTTAATGTTAACCCATTCAACTGGTCACTCGATCAGAAAATTGACAAATGATATTAAAAAAATATCCTCTGTCACAGCTACGTGTAGTGTCCTTGAAAAAACACTCTATCCGCATATGTTTGGTACTGGTCCTACCCAGGAAGACTTCGAGCGATATTTGCCTTAAGTTGTAAGAACCCTGTTTCACAATCCATATAAAATAAAAAATAAGGAATTTTCTAAAAACTATAAATAGTTACGGTTACAATGTAAAATGGAATATTAGTGATAAACTGTGTCTCCACAACTTTGACCCTTGATCTAAATATCTCATTGACCTCTGTGACTAACATATTTCAGGTTCTAGCACATGCATAATGTTCCGCAACAAGATTCAAACGCAGACATTCACAGTGGGTGAGGACGCCACATTCACATGTACAGTCGTCTCACCTCAGGAAGTTCCCGTGGTAACCTGGTACAGAGATGAACAGCTGCTGTCTGAAGCGTACAGGTGTGTATTATGTACTTGGTAATATAAAAATAGAAACAGTATATATTTTGTAATCAAAACCAAGTAGAAATGGAATATCATTTTTTACTGGTTTGTCCAGCATATATAACTATATTACAAATATATGTATGAGTCCAGTTATATATATTTATATATATATTAATCTTAAAGGGACACACCAGTCTCAACAAATTATAAACCCTAGCTTGAGCTTATTTCCTTTATGAAATTTTTTATTACCCTCCCCTCCAAAAAATAAAAATAAATTAATAAATAAAATAATAAAAAAAGAGTTTGAGGTTGCAGATGATAGTATACCGGTATGTTGTCTAATGACTTTAGGAGATTTTACTCTCATGAGTCTATAATGGTTGGTTTGATGTTGAACCTTATTAAATATTAAATTAGTACATGGATGTGTCCCTTTAACAGAAAAGATATATATGACAACACTTATGAGAATTTTATTACATTGGGGTTGTTTTTTGTATCTATATTTATTAAAGAGGTATCTATTATTGGAATGGTGCTTTAGAGCTATTGTAGTTCTCAAAAATATATCATTGATATATCAGACTGAGGTCATGGTCGTTCTGTTCAAGCGACCGCAGTGGTGGGTTAGTGGTAGAGCATCCACCTCACAAGCAGAAGGTCTTAGGTTCCATTCCCAGCCTGATCATACCAAAGACTTGGAAAATGGTACTAGAAACTTTCTCGCTTAACGCTCAGCATTTAGAGGATAGTTTTGGTCTGGTTGGCCCCCCAGTGTCAGCATAATGTGACTGGATGGGGTATAATACCATGTGTCTGTGGCATGATACTCCAGTGTGGCAGCGCTTAGAATACTATCTCCGGTAGAGACTGTCGCGATATAACTAAAAAATTGTTGAAACCAATGCTAAACACTATACAATAAAAACATTCTGTTCATTCTGTATATTTTTGTCTGTATGGCAGGGCTGAACCAAGTTTTGATGAGGAGACGGGAGTAGCCAAGTTGAAGATTGTCAACTCTAAAGATTACGATGCCGCGATCTACAAATGTGTCGCAAGAAATAAAGATGGTCGAGTCTCCTGCCAAGCAAGGCTTCTACTTGGAGGTTAGTTTGTTGTTTATTAACCCTTTACTTCATATAGACGCCTTTGGACACCTCTAATAAAGACGCCTTTGGACACCTCTAATATAGAAGGCTTTTGAATTATTGGGTGAATTATGTTTATATTAACTGACAGAGTGGAAAACAGTGCAGGAAGTGTTCAGATTGCTCTTTATGATGCTCATTACCAGCAATCTGAACTCTTCCTGCACTGTTTTCAAAGGCCTTCTATGATTGGTGTGGGAAATCGCGTATCTATGGAGTAAAGGGTTAAGTTAAGCAGAAGGGTTCACTGTGGCCAAGGGATCTAAGGCGCCGTCACAATATCACTTACCTCTCACAGTTAAGGTCAGAGGTTCGAGTCCCATGCATTCTTAAAACTTTAAGTGAGAGAGTTTGCCAGTTACTTGCGGAAGGACAGTGGTTCTACTCAGATTCATCCTGAGGTCTTCTCCATCAATAAAACTGGTTATGCCATATATAACCAGAAATGTGTTGAAAATGGTGTTAAACCCCATTCATAAAAAAAAAAATATAATAATAATTGATATTTAATCATGATGACACAATACTGGTAATGAAATCTATATAACATGAGTATTTATCATATGTAATTATACAATTTTCGGGTAAACTAAGCAGAACCCTGTCAACTTTGATTAATCTTAATTATTAATATTGAAACCTTCTGATACAGAAGTATTCATTACATGTAATTCCCCACCAGCACATATGACATAATCATATCCATAGCACACATTTTATTCATTTTATCACATAATTTACGGTGCAGGAGTGCAATAAACCCATGACATATTTTTGATATTAACCTAGTGTAATATCGCTTTCGATTCACTGTTCTAGTTTATAAAATGCCAAACTACATTGATTTGTCTTGGTAAAATGCTGTTATTTTGAGACGTTATGTCATATGATAAAAGATGCATCTAATATGCCGAACTTTTCCAGTTCCTTACAGAGATGATAAGTTAAATAGACGGTAAATAAAATATTTTCCTGAGTTATGTGATAAGCAGACTTTTACATTCCTGTGTATTATTTAGTTTATATGCAATTACCCCACCATCACTTTCACATGTCAATAGTTCACATAGTGTCCTTCTTTCACATGTCAGTAGTTCACATGATGTCCTTCTTTCTCATGTCAGTAGTTCACATTATGTCCTTCTTTCGCATATCAATAGTTCACATTATGTCCTTCTTTCGCATGTCAATAGTTCACATTATGTCCTTCTTTCGCATATCAATAGTTCACATTATGTCCTTCTTTTGCATGTCAATAGTTCACATTATTTCCTTCTTTTGCATGTCAATAGTTCACATTATGTCCTTCTTTCGCATGTCAATAGTTCACATTATTTCCTTCTTTCGCATGTCAATAGTTCACATTATGTCCTTCTTTCGCATGTCAATAGTTCACATTATTTCCTTCTTTCACATGTCAATAGTTCACATTATTTCCTTCTTTCGCATGTCAATAGTTCACATTATGTCCTTCTTTCGCATGTCAATAGTTCACATTATGTCCTTCTTTCGCATGTCAGTAGTTCACATTATGTCCTTCTTTCGCATGTCATTAGTTCACATTATGTCCTTCTTTCGCATGTCAATAGTTCACATTATTTCCTTCTTTCGCATGTCAATAGTTCACATTATTTCCTTCTTTCGCATGTCAATAGTTCACATTATGTCCTTCTTCAGCAATTTCACATGTCAATAGTTCACATTATGTCCTTTCATATGTCAATATTTCACATTATGTCCTTCTTTCACATGTCAAAAGTTCACATTCTGTCCTTCTTTCACATGTCAATAGTTCACATTATGTCCTTCTTTCACATGTCAATAGTTCACATTCTATCATTCTTCAGACAAACCAGGTAAACCGGGCAGACCTCTGGTGACCCAGACTTCCGGTACTGAAGCCTTCCTCACCTGGACCGGACCCGTATCTGACGGTAATTCGTATATTCTCGGATACCGTGTCGACTACAGGAAACAAGGTAAGATACTATCTCCACCTCCATCACTGGAGAGTGTTACAGTTGAAAGTTAAAAAAAAAATGATTCATGTATAATGATTCATTGTATAAATCCTGAAAAGGGAGCCCGAAATTGTGTTTGAAATCATAAGATCAGAATAGGATAGAAAGAAAACTTGTTTCTGCTTAATAACTTTGATTTCATTTAAAATATTGTATTGAATTTTTTCCTGTAAATTGCTTATTTTAGGTGAACATTCGTAAGTGTTTTACTCTATACTGACTGGTTAAGTGTCATTTTAGATTCATTGTTAGAAGCAGAATGACACGATTTCAGAATATATGGAAACATGGTTATCTACTGTGCTGTTGAATCAAATACACAGGGATTTGGAAATTTTGCTTAATTGATGATAGTGATTAAAAAAGATAATAATGATTATAATAATGATGACAATAATAATGATAATGATAATATTGATGATAATAATTATAATAATGATGATGATGATAATAATGATAAATATAATAATGATGATAATATTAATGATTATAATACTGATGATGATAGTGATGAAAATAATGGTGATATGGTGATAATAATAATGATGATAATAATTATAACAATGATGATGATAATAATAATGATAAATATAATAATGATGATAAAATTTATGGTTATAATACTGATGATGATAATATTGATGAAAATAATGGTGATGATAATAATGATGATAATAATTATAATAATGATGATGATAATAATGATGATAATAGTAATGATAAATTTAATAATGATTTTATAATGATGATAATAATAATGGTGAAGATAATAATGATTATAATAATGATGATAATAATGATAATTATAATAGTGGTAATAGTAATGATGTTATAATGATAATAACAATTATAGTAATAATTATGAAAATGATAATAATTATAATGATGATAATAATAATAATGATGATAACTATGTTAATATTGATGGTGATGATAGTGATGATAATAGTGATGACATTTTTTTTCCATTTAGGAAAATATTTCTTCCCTGCATGTAATTTTGACCCAGAGAGTGAGATTTTTCTATCTCAAATAAATACACATGATGGATTCTTATAACTTTACACAGTTTTGTGATCTGAATATCTTGCCTGATTATATTGCTAGCTGTGTCAACTACTAGTACTAGTATTTGCTCCATGTTTTATTTAGATGATTCCAAGTGGACCAAAGGCCCATACGTAACAGAAGAGTATGCTCTGCTATCGGGACTGGTACCCAACACAAGTTACACATTCAGGGTGTCATGTCACAACAAATTTGGAACCAGTCCATTCAGTTGGGCATCCTTGGATGCAGCGACACTTGATACTGGTGAGAATATGTTTGTAAATTCTTCAGCCAATTAAATAGAATCTTACTGTAGATTAACAGTAAATAGTTATATGTCTACCAACTTTGGCTTCAAAACTTCATGCTTATACCCTTCAGAATTTTCCTGTGATTTCAGTAGTTGGTGCTGTTAGATTTGTGGGTATTAAAAACTGCATATAGTATCTGTAAAATCACCATGTTATTGCATTCTATGTATTACTACTACTAAGTATTTGTTTACAATACAATGGCGAACATCACCGTTAACAGTAATTTGAATATATAACCAAATTTGTTTGTCGATTTATATATACTATTTATTTGTGAAATGTCAAAAATATTTAGATGTATTAGATATTTTGAACAGTTTACAATTTAGATTGATTTTGACCAGGGACTACTTTTATAGCGTATCAGTTGCTGATATACGTCATTCCGCTAAATAGTAAGTTCAATTTGAGCACTAGTTGCTTGAGAAACTTGGTTCAGAGAGCACATTTTAAGAATAAAACTTATAAGGACTTGAGAATATTGTTAAGTTTGTTGTAATTTTGAAATATGCGACCGTATATATATAGAGGTTTTTAATGCAAAGAACTTCTTGGTTCCCAAATGTCGAGGAAATGCCAGAAAAATTGATTTTTATTTTTAAGGTCATGAAAATGTCAGGGAAGTTCGGAAAGTCACTAATTATAGACTATTAAGCAAATGTCAGAGAAATTAATTTTATTTTTTCATGGTCATGAAGATGTCGGAAGTTTGTTCATTAAGCAAATATCAGAAAAGAGTCAGGGAATTTTGTTTTTTTCTTGAATTGTTCAAGACATCGGAAGGCTAATGTTCTTCAGACATTACAGCAAGAAAATTAACAAAAAACTGATGTAAGATTAAAAGAAGTTGGGGTAAGGATTGACTAAAGGGGTGAGGGGTGGATGGCAGCCAACATCCAATAAATCAATTTTGCTTTGCATGTTTTAAATATGCGATGCAGGAAGATTTGAAAATTGCTAATAAAGACAGAAGAAGAATCATTATAAAATCATAAAAATGTCAATGAAAAAATTTGAATTTTATCAGGAAAAAGTTTTTGTATAAAGGTTGTGTGGAAACCCTGTAATTGATGTCTATTGAAATATTGTTAAAACAATGTTTTAACATGCAGAATTCCACTAAGTCGATTTAATTAAGGATTGAAAGCATGCATTATTTTTAAAAAAATTTGGATGATGAAAAACACTTTAAAAGATATGCTGTTGTTTTTATCCTTTTGATTTTTAAAGCAGATTTTACAACTCTTTAACCGTCAATTTGATGTAAGTGTTGGAACAGCCACATTAACTTGTTAATATGTGGACTAAATTGTGACATTGTGAAGTCGCACAAGCAAGACAAGATGAAATTCATTCAAACTCCATCCAGTTACAACTGGGTTTTTTTCATCGGAAAATAAAATTCAGTTTGTTCATCAAGACTGATTGTAGTAAGATTGTAAACATAGTGCCATATTGTTTACATTCCATAATCATACAATATCAGGCTTCTCCGCAGGCCATTTAAACATCGGGGCACCCCAGCGCTTCACTGTCAGAAATGGTATTCCCCTAGCACTTGAATTATTTAACAAAATTTTGCAAAAGTTTACTTTCCTCTAAATCATTACATTTCTTTGCATATCTTGTCTCATTTTAATGCCTAAAATGAAAGATACTAAATATGATGATTTTAACTGATTAATGCAAGTTTTACTAGTGAAATGTATTTCAATGAGTGCCTTACACAGCGCTTGAAAATGTGTTGAAGGTGTTTATGCGCTCTTACCCAAGCATTTGTATTCCTTCCTCTGGAGAACCCTGAAGATAAGAGGTGGTATTCACCAACCATTCTTAGAAATATTCTTAGACTTGAACTCAAGAATGAATTTTGAAAACACACACTTAGAGAACATTTTTTTAGACCAAAGTTTGCAAGTATGTAAGGACACCTTATATAATAATATATATATAATTAAACTCACACAATTATTGTGCCTGTCATGCTAAACCAGATATATCTAAGGTTGAAATTTGGATTTTCAAGCTCAAGTATTAAAATATTCTCACAAATGGTTGGTGAACATTGCCCCAGAGGATCATGGGTTGTGTATTTGAGCAAAATATTGCATTATGTGGACCGCGTTGTCCAGTGGTAGAGCATCTGACCCAGAATTGGAGGGTCATGGGTTTGATCCTCCACCACAGCTATGTGTGTGTGGTCCAGTGATAGAGCACCAAACCCATGATTGGAGGGTCGTGGGTTTGATTCTCCATCACAGCTATATGTGTGTGTGGTCCAGTGGTAGAGCACCGAACCCATGATTGGAGGGTCGTGGGTTTGATTTTCCATCACAGCTATGTGTGTGCGTGGTCCAGTGGTAGAGCACCGAACCCATGATTGGAGGGTCGTGGGTTTGATCCTCCATCACAGCTATGTGTGTGCGTGGTCCAGTGGTAGAGCACCAAACCCATGATTGGAGGGTCGTGGGTTTGATTCTCCATCACAGCTATGTGTGTGTGTGGTCCAGTGGTAGAGCACCGAACCCATGATTGGAGGGTCGTGGGTTTGATCCTCCATCACAGCTATGTGTGTGCATGGTACAGTGGTAGAGCACCAAACCCATGAGTGGAGGGTCGTGGGTTTGACCCTCCATCACAGCTATGTGTGTGTGTGGTCCAGTGGTAGAGCACCAAACCTATGATTGGAGGGTCGTGGGTTTGATTCTCCATCACAGCTATGTGTGTGCGTGGTCCAGTGGTAGAGCACCGAACCCATGATTGGAGGGTCGTGGGTTTGATCCTCCATCACAGCTATGTGTGTGCGTGGTCCAGTGGTAGAGCACCAAACCCATGATTGGAGGGTCGTGGGTTTGATTCTCCATCACAGCTATGTGTGTGTGTGGTCCAGTGGTAGAGCACCGAACCCATGATTGGAGGGTCGTGGGTTTGATCCTCCATCACAGCTATGTGTGTGCATGGTACAGTGGTAGAGCACCAAACCCATGAGTGGAGGGTCGTGGGTTTGACCCTCCATCACAGCTATGTGTGTGTGTGGTCCAGTGGTAGAGCACCAAACCTATGATTGGAGGGTCGTGGGTTTGATTCTCCATCACAGCTATGTGTGTGCATGGTCCAGTGGTAGAGCACCAAACCCATGATTGGAGGGTCGTGGGTTTGATTCTCCATCACAGCTATGTGTGTGTGTGGTCCAGTGGTAGAGCACCGAACCCATGATTGGAGGGTCATGGGTTTGATCCTCCACCACAGCTATGTGTGTGTGTGGTCCAGTGGTAGAGCACCAAACCCATGATTGGAGGGTCGTGGGTTTGATCCTCCATCACAGCTATGTTTGTGCATGGTCCAGTGGTAGAGCACCAAACCCATGATTGGAGGGTCGTGGGTTTGATCCTCCATCACAGCTATGTGTGTGTGTGGTCCAGTGGTAGAGCACCAAACCCATGATTGGAGGGTCGTGGGTTTGATCCTCCATCACAGCTATGTTTGTGCATGGTCCAGTGGTAGAGCACCAAACCCATGAGTGGAGGGTCGTGGGTTTGATCCTCCATCACAGCTATGTGTGTGCGTGGTCCAGTGGTAGAGCACCAAACCCATGAGTGGAGGGTCGTGGGTTTGATCCTCCATCACAGCTATGTGTGTGTGTGGTCCAGTGGTAGAGCACCAAACCTATGATTGGAGGGTCGTGGGTTTGATCCTCCATCACAGCTATGTGTGTGCATGGTCCAGTGGTAGAGCACCAAACCCATGATTGGAGGATCGTGGGTTTGATCCTCCACCACAGCTTTGTGTGGTGTCCTAGAGCAAGACACTTTATGCTTAGTTCTGGCTCAACTTGGAAGACCTCGAGTGAGAATTCTCCAAGTTGTAAGAACTTGTTTCACAATCAAGGTAAAATAAATAAGTTTAAAATATCCCTGTATCCACATAGGCTTAGTTTGGCTCTAGTGTTAATAATTGATAGGTTTGTGTAGTGTCCTTGAGCAAGACACCTTTTTCCCATACTGTTTACCCCGTATTACTGGTTCCATCCAGGAAGACTTGAGCGGATTTGTCTTAGTTGTAAAAATTTGTTTAACTAAACAAGTTTAAATCATCTGTATCCGCATGGGCTGATAGTTTTATAAGATTTAATAAAATGAATGAATGAATAGGGTTTTACGGCATACCAACACATTATAGGTTATTCGACGCCATCAGGAATGAAGATTCCAGCAAATTAACGTACAGATTAAAAAAAAAACATCAACAAATGAATATGCAGAATGAACCTAGAACCTTGATACCTGTAGAACTGCAGAGTTTCAGCATATTATATCGTTTTACTCAAATTGTCACTTTCTACGACATGCATGAGCCACAGTGATCCTATTCTTGCCATCACTCATATGGCTCCCTGGAACCACACAGGGGTTGGTTATTTAACCATAATAGTGAACATGACAAAAAATGATAAAATTAACTCGACACCGATTCAGAGGATTCCTATCCCTCTGCAGAGATCGGCAGTGATTCTATTCTTAGCCGGAACCACATGGGCTAGATTGAATAAAGGAAAGTTTGTCCGACAAAGATTATCAGGCTGCCTTGTTGTTTGCAGAAGTACAGAAAACATTATAATTAATACACACTCCATCATTTTCCAGATGCCCCGGGGGTGACGATTGCCCCGTATCTCCAGCCTCTGTTACAGTTCACCAGCTTTACAAAACAGCAACTTATCTTGCCAGCCGAGAGCCGTCGTCCATCGTTAACTGTGGTCGAAGAGGCGAAAATACAGGAAGCGGATCCTGCCGACAGTTACAGCATTAGTGAAACCATTGCAAAGTAGGAAACTTAAAATTCAATATTTTCTACATTGTCATATTAAGAAACCCCGGTTGCTCCAGTTGGGTTTCTTAATTGTTAAATTTTCACTTATTGAACACTAATTATTACGTAGAGATGAGAGTGTGCTATATACCACATTGCATTTAGTTAATAAAGTGAGTGAGTTAAAACATTCAGGCATTGGTGTATATCAGTTGTGCTTGACCAGCTTTCGTGAATGCAGTAGTTGTTATATAAAGGGGCAAGTAACACATTTTAAGGGGACAATTGTTTGACCCAAGAGACTGGAAGTGCTCTATATATAACTTGAAAATTTAAAATTTACTTGTAGCACTTTTATGTCAAATGGAAACCATTTTAATAGTTTTTATTTAGGAACAAGAAAGTATTATACCGTTTTTCATTTTAACGGTTTTCGATTAATTCTCAGTGATATATTATTATTGATAATTTCATTATATTGAAACTGTCAATGGTATGTTGCTGTTTTCAAATATTAAGAATAAAAAATTGTAAACATATATATATAATATAAATTATATAAAGGGAGATAATTAAATTCACAACAACGGAATTTACGATTTTTGGGATCTTTTCAGATACTCATTCACAATGCATGATATATAATTATCTCCATATATATATATTTATATATATATATATATTTATATATATATATATATATATATATATATATATATATATATATATATATATATATATATATATAATGTATACAATGTAATAATCATTTTTACAGGGGCAGCTACGGTGAATACAAATTGTGCACAAAAACTACCACAAACCAGCCGTGCGTCATGAAAATAGTTCCATACAACAAAGATAATCACGCAGTCATAACGGGTGAATTTGAAATCCTACGCTCCTTACGCCAGATTAACATTATAACGGTATTGGACAGCTACATGAGCGGCGACAATTATTATGTTGTGTTTGAACGCCTATCTGGACTCAATATACTTCAGTATCTTTGTTTACAAAAATCGTACAAAGAGGAGCTTGTCGCGCAAATAGTTCGCCAGATTCTTGACGCCCTGCAGTATCTTCAGCACTACAGAATCGTGCATTTGAACCTGCAGCCAAGCAGTGTTGTCATGGCAACACGAAGAAGACCACACGTGAAACTGCGAGATTTTACCTTGGCTCGTAAAATTGAAGCAGAGAATGGAGAAGTTGTCACTCCGGCGGGATATCCAGACTTTGTTGGTAGGTTTTGTGTTTTCATCATACACATGTACACGCTGTCGTATCTTGTGTTACGGGCTACTTTGGTTAACAATGTCTCATTTTATGATTTGGCAATGTGTGTGAAGGGTGGGGGAAGAGCAAGGTTGGATGCACAGATGAATAAGAATATTTTCCACATTTGAACTTTTATGAGCAAGATCCACTGCAGCAGTTTTGCCACTAATCATTCCATGGCAACGGGGACTTCTGACCCCTGTTGTCACTTCTGTATTACCTCTGACCTCTGTTGTCACTTCTGTATGATCTTTGACCTCTGTTGTCATTTCTGCATGACCTTTGACCTCTGTAGTCACTTCTGTACGACCTGTTGTCACTTCTTTATGACCTCTGACCTCTGTTGTCACTTCTTCCACATGACCTTTGATCTCTGTTGTCACTTCTGTATAGCCTTTGACCTCTGTGGTCACTTCTGCATGACCTCTGACCTATGATGTCACTTCTGTATACATATTTGTATTGCCTCTATTGTAATTGTTTTATGCATTGGTTGTTGCTGTAGTGTCAACTGTGTTTTATAAATGCTCATATTGAGACAATGTGTAATTATTTTGATATGGTGGTTTATTGCAAAATCCTAAAGCTTCTTTTTTTCATGTTAAAAAAACATAGATGAATTGAAATCACACATGCAGTAATCATTTCTTTTTAATTATTTAAGACTACACACCAATCTGACACATAATCTAGTGGTTCAGTATTAGACCCAGGGTCGGAGGGTCACAGGTTCAATCTTGCACCAGGGGTGCGTTTCACAAAACAACTTACGACAAAAATCATCGTAAACATAAACCAACAAATATTCATAATATGTTAAATTTTCATCTAAATGAAGCCAAGGTGGCTCAAATCATGCTGAAAGTTACATATTGTCTGAAAATACAATCATTTTAAATGTCATTCAAAATTTGAACACACATAGGAGATATCGTCAAATTGACTTACGTTGATTTTTATTGTAAGTTATTTTGTGAAACACAGCCCAGAGTTGTATCTGATGTCCTTTTAAGCAAGACATCATATCTGCATGTATTTAAATGCAGCAGTGATCCGCAGTAATTGTTCTCCTCAGAAAGGAAGACATTTAGCGCAATTTGTATTTGCATAAGAACTTGTTTCAGCGTCGTTGTGAAGTAAATAAATTTAAAAATAAGTTTTACTGGGAAGTGAAAACCACACGAAGTTAGTCAGAACTGAACATGTCATAGACACTATCCTTCAACGCCTGCCTTTGTTGTGTTTTTCGTAAACTTGACATTTGTTTATTTTGCAGCACCCGAGGTTATAAAGGGTTTGCCAGTGGACGTCTCAGGGGACATGTGGTCCCTAGGTGCCTTGACTTTCACATTGTAAGTTTATCACAACTTTATTCTTTAGCGTGTACTTGTGACCATATCTTGACTGATCTTAAAAGTTTTGACCAATTAAGAAAATTATGCTTGATCTTAAAAATCATAAATATTTCTGATCTTGAAAATCATACTCCCTATGATATCAAAATATTCAAGTAAATATAAGATAAACCTTTTATGCATGTACCATAATTACCATAATATTATTATTCTGCTTCTGTTTTATTTTTCAGATTGAGTGGCGTGTCACCATTTGGTGGGAAAGACCTGAAGCAAACGTTGAGTAACATTCTCTTTGACAGGTACAACGTGAGCGATCTCCATGACAACGTGTCCAAAGAGAGCATCAAGTTTGTCAGCAAGATGTTGAGCAGACTTCCAAAGTATGTTACTTATTCCTTCACTTTGGGATTAAATATATTTTTTTTCTAGATATAATTCTTTATGCATGTTGAATCACGCACAAATCAAATAAAGTAATTAGTTTAATGGGTTTTATGTAAGACTTGTGCATGATTCGACATTCTTTACACATACAGTCAAACCTGTGTAAGTGGCCACCTCTATTAAGCAGCCACTTGTATTAAGCAGCCACATTTGCTGTTTCCCATTTCTATGTTTTCAGAGCAAAAGTCACCTGTATTAAGCAACCACCTGTCTTAAAAGGCCACTTTTGTTTCTTCCCTTAACTGGCTGCTTAAGACAGGTTTGATTGTACATAAAAAAAGAGGAGAAAAAAGAATTAAATCTTTATAATTTCAATTGTGGCAGCAATTTTTTTTTTAAAATAACTTTAACTTCCATCACATAGGAAGTGCATAGAAGTACATTACTAGAAAAGTAAAAACGTAATCCAACTCAAGGGATTTTATCGAAAAATAAGTCTTAAAAATACTAATTATTAATTGGAATTATAGATCTGTACATTATTATTATCATATTTTTTATTTGAAAATGGCGGGGGCATACAGTATCCCCACTGTCCATATTATGTACAGGACGTACGTACGTACTAAAATGGTTTCCGACTTATATCTATTATATATCTTATATTAGTTTTAATCAACAGATTTAAATCAAATTTGGTGTGTGACTTCACATTCAGGTAATACAGGTCAATTTCATATTTTGTTCCGGTCAGATGTTTTTTGATGGAGTTATGCCCTTTTTTGAACTTAGATTATTGACATATGTCAAGAAATTGGTTACAGCTCGATATCTCTTGAAGGATTGGATGGATTTGATTCATATTTGGTAGAAATATGTATGGTGATAAACTACAGCTCAAGTTTGATTTCCGTCAAAATCCCTGCATATTAATTACGTGTTCTGGGCTCTGATTGGCTGATAGTTTTTGATCTCTAAAGTCTTTATTTATGGACCGAATTGACGAAAATTTATATTTGGCTTTCTATCAACAAGACCAAGGTCAAGATCGACGATGGATGGAATTGGCGCATATTAATTACGTGATCTGAACTCTGGTTGGCTGACGGTTTCTGACCTCTTAAATTTTTATTGATGGACAGATTTTGATGAAAATTTATATTTGGCTTTATATCAACAAGACCCAGGTCAAGTTCGACAATGGACGGAATCGGCACATATTAATAAGGTGATCATGACTCTGATTGGCTGATGGTTTCTGACCTCTTGTGATAGTCAAACTTACTGAAATTTGCAATAGCTACCATCTACAATGTAGTTACAAAGCGGGGGGCATCTGTGTCCCATGGAAGCATTTCTAGTTATTATTATTATTATCATTATTATTATCATTATTTTTATCATTATTATTATTATCATTATTATTATCATTATATTTATTATTATCATTATTATCATCATTATCTTTATTATTATTATCATTATTGTTATCATTATCATTATTATCATCATTATTATTATTATCA
Source organism: Panopea generosa (assembly GCA_029582155.1). Taxonomy (NCBI): domain Eukaryota; kingdom Metazoa; phylum Mollusca; class Bivalvia; order Adapedonta; family Hiatellidae; genus Panopea; species Panopea generosa. The sequence goes on along the minus strand of CM055911.1, from coordinate 39,319,875 downwards.
TTATTATTATTATAAGTATTATTATCATTATTGTTATTATAATTATTTCTATAGGAACAGACCTGACGTCAACAAATGTCTCGACTCGAGGTGGCTGCAGCTGTCAGATGGCATGTTCAAAGCCCGTAACTCTCACATCTTTCACACAGACAAACTGCGAGATTTCTCTCTGTTATACCAAGATAGACGTGCAAACACTGAGTATATGACTATTACTGCAATCCCAATAGCAGATCTGCCAAAGGTAAAGATTTTTATTATTATTATATACATGTAATTGATATTGATATAAACTATTCAATATATAGCTATAGAAAAATTGATAATGTATTATGCTATACAAATTTATAGGTCATTTGAAAAATCAAAAGGTTCAAGCAGGATGGCAGTGGATAGAGTGTTAGCCACTCGTGAAAGAGGTTGCAAGTTTGATCCCCAGCAAGACTTGATGGCTTTCGATAAAACACTAAGTACTGGTTCTACCCAGGAAGCAGATTCGAAAAAGATTCATATAATCTCTGAGCTTTCTTCACAATCAAATTAAGATAAAACAGTACAAACTAAACAAAGCTCTTGTGATCAACTTGTTACTGCCATGCAGTCTACCTAGTAACTTTAAGTGACTGTCAGCAGTCTATCTAGTAACTTTAAGTGACTGTCGGCAGTCTACCTAGTAATTTTAAGTGACTGTCGGCAGTCTACCCAGTAACTTTAAGTGACTGTCGGCAGTCTACCCAGTAACTTTAAGTGACTGTCATGCAGTCTACCTAGTAACTTTAAGTGACTGTCGGCAGTCTACCTAGTAGTTTTAAGTGACTTCAGCAGTCTACCTAGTAATTTTAAGTGACTGTCGGCAGTCTGCCCAGTAACTTTATGTGACTGTTGGCAGTCTGCCCAGTAACTTTAAGTGACTGTTGTGCAGTCTACCTAGTAACTTTAAGTGACTGTTGGCAGTCTACCCAGTAATTTTAAGTGACTGTCGGCAGTCTGCCCAGTAACTTTAAGTGACTGTTGTGCAGTCTGCCCTGTAACTTTAAGTGACTGTTGTGCAGTCTGCCCAGTAACTTTAAGTGACTGTCGGCAGTCTGCCCAGTAGCTTTAAGTGACTGTTGGCAGTCTGCCCAGTAACTTTAAGTGACTGTTGTGCAGTCTACTTAGTAACTTTAAGTGACTGTTGACAGTCTGCCCAGTAACATTAAGTGACTGTCATGCAGTCTACCTGGTAACTTTAAGTGACTGTTGTGCAGTCTGCCTAGTAACTTTAAGTGACTGTTGGCTGTCTACCCAGTAACTTTAAGTGACCGTCGGCAGTCTACCTAGTAACTTTAAGTGACTGTCGTGCAGTCTACCTAGTAACTTTAATAGACTGTCAGCAGTCCGCCAAGTAACTTTAAGTGACTGTTGACAGTCTACCAAGTATTTTTAAGTGATTATCGGCCCAATAACTTTAAGTGACTGTCGGCTGCCTACCCAGTAACTTTAAGTGACTGTCATGCAGTCTACCCAGTAATTTTAAGTGACTGTCGGCAGTCTGCCCAGTAACTTTAAGTGACTGTCATGCAGTCTACCTAGTAATTTTAAGTGGCTGTTGGCAGTCTGCCCAGTAACTTTAAGTGGCTGTTGGCAGTCTACCCAGTAACTTTAAGTGACTGTCAGCAGTCTGCCCAATACTTCAAGTGGCTGTTGGCAGTCTGTCCAGTAACTTTAAGCAACTGTCGGCTGTCTACCTAGTAACTTAAAGCCACTGTCGGCAGTCTGCCCAGTTACTTTAAGTGACTGTCGGCAGTCTACCCACTAACTTTAATGGACTGTCGGCAGTCTACCCAGTAACATTTAAGTGACTGTCATCAGTCTACCCACTAACTTTAAGTGACTGTTTGCAGTCTACCCAGTAATTTTAAGTGACTGTCGGCAGTCTGCCCAGTAACTTTAAGTGACTGTCATGCAGTCTACCTAGTAATTTTAAGTGGCTGTTGGCAGTCTGCCCAATACTTCAAGTGGCTGTTGGCAGTCTGTCCAGTAACTTTAAGCAACTGTCGGCTGTCTACCTAGTAACTTAAAGCCACTGTCGGCAGTCTGCCCAGTTACTTTAAGTGACTGTCGGCAGTCTACCCACTAACTTTAATGGACTGTCGGCAGTCTACCCAGTAACATTTAAGTGACTGTCATCAGTCTACCCACTAACTTTAAGTGACTGTTTGCAGTCTACCCAGTAACTTTAAGTGACTGTCGGCAGTCAACCCAGTAGTTTTAAGGACATGAACATGTAAATTTTACAGGAGTTATGGCCCTTTTTTACTTAAAATATACTAACATATAATAGGGGCATCAGTCTCCTATGGGCACATAACTATTATAATGATTTCTCATGTATATATGTTTAAGTTTTTGTATACCCTCGTGCTTTGAACTGGTCATTTTTGCAAGCAGATGATATCTCCTTAACAACTGATCACATATTAATGAAATTTTACACCTGTTGTTACCTCCATTCAGGGTGGGATAACTTAAGCAGCATTAAGGGTAAAATCACTTATCTGGTCCCAGCAGAACACGGACGACTGGAACATCACATATAGCTCAAATCACTTATCTGGTCCCAGCCGAACACAGACGGCTGGAACACCACATATAGCTCAAACCACATATCTGGTCCCGGCGGAACACAGATGGCTGGAACACCACATATAGCTCGGACAAAATTTCTATTTCATTGTAAATTTGTATATACATGTACATATATACTAGGATGATGAACAATACTTGGTTCGAGCAACCATTAACTCGAACTGTTTTTCCAGTCCTGTCGGGTTCGAGCCATCAAAGTTGTACTGTAATTTTGTATACCATTCATTAATCATTATCTGATAGAAGTCAGAAATATTGGTAGTTATTTTGCATGACTAGTTTTAACCACTGACTCTAAATTTATAGCAAGATATCTGTTCATGCAATTATTGCATGGAATTAATTTTGTATTTACATTAAATAGAGTAATATAACTTACACCTGTATAATTAGACAATGTAACACTATTAACGTACAGTATGCATCTATTTTATTTTTTTATAATTTCCAAACAGTTTTAACTTAATTTATGCTTTTCATATAAAAATGATATATAATTTATTATAATTTCTGTCTCATCAAGGTGCATTTTGCTTCTTTTATAACTGGTTTGCTATAACAAAAACAAAAAGTACAAAGCGTTAAATGATTCATGAACATTTTATTCAAACTGAACAACACTTCTTTGATCTGTGTCTATATGGTATATTTCTGGTTATCTGGGTTACATATGTCACAGTGTGTACGTAACCTACTAGGAGAGAAATGCATGTAAGCAGTCCGGTTAGCTCAGTTAGTAGAGCATTCGCCCTTTAATCGAAAGGTCCCGGGTTCGAGTCCCGGACTGGCTGCATATTTTTCTCATCCTGTTACATCTATATGTTGTAGTAGTAAATGTGCTAAAAAATAAAATTGTTGGTCCATAATAAAATTCGAATTATATTTTAATGATTTAAAGATAAAATACATAAATTTGTATTATTAATTGGTATTTGAGGTAGAATTCTACAGCTAATTTTTCTCAAATCTTCTTCGGTTAAGTAATTTTGAATATATATAAGTCGTCAATATTGTGCCTTACCAGTAATTTGTGAATCAGTGTGCAGAATTTGGAGCAAGTTATCATGAAATACGTAATAGTTCCCACGTTCTAGGAAAATAATGTAGTAGATTAACCTAACCTTTAATGAAGATGTAATTTACCATCTCAACACTGCTCTATTTCATTATTTGATTATATGAAGATAGACCAGTGTTACACTGAATATTTGGTCCATGATAAATAGTTTGCCATACTTCTGGCTCACAAATGAGTGTGTATAATTCTGATTAAAGGACTGTCAACTACGTTCAGAGATTAGTACAGTCAAACCTGTCTTAAGCCACCAGTCAGTGTAAGGAGCAAAAGTGACTGTTTAAAATAGGTTGTTGCTTAATACAGGTAAATTTGTTCAAAAAGCATAGAAATAGGAAATAGCAAATGTGGCTGCTTAAGACAAATGGTTGCTCAATAGAGGTGACCACTTACACAAGTTGACTGTATTATGTTACTTTATCCATATACTATGTAATTCTTGCTAATCCTAAATTTGTTGCAGCCTACCCCTGGCCCAGTCGTACAACCTATTCTTACAGACAAAATAGCCAACAGACATGTTATAATGCTGAAACAAAAATCATGGTTAAAGTCCAAGTCCAAATCACCAGTTAAAACTATTTGCCAAGAAAAAGCAGTAGTAGAGGAAGAAAGTTTACTAGATAAAGTAGTGAGAAAGACTGAAAATGAAATGAAATCAGAAAATGAGAAGAATCTTGTAGAAGCTGAAAAAGTAGAAACGGTTGTAAAAGTAGTTGAAACTGAAAGTGTTACTGAGAACAGCCAGTCAAAAGATGCAATTGATAGAGTTAACAAAACAGTTGAAACATCAAGCAGTAATGTCAATCAGAAAAAAATTGAATCAGAGCAGAAGGCAGTGTCACCAAAAGAAAACAAATCCAATGTAGATAAGAAGATACTTGAGAAGCCAGCTACAGATAAAGGCAGTGAAGGAAAAGTCACCGGTGAAGATAAGTTAAAGAAATCATCCTCTCCAGTTAAGCAAACAAAACATGGCAAAGTTTTGAAAGAAACAGGCATTGAAAAACAAACCAAACAAGATACAGCTGAAACAACTGATGCGAAGAAGTCTAAGTCAGATGAAAAAGAAAAGAAACCAATAAAGTTTGAATCTTCACAAGACCAAAAAGATACACTTCCAGAAGTCAGCAAGAATGCAGAAACCACACAGTTAAAAGTTGAGGAGTCACCACCCTCTGCATCAGCACAGACAAAATCAGTTTCAAAGAACCAGGACAAAGTACTGACAGCAGGTACTGTTGAAAAAGAATCAGGTTCAAAGAATCAGAACAAAGTAATGACAGCAGATATTGTTGAAGGTACTGTTGAGAAAGTAAAAAAAACATCAGCAGATGCTGTTGAAGGGTCTGTTGAGAAAACAGAAAAAGCATCAGCAGAGACAAAATCAGGTTCAAAGAATCAGGACAAAATAATGACAGCAGATACTGTTGAAGATACTGTTGAGAAAGCAGAAAAAGAATGGGCAGAGACAAAATCAGGTTCAAAATATCAGGACAAAATATTGACAGCAGATATTGTTGAAGGTAATGTTGAGAAATCAGAAGAAACAAAATCAGATTTAAAGAATCAGGATAAAAAAATGGCAGCAAGTACTGTTGAAGGTACTGTTGAGAGAGCAGAAAAAGCATCTGAAGAGACAAAATCAGATTCAAAGAATCAGGACAAAAATCTGACAGCAGGTACTATTGAGGGTAATGTTGACAATGCAGCAGTATCTGCAACAGGTAAGTCAGATAGTGAATTACCACTTCATGAAAGTCAACAAATTACTACAGGAAAGGAAGAAGTGGATTTAACATCTTTTCAAAAAGATGCAACATCACAGGATTGCACAGCTGACATGTCTCCTTCGAAAAGTAAGCCAGACAAAGAAGAAATATTATCAAATAAGCCAGTGTACGAGAAAGTAGAAACGGAAAACACTCCTCAAAATGAAAGTTCCAAAGAAATTGAAATGATGAAAGCGATTGATACTGCTAAAAAACATTCCATGACACAAGAAGAGGAAGGAAAGGGAGATGTTGAACATCAAGACAAAGCACTAAAGACAGAACAAACAACAGAAGATAGCAGTAGCAATTCATTAATACAACAAAAGGCTATAGATAAGAAAATGAATGACAGTGCACAAGAGATAAGAGAAGAAGTCATAAAGCCAGTTTCGAAAGCTTCAGAAGAGTCCACTCTTTTGATAAAGGAAACCAATATAGATAAATCAGAAACAGATCTTAATATCAAGCAGACAGCTGAAACTAAAATAGAAAACATTAAAACTGAATCTGAGCAACTTAAGGATACAGACACCAAACCAATACAAATGCAACAGGAAGTACAGGAAGAAGCTATAAAATCAGTAGCTAAAGTTTCAGAAGAATCTACTATTTCAAAAAAGGAACTAGAAACACTTCAGAATGAGCAAATAGCTGAAAAGAAAGTAGAAAACATAAAAAGTGGTGCATCTACAGAACAGATAGACACAGACAAGAAAACAGTTGATGCTCCACAAAAAGTAGAAGAAGATCTTATCAAGCCAAATGCTAAAGTCTCTGAAGAATCTTCTCTCCTGACAAAGGAATGCAAACTAGAGAAAGAAGAAACAACACTTAAGATTGAACAAACGACTGAAAAGAACATGGAAAACACAGATAACAAAATAACAACTGATACTTCACAAGAGGTAGAAGAAAATTTTACAAAACCGGTTAGTAAGATATCAGACGAATTTGCTATTTTATCTCAGGAAACATATGAAGAAACACTAGAAACAGTAGTAAAGATTGAACAAACTGAAAAGGAAGTAGAAAATATAAAAAACTTTTCATCTGCACAGCAGGAAGGCACAGAAAATAAAGTAATTGAAACCTCTCAGGAAATAGAAGAAGATGTTATAAAATCAGTTTCAAAAGTCACAAAAGAGACAGGTGAATCACATCAGTTGGAAAATATAGAACATATGGCTGAAGTTACAGCAGCAAATATTAAAAACGATGCATTAAAAGAAATAGGAAAAGCTTTAGAAAGAATGGATGCTGTGGAATCTAGCAAGCTTAATGTAATGGAAAAAGAAAAGAGCCCTACACCGGTTCAAGAAGTCATTCAGATTGAAAAGAAAACAGCACCTTCAGAATTAATAGCTGGAAAGGTTCAAAGTAGTTTTAATGATAAAGGCCCAGCTCTCTGTGAAGACCAAGTACAATCATCCTCATCAAAGTACCAAGACTCCGAAACAGACAAATCTGCTGACATTACTGAATCTGTAAAAGAAACTAAAGATGCAAGCAATGAAAAGGGGTCCGCTGACAAAACCGGTTCTGAAGAACAGGAACAAAGGGTTGACCCAAAACATGCAACAAAATTGGAAGTTGTAAAAAAACAAGAAAGCGAAATGGTAAAAAGTTTAGTGGATGGAAGCAAAACTGAAGAAAGTATCGTTACAGTTGAAAAATGTAATGAAAACATTAGAAATTTTCAAACAGCCGAAACTTCAAGTGAGATTGCTATGACTGCTGTTGCAGGAAAAAATGAAAACAGTGGAAAGGAAACAGCTAAAACAAATATTACTGAACAAATCTCAGAGACAGCTAAAACTCTTATAGAAGAAAATGTTTCAAATACTGATAAAACCAGTAATTCAGAAAACTACAGTGTCGTATCTAACGAAAATTCTACAGCTACTAAAACAGAAGCACAATCAAAAGTAATTGAAATGGCTATGGAAAATATTGATGAAAATACAGGTGAAAATGTAACTACAATAGTTCAGACAAAGATTGAAGAAACAGAAGATGGCACAGTCACTGAAACAACTGTTACAAATACTACATCGAAAAAGGTGGAATCTTCTTCTGAAATGAGCCTTACATCACCAGAAGAAAATAAAATTACTGAATTGACATCAGAATACATAGAATCATTAAGTAAAGAAAAGCTGGCAAATTTAATTGAAGCAAATATTATTGAAACAAGCCAAGAAATGTCAGATTTGAATAAGGTCATTGAAACTCGCTATATCATAAAAGAGGCCCAAATTGAAAATTTAAATGAGAATACCGAGACATCAGCTGCATGTGGAAAATACCTGACAGGATCGTCTGATGGGACTGAGAAAGGTGATAAAGAAAAGGAAGAGGTGAATATATTGTGAGGAGTTGCTGTTTGCCTCCATGATCCTCCTCCTTCTCCCAGCCTCTGTAGTCACAATTCAATCAATATTGCAATCCTTTCCCATGTTCCTATGTAAATGCCACCAAAATATTGCCACCTTTGAAGTACCTGAAACACCCCTACTGTTGTTGTGTGTTTTGTAGATCTAGCTTAATGAAACTTGTCATGAGGTGCCGCCTTACTGCTATCATCTGAATGTTAAACAGTCTTGTGCAGAGTTGTACATTTTACAGCTTGATTGAAACAATTGCATTTTCCTGTTCCAAACTCATGGCTCAAATTGTGAAAGCTTTCTTTTCATTTCCAGTTTCCTCAATGTGTTAAAATCATTCGCTATTTAAACTTTAAACCAGCACATTCCTTTTTCTTTTTAAAACATTGTAAATTCAAGCCGTTCTTAAAAAAAAATGTTTGCTGTGCTCCTTCCTACCTACTCACTCAAAATTGCAGCTACCCAAACTTTTTTATTGACTTTCAAAGTGTTGATTTTTTTTTTCATGATTTCTGTCCTTTTCTGTTAACATAGTCTATGTAAAATCAAACTCTGGAAAAATAATGGGTCAGAGCACAGCAAACAAACATTAAATACTTGAAGAATAATATACAGAGATAACACAGTGATAATAGAGATCAGTACTACATTTGCTTCTAATGTGTTATTAACCTCCTTTAGGTTCCATGCTGCTGTTTTGGTATTTACTCTTGTATTGCATTTATCACTGCTTCCTCTGACTGCTGAAATATTAATCTTTGGAAGTGTTTGAAGCATTAATTATGTTGTAAAACATCACTGGAGCACTGGAATATTACAGAATCTGAGTAAAGTACATGTGCCATTATATACCATGATTCGTATTCATTATGTGTAATTATTGTTGTTGTATGGTGTTAAGCATCTCTTTCAACAATTTTTTAGTCATATTTTGCGGTGTCAACTGAAAACTTTATTCTGAGCACTGTCACACTGGAGTATCTTGCCCCAGACACGATATGATACTCCACTCGGTCACATTATACTGACACTGGACCGACCTGAACTAGATGCCGAATGCCAGCTTTTAGTACCATTTTTCAAATCCTTGGTATGACCTGGCCATGAATCGAACCAATGACCTTCTGCATGCGAGGCGAATGCTATGCCTTTATATCACCGCGGCAATTTTATGCGTTATTAAAGTGACTATAACAGATAGAGTAAGTTTAACATTTATTATACCCCCGACAAACAAAGTTTTGAGGGGTTATATTGGAGTCACCCTGAGGTCGGTCTGTCGGTCCGTCGGTCTGTCGGTCGGTCTGTCCGTTGCAATTTTCCTTGTCCGGAGCATAACTTGAAAAGTACTGGATGGAATTTCATCAAACGTCATACAATGGTAGAATATAATGAGAGGAAGTGCAGTGTATAAGAAACATAACTCTATTCTTGCTAATTACAGAGTAATTGCCCTTTGATATTTCTTCTTGTCCGGAGCATAACTTGAAAAGTACTGGATGGAATTTCATCAAGCTTCATACAATGGTAGAATATAATGAGAGGAAGTGCAGTGTACAGGAAACATAACTCTATTCTTGCTAATTACAGAGTTATTGCCCTTTGATATATTTCCCTTGTCCGGAGCATTACTTTTAAAGTACTGGATGGAATTTCATCAAACTTCATACAATGGTAGAATATAAGAGGAAGTGCAGTGTACAAGATACATAACTCTATTATTGCTAATTACAGAGTTATTGCCCTTTGATATTTTTTCTTGTCTGGAGCATTACTTAAAAAGTACCTGATGGAATTTCATCAAGCTTCATACAATGGTAGAATATAATGAGAGGAAGTGCAGTGTACAAGAAACATAACTCTATTCTTGCTAATTACAGAGTTATTGCCCTTTGATATATTTCCCTTGTCCAGAGCATTACTTTTAAAGTACTGGATGGAATTTCATCAAACTTCATACAATGGTAAAATATAATGAGAGGAAGTGCAGTGTACAGGAAACATAACTCTATTCTTGCTAATTACAGAGTTATTGCCCTTTGATATATTTCCCTTGTCCGGAGCATTACTTTTAAACTACTGGATGGAATTTCATCAAACTTCATACAATGGTAGAATATAATGAGAGGAAGTGCAGTGTACAAGAAACATAACTCTATTCTTGCTACTTACAGAGTTATTGCCCTTTGATATATTTCCCTTGTCTGGTGCAGTACTTTTAAAGTACTTTTAAAGCCATCAGTGATAACAGTTTAATAAAGTTCATGAAAGAACCAAGTTAGTGAATACATGGAGTTCGAGCAAAGCAGGTTCGATATTGTATTCCTAGTGCTGTTGTTTGTTTCTTATCCATAAAATTGTTGTCCATCAACATAACTCGAAAAAGTATAACATTTATTGATTGCAATGAAAGCTTGTACACTGCACAATAATTAAAAAGACCGTTTTTAATTTTAACAAAACCATAAAAAAATTAACAATACAAAAATCTCAATCCATAACATTCTCTTTTATTAAGAATTTTTTTTTGTCTGGAGCATAACTTTAAAACTATTGGATATAATTTAATAAAACTTCATACAATGGTTAACCATTTTCTGTCATGGCGGCATTCGGGGGTATTCATCACCTTCAGTGATAGGTCTAGTTTTATTTTGTTCTCAACCCTAGGGTAAGATTGATCTGGGCCCTGTTTACTCTAGGATTTTATTGAAACAGCAGCCCTTGATATTTTATCCCCAACTCTTTGACAAGTTTCAGCGTCTCATCCTATGTTTTTTAATCTTGAATAAGGTTAAATATAGTATCATTCTTCTGCAACTTCAACCTTAAAACTTTTCAAACTCTTGACCCTTTTATAAAGCCTTTAATTACCCAAGAAGGTCCTTCATGTCTGAGTGGTCTAAGGTATCGTCTCAAAGTCACTTACCTATCACCACCAAGGTCATAGGTTCGAGTCGTGCTTATTCTAAAAGATCTTTATTTGAGAAAGTTTGCCAGTAACTTGCGGAAGGATGGAGGTTTTACTCAGATTCATACAGTGGTCTTCCTCCACCAATAAAATTATATATAATATATAATGCTGACACATAATTATATAGCCTGAAATGTGTTAAAAATGGTGCTGAACTCCATTCCTCATATTTCTGATTAGTTTGAATATACATCCCAGCTTTGTATATTTCAATTTCAGTCATCATATAAGGTTGATTATCTCAGCCTTGTGTATTTTAATATCAGTTCAAACATAAGGTAGAATATCTCAGCCTTGTGTATTTAAATCTCAGTTTAAAACATAGGTAGAATATCTCAGCCTTGTGTATTTTAATCTCAGTTTATAACATCAGATAGAATATCTCAGCCTTGTGTATTTTAATCTCATTTCAAAACATAAAATAGAATATCTCATCATTGTGTATTTAAATCTCGGTTCAAAAAATAAGATAGAATATCTCAGCCTTGTGTATTTAAATCTCAGTTCAAAGGTTATATTGAATATCTCGACCTTGTTTATTTTATCTTAGTTCAAACATAAGATTGAATATCCTAGCCTTGTGCTTTTTTAGCTCAGTTCAAAGGTAAAATTTAATATTTCAATCCCAATATTTAGAGAAAACCTACTAAAAATGAACAAAACATTATTTAACTGTCATTTTAAGTGTTGTTTCTGTCTATCTATGTTGTTTCTGTCTTATGTTGTTTCTGTCTAACTATGTTGTTTCTGTCTATATGTATGTTGTTTCTGTCTATCTTTGTTGTTTCTGTCTAACTATGTTGTTTCTGTCTAACTATGTTGTTTCTGTCTATATGTATGTTGTTTCTGTTTATCTTTGTTGTTTCTGTCTATGTTGTTTCTGTCTGTCTGTGATGACTCTATCTATCTATTTCTTTTAAATTAAATCAGTATTTTTATTTGAATGTTGCACTTGTGTTTGCATTGTTCACTTATTCAAGCAGTTTTTCGGTTCATTTTATTATTTTCTTCTTTAGTTTAGCTTACCTGGCCAGTTGTCCTACCTGGCAGTGCATGTATTGCTTATATACCTATAACCGTTACAATGATAAATTAGTTTCCTTAAGTTCTTGTAAAATTAGTTATAAATATTTCATAACCTAGCTACATCATGTAAACAGTTTTTTTTAAATATTGAAATTGTTAGAATTTAAAACTAAGAAGGAAGAAACTAATTCTGTTTGATGGTCAAGGTTTTAATTGTATCAGCAGGCAGAAACAAGTTTTTTAAAACATCTGTAAAGAATTTATGAAAACCTAAATTGAATATATTGATGTATTTATAATTTTTATTATCTTAAGATTATTCTGAAGGTTTTAGCCACTTTCATTGTGTGATATACTGATAAAAAACTATTCAACCACTTCCATATTGTGATATACTGACAAAAACTACTTAACCACTTTCATATTGTGATATACTGATAAAAAACTATTTAACCACTTTCATATTGTGATATACTGACAAAAACTACTTAACCACTTTCATATTGTGATATACTGATAAAAAACTATTTAACCACTTTCATATTGTGATATACTGATAAAAAACTATTTAACCACTTTTATATTGTGATATACTGATAAAAAAACTATTTAACCACTTTTATATTGTATATACTAATAAAAAAATTATTTAACCAATTTCAGATTGTGATATACCTATAAAAAAAATGTTTAACCACTTTCATATTCGGATATACCGATAAATGGAGAATACCATGTTAGTTTCTGATATCATCAACTTTATCAGGTGAGGCTTAGAAGAAACCCAGGATGAGGCTTTGCTGAGTCTTTGTTGTTGTTTTTTTTGTGCCGAACCTGATAAAGTTGATAATATTAGACACTTACATGGTATTCTATTTATAGTGTCAATATTTCTAGTTTGATTTTTATTCATTTTAAGTTGGGATAAAAATAGTTCTGTCCAAGTCAAAATGTATGATTATACATAATGATGTCATGTGCCTGATAAGCATACAATGATGTGATAATCCTATGTTTATCATCCATGTAGCTTATCAACAGAAATGAATGCATTGACAATGTTTTATCTATCCAATTTCATAATATCATGGACTGATATAAAATGATTATTTTAAAAAATTTCAAGGGTCCTCCATGGCCGAGTGGGCTTAGGCGCCGTCTCAAGATCATTTACCTCGCACCACTAAGGTTGTAGGTTTGAGTCCCGCTTGCTCCAAAAACATTATGTGAGAAAGTTTCCAGTTTCTTGCAGAAGGAAAGTGATTCTACTCAGTCTGAGGTCTTCCTCTATTAGTAAAACTGTGTTGGGTCTTAGTATTTTTACATTTGGCATCAAATGCATTGAAGTGTGGTAGCGCATACATGTCAACATTTCTGAAGAAAATATTGTTCTTAGACACATTTTTGTTTCAGTCTATGTAAAGTACATAATTTTAAACTAGTTTTGGTATTTCCAGCCTGACGAAGAAGAAATAGCCAGGCAGCTGGAGAACCGAGGCATGGACGATGCTCTACTCTTCTGTTGACATCGGGAAACAGGTATGTAGGAAAGACAGCTATTTTGTTTATTAATTTGAATGGATTTTATATATTATGGTATGGCATCCATCCATTAACAAATTATTTCCCCACTGTTTTCTAATAGTTTAGTAGTTACAGTACTGAAACTTTATAAAGAGAACATATTTGCGAAAATTGCTTTTAATTTTCATGGGGGTATGTAAATCAAAGGTCAAGGTCATTGTGAGTGAGTCAGAGAAAATGGCTATTCCTGGGATATTTTGATTTTACCCGGGAACACCATGTTAACATTAATTTCATTTTTAAAGGTTGCGGCCCTGATTGTTGTTTTGAGCCCCAGATGGAAAAATATTTTTTTTACCTCTTTTGCTGCCAATGTCGCCGTTTAGCGATCAACCACGAACTGCCAAGGTCGCCGTTTAGCAATCAACCACAAACTGCCAATGTCGCCATTTAGTGATCAACCACTAACTGCCAAGGTCGCTGTTTAGCGATCAACCACGAACTGCCAAGGTCGCCAATCAGCAATAAGTAGTAATGGCATTTACAGTCATGGTCAGGATTATTTTGTACATATGTTAATGAAATACAAAAGTACAGTGTATTTGCACAGAGTGTTCTGACGGTTCCATATCAATATTAGCATTAGTAGATTATGCTAATTAAACTCAATTATATACACATTAACATGGTTTTCATGGAAATATATTTGGCATTGAGAAGTATGTGCTAATTTTGTTGTTTTGTTTTTTTTCCCTCCAGATTATTCAATAGACAGAGACACTTGTTGATTGGTAGTGTACCCAGGCATTACATCAAGAACCGACTCCCAAAGTTGGACAAAATATACGAATGGCCTTGTTCCACTTCATGAATAAAAAGTCAGTCAACAAAAGCATGTGACAGTGACATTGTGAAAAACATGTTTTCTACCAACATCTGTATCCTGGTTTATACTTTATTTGAGATTGATTACAAAATAACTTTACTGAGAATAATCTATCAAGTATTGAGGAAGAAATTTGTACTGACTGTGAAAGGTTCGTAGGGTGACTGTACTGAGACCAATGTACACTCTATCATGATTGACCCATACTCAGAACATAGAAATCCATTCATCATTTGATTAATGTTTGGTTTTTGTCGGTTTAAATTAATATTCAATTACAAAACTGTAAACTTTAGCGACACGCGTATATAACTGGTAGAATTTGGTATTGCTATAGAATTATTTTATTATATTTGTATACCACTGTATCCATGTATGAAGTATCTATGTCTGTATAAGTGATACTCCATCATACAGCTTCAGCATTTGACGACTGTACAGATTAGCTAACCGACACCTGACAGTTTATGTATTTTCTCAAAAAGTATCAAAGAATATGCAAAATAAGCATTTCATGCAAAATAGATGCGCATGAGACCTTGTATAGAACTTCGCTCTCGGGCTATGTAAAATTTGTCTGTAAATGTAAAATGTTAATAACGCTACTAAATATTTTGATGAAGATATTTGAAATACAAAAGTGGCGGGTTAGTTGGTTCATTCAGTATATTTATACACTGGCTATATCACAAGCTCAGTGAATGTATCTTTGATATATATTTATAGATTTTGTATAATAATTTCAACTGCAATATTAAATGTGCAGTATAAATATACAAACAAATGACATTGTATGTAACATATAAACAGTATGTGCAGCATGTAAACAACTGCAGTAAACTACGCAGCATGTATACAACTGTAATAAATGGTGACTTTAACATATAAACAACTACAATAAACAGTAAGTGCAATATGTAAGCAACTGCAATTAACAGTGACTTTAACAAATAAAAACATATAAACAACAGCAATAAATTGTGCACTTTATAAACAACTGCAATATTTACAGTGTGAAATATATAAACTGCAATAAACTGTGCAGTACACAAACAACTGCAATAAACTGTTCAATATATAAACAACTGCAAAATACACTGTATGCAATATATAAACAACTGCAATATATAATATATAAACTGCAATGAAATGTGCAATATATAAACAACTGCAATATACCCTGTATGCAATATATAAACAACTGCAATATACACTGTATGCAATATATAAACAACTGCAATATATAAAACAACTGCAATAAACACTGTATGCAGTATATAAACAACTGTAATATACAATGTATGCAATATATAAACAACTGCAATATACACTGTATGCAATATATAAACAACTGCATTAAATAAACAACTGCAGTAAACTGTGCAATATATTAACAACTGCAATATACACTGTATGCAATATATAAACAACTGCAGTAAACTGTGCAATATATAAACAACTGCAATGTACACTGTATGCAATATATAAATAATTGTCATCTTAATTTATCAGAGAAGTTCAAAGTAAAACAATACGAAAAGCTGACAACATCCTGAAGTTTTAGTTTAAGAAAAATGTTAAAGAAATAATTTGTTCTATTTTGTTGTATATATCTTATTTCTAATCTATACTCCCTAGATGGTAGTGGTATTTATTCATATTTATTAGCATACTGGTGTGTGTTTGTGTGTTTTATACTGTATTGAAACTTCCACTTTTTACGCTAGATTTTGATGTAATGAATAATTAATGTATACTTTTTTGTATAAAAATATGTATGTTTTATGTATGTATAAGCAATATGATATAAAGAGATATGTTATGATTATAGTCAATTCTCTATTACTTTGCTTTGATGATATGTAATTGCATAGCTAGATTTAGATATCATTATTTGTAAACTTTTATGGCATCTTATATTTAATATAATACAGGTGTACTATATTTCTTTAATAAGCTTACATATGAATTAAGTCTCAAAAATAAACTTTCCTCTGAAATGGAGATTCCTCTTCCAAAACCAAACAAGGGGTTGGGAAATAAAGAAAAGGAAGAAAAAGAGACATGGTTTTTAAATGTTTTTTTTTTAAATTTTAAAAATCCTTTTGATGAGTTGAATTGTTTTGCTCGAAAGGTTTTACGAGTTGACACGCTGTCAATATCTAGTATATCACCTATAAAGTTCCGTAGTTGTGATGTGTTGATTACTGATGCGACCAATTGGCAGTGACCCTCCAATCCTGAATTCGATGCTCTACCACTGGACCATGCGCTGTTTGTTGACAAATGGTTGGACATATTTTTTATGTTTCGTGATCCCTAGGATTGTTTTAATGTATCTACGTGTATATATGACAAATGGATTTTTGCTTTAACCAAGAACTTGTATAGAAGGATAGGAAACTTGCACCTCCTGACTACAGCACACAATGGATTCATAATTTGCAAATTATTCATTTATTATTCACAGGCAAGTGATTTCTTTTACAAAAAAATGTAAGTTGTATGTAATCTTAGATGTTTAAAAATGTTTCAATCAATCAAAATGCTCTTGAATTAAAGATATTGAGGTTTCTTGTAATTTGTCATTGTTTTAGTTGCCGTATACACATTTTGTAATCACAAGTACTTCAACGATTTTAAACACAAATTTCTAGGAATGGTATTGTTTTAATGACAATTTCATTCTGCAGTGTAAGAATTTTGATTTGTGTTCCTGAGATGAATGGAAGTGAAGATAATTAAAAACGAGATACTGGGAGATTTTGCGTGAATACGCAATCGTTCACAAATTCTCTAACAGTTACCTTTCCTTATCTTTATAATTCCTTGCTTTAACACACCGTCACAAAACATTTCAAACATAAGATGTTTTGTACAAACATTGAACACATTTTCACCAAATACATTTGTGCAAATTTTGATAACAATATTGTTATTGATACTTTTGCCAAAATTCTAATAAAAATGCAAATGAAATGCTTAATTATAATGTAAAGTAAATTTCTGAATTTAATCAGACTCGGCTCAGTAGATATTGCATTTGACTTGCAATTCAGGAGTCCCAAGTTCGAATCCGTACTCGGTCACAATCTCTGTGATTCCATGCCATGTGAAAAAGGGCGCACAACTCAATACAATTACCTACCAACATATATTGTGACTTTTTATAACTTCAAAATGCTAGTGAAGCTAGTTTCACAAAGAATGCGTTTGTCATATATACATTGATACAGCCACCAAATGAAGCCGAGTGGGCCTCGATTTGTGAAAAGATATAAAACACTTCATACGATGTATCTTAACTTTGTAACATACATTGAAATTGAAGCATCTGGCTCCTGTTTCAACAAAATTTTCTTAAGTTTTTCTTAAATACTTAAAAGAAAAATAATTTTTGACTGGGTACTTTAATATTATTTAATTAATGTCATTGAAACCAGATGCAGTTTTTACTGACCCAGTCTAAAATCATGATGAATTGGGTGCTTTTTTTTAATATACTTTTGTAAGTTTTTAAGAATAAGTTCTTAAATATATTGGTAAAACAGATTTCTGACACAGAAGTGCAACATCCGACACTGAAAGATTGTAGGTGGTTTGACAGTTTGTCTTAATTAACAACTAGAAACATTACTCTGGAGACTGATTAACTGTTAGGAAACACCTGATGAGTGTTTGCTATATCGGATTATACAATGGAGCTTACTAAGTTGATCACGATGTTAACCTTGTTGTGATATATATATATAAATATTATTTATATGCTTGTCTCAGATTTGGAGTGATTTTCCTCGCCAAATGTGATATATCTGTTTAAATAAAACATACCTTATGTAGACATACAACGTGTTCCACTTTCTTTTTTTCTTTTACCTTTCCTGACCAAAGTTGGTACAGACATTATGTGTTTGTTCAACTTGCCTGTCCATTTGCAATACTTTGTGCCGTCAACTCTGCTTCAATCTACATCTGTTTGAAATGGAACTTCATGAAATATACCTATGCTTATTGGAGATGCCCTTCTTTTAGGATCTAGTTTAGACATATTGTAAGTAATTTGTGTTACAGAAAATTAACTTCATTTGATGATACATATTTATATATAACATAAGCCAACTGACTGGTCAATTTAGAAGTGCAGGAAAGCATTTCACAAAAAAAATTGCAACAAAAATCGCCATAAACGTAAACCAACAATTATTCATATTTTTTTTTATTTTCAACCGAATGAATCCAAGTTGGCTCAAATCATACAGAAAGTTGCATATTTTCTGAAAATACAATTATTTCAAATGTCGATCAAAATTTGAAAACACAACGGACAAAATTGTCAAATTTACTTATGTCGATTTTTATTGCAAGTTGTTTCCTGAAATGCAGCCAAGGTCTAGAAAGGGGTCTGGTAGTCTTCCCTCATTGATTTGTTTTCATATGTAAATGGCCAATGATGCATTGGCATGGATTTTGTTGTATTTTTTTCCATGTAAAACATACCAATTATTTAAGGGAATTTCAATTAAATCAGATTCTGTTACTTTTCTGGGGAAAAGGGCCTATGTGTATGGTGTATTATGTAAACATGGATGAAATGTAAAACCATTTATACATTGTGTGAATTTGAAAGTAGTACTAGAAACTTGAAAAAGAAATGGGACATAAAAAGTTGAACAAAAATGGAGGGGAAAGCCCCCATTGATAACTATGTACTGTTGCCCATCTCTATTCACCCTCACAATCGCCCCACATATTGCTCTAATTAAAGTCACGTGTTAAAAAGAAATGAGTTGAAATTTTGAAGTACATGTACATTGTAAAGAATGAGTCATACAAATGTATTCATATTTTGCACCAGTATACCTATGAGTATGTTTGTTTTGTTTGAATATTAAGCATTTTTATACATTCGAGGGCAAATAGATTATCAATCAGTTAAATTAATGTAATCACTCCTGGGATCCTAAAGGTTAACCAGTACATGAACACACCTGCAAGCAGCAGATAGCTTTCCCACTGTAAGCAATGATGCAGGACGAATGGCAATGAGACGCAATATCATATCAATCTTAACGGAGCCTGACCCGGTCAGAATTCAAACTCAAGTCCCCTGGATTGATAGTCAGATGTGCTACCGACTGAGCTAACAACACAAATCATAACATTTGCATTATTTTTCCCTGTGTGCATTCTAGCGCTCACTTTTATTGGAATTTCAGCAAGCTTACACATTAGTTGTATACCCATATCTTTCGATATTGGTTTCGAAGTTATTTCACTAATAATGTTTAAGTCATGGCCCTTGAATCATCAAAGTTGCATTTTTTGCCCCTTTTCATTATTTTAGTTTTGACATTTTATCATGTTGAACAGCAACGTGACGTAAAGCTCTGCGATGTGTGAAATCAGTTGTACATTTTACGCAGGAGAAACAATATTATCTTGCGGCACTGCACAGCAATTGGCTTGTAATTATGTCATCTTAGATTAATACGCTCCATTACTCAGGATAAAAACATTTGACTTGCCATATTTCCTAGTGCTGAATCAGTGATACAGTCAAGATACACTGCAAGTCAAAGGTTTTGTTCTGAGAAATAGAAAATATGTCGAATACAGACGCGAGAACAAAACACCCTATATTGTATATTTATGGCGTCATCAGATAGGACAGATAGCATAGGGGCCATCATAAAGGATTATACCAATCTTGGGGAAAATTGCAACGTTACAGAATAGAGCTGTTAAACGAACATAAGTATTTGAATGGTACGAGAGGTTTGGGGACAACCTAGAGTAACTTGAGAAAGGTGAAGATCAAATGTGCCCTACCCACCCCCCAAGATTGATTAATTGATGTTTATACAGGTAAAAACACACATATATATATAACTATCAACCATACTGTATAGAATTAATTAACTATTTCAAATTATTTACTATAAAGTATCTCACAATTCATTTTTAAAATTATTGTTTTGGCAGAATCAGAGACATAAGATGTCTATGTCTCTGTCAATATTTTTGTCTCTGGCAGAATCAAAGTAAATAAGTTGATAATCTGTCGCATTAAAATGTACTGTGGTAACTCAGAAATGAGTGAAAAATCTCAAAGAAGTATTCAATTAATGCAACATTGAGTATACATGATATCCTGATGTGTAATAACTTTGAATTGCCCATTAACACGGTTAGGGAACTCCGTCACAACGTGAACAGTTTGTCACAGATTCACGACGATCTGATGCAGGAAAACACAGCATACAAGTATAAAGTCAATTATTTACTGGATACAGCTAAAAGTTTTAAATATTTTACATGAATAAAATTTCACCTAATATTAATTAGTAATTTCAATGTTCCAATCAATCGTGTGAACCAGTAAATGTTTAAAATGCAGGAATTAATAAATCCTCACTAAATATGTATGCAAAACGAAAGTAGAGATGAAATTGTCAATAAGAACATTAATCAGTGCAGAATATCATTTATAGCTGTTGTTTAAGTAATTTTGTTTAAAAAAAGAGTTATAACTAATTTTTACTTATTCCATGTGAGAAATTCCGTTTGAAAAAAGCTTCATGTGTCAGGTTTGTGTCGATGTTGCTTTTAATGTCACGGATTCTTCTCTACAGGGTCACAGATTCTAGTCGACACTATTGGCAGGAATGGACATATCTTTTGTCCAAGATTCCTCGCTGTATTGTGATCTGGATGAAGGCCTATTATTGATTAGATGTCCTTTCTCAGCCACCAATGAAACCGCTCATATTTTTGAAAATAAAACATTTCATTTTACATTGAATGTCATGACTGTCAGTAGATGTTGACTTCTGTCCTCTGATGATGACATCATTCCAGGAACGAGAAAGTAGATCAAATAAGCCGGAAGGAAGTTACATGGAATTTTCTACTAGCCAAATAATGTCTTACCTATGCATTTGTCTTTGGACGAAAATGGAAATGAGGCATGTACCAAAAATGTTCATTCATTTGCGGATTGATATCATTTTGTTAAATCTGGCTAGCGCGAACATTTTCATACTGATACCATGGGAAAGGGGGGTGGGGTGGGGGTGGGGAACAAAAAAAACTATTAGACACTCGTTATGTAACGTTTAGGTCATCGAGTTTGAGTAAGAATTTGTCAATCTACCATTTGCAGGTATGTATTCAATAATTTTACGGCGACGTAACGTAACGCAAAACCAATGCATTTGGCAAATTCCTCGATATCCGTAGCAACGCCAGAGCCAAATCACAGATATTATCATTTTGGTGGTTTTATGACCCAGATATTCTCAATTTTTGCAAGGGAAACTTCCGACCGTGTGAAAACATTGACCTGGGTCAAGTATTGCCTGGTGAACTGTGCTGCCATTTAGATCCAGTTCAGATGACGTCAAACACATAAAAGCATGGCAGCAAGGTGACGTCGGGTCATTATTTGACCAGTACTAATATATGGGCGCCGGGCTACTCTGATTAGTTAGGAGTTACGACTCAAACGATAACGAATAGTCTGTACTGAGACGCCATTGTCCAGCAGCGGAGGTAGCTGGCAACAGATGCTGACGTAAGTACGTCAACGTGATGTAACGTTCGGTTCCGGTCTTTCTCTCCATGTTTACCGTTTACCAGTCACTGCAGACTGTAAACAGTTCAGGTATATCGGAAACGTACCTCAAGTCGCTCGATCTATTTTCGACAGCACCAAAACTGGAATGTGACCACCATGCCGTTACCCAACCAACTATCATTTTATTGCGCCCGTTTTCGGAAAGTCGTATCATGTTGAAAACTGTGGATGATGTGGTCTGATAAACCTGTCGACAGCATGTGCACGTGGAAAAGGTGGAAATGAATGTTCTGGGCACTAAGTGCTATGTACACTAAGTGCTATGTATACTAAGTGCTATGTACACTAAGTGCTATGTACACTAAGTGCTATGTACACGGTGCATATCAGTTTAACTCCACATCGTCTTATTCTCAACATCGCCAAGGTAAAACAATACATGTACATTGGAGATGAAACACAGACAGAGCTACAGCAGTAATAAAAGAGGGACGTTTCTTTTTTTGCTGAGTAGGGCCTTTAAATAAGATATCATTACAACATTTTTTTTTCTCTTCAAAGATCATATAATCATATAAAACGTATAAAACACATAAATACAAGATTTATATTTTGTGAGGGTGGGTCCAGTGTACGATATATTGACATGTGTAATTAAGCACATCTCCAGAACCCCCAAGTATACTTGCGAGTATTCAAGTTCCCTAACTTGTCTTTCATGTTTTTCCCTGTAGATAATTATAGTTTTTGTGTACATTTTGAACGAATATAACGTTACTATATATGTTTTGCTTTATTAATCCCGAAAAGTTTGAAAAAGTTCCAAGTTTAAATCTTTATTAAATTCTTATTTGTTAGATAAATGAAAACGAATAATGGAGAATAGCGGAAGATTTTAATCTGAGTCTCAAACTTAGGCAGTTCATTGAGAACAAGACATGCATCAATCGATGGAATGGATAAATACATCACTTAAAACGTAAATACGTATAAAAAAGTGGCAATTTTTCAGTGTTTTCTCCAGCTTCATTTTTTTGGGGGTCATTGATGACCCACTGACTAAAAATCTAGGGGTCATTTTCAAAATCTGGCGGTCATCAATTGACTAGTTTTAAGCTTAATCAACATGAATAAATGGAGTTAAAAATACATATTTTACTAAAACAGTTTTACTACCTGTTTCACACAAATTTCTCCATCAAAACTGCAACTTAAGATAACAACTTCAAAACAATTTAACTCCAAACGAATGTTTCAATTCTGGCAATAAGTTACAACAACTTGAAACTTAGTAGTTGTTTTTATGATTTTGTCCCTTTAGTCGTGAACTTTTCAAATGTTATGGCCACAGCTCAATCACCAAGGCCCTAACTATTTTAAATGAAAAACACTAAAATTCTTTCAATATCTTATATTTACTGGGCTACATGTTTAGCATTATACTCTTTGGAAAACAAACTTTGTTTTTGTTTTCTTTTTTCCAAAAGCATTTCTCTTCAAAGCTAGACTCATTTTAGAGAAATTTTATCTTAAAAAAAAAAAAAAAAAAAAATAATAATATAAAATACATTTTAATGGTAACTTCACAAAAATTAATTTCTTTTTTCAACAACCTTTTAATCGTCCGTTACAGAAACATAAACGGCGCCGGGAATACTGCCGTAAAACTTGGACCGGCCGTTGTTTAAACTGGTATTAAAATGTCGCGCATGCGCCTCTCGATACTTTATAGAAAACAAAATAAAAAGTTTTTCAGATAGAGTATCGTTCGTACATTTAAACAACTTTTATGAAAAGTTTCACGCTTCCACATTTCATCTTCATATACAAACAACCTAAAACTGGGTAAATGTCAGTAGTAGTGTTGCAGGGTACGTTTGTTTTCACAGATGTTGTCTTCAAACTACACTTGCTTCGCGGAAATTATGTATGAGATCATAATCGTCTATGCGATTGCATCAATAGAGCGTTCGTAACCAATTAAAGCGTTTATTTAACTTGGTAGAATCGCATGACTGGGATTGCCCTGAATCAGACCACGTGATCTGTCAAATCGGCTGGCATTGTAAAAATAACTCTGAAACCAGCTTGCCGAAACAAATATGCGTAATTTGAATTTCTGTGTTTTCAAGGTTGCGTCATAGTGGACGCACTGAACAAAGTTGATTGCGTCAGATGAGAATTTATTGCGTCAAAAACGCAAGAAACGCGCTCTGGAGAAAACACTGATTTTTCCCTAAAATGATTCGTTATATGAAGAGTTTCAAACTACCAGCGGAAGTCTCACGAAACATGACTATTGCTTTTTGATTTATAATTCTTGTCACATACAGCGCACTGAAACTATCTCCATAATCTCCTAAAAGTATAAAATGGATTTGCAGGCGCGTACCCAAGCTATATTGAAGTGGATTCAGGAATCTACGTTCCGAAAGTCGCCGGTTCGAGCCCTTCCCAGCCAGGAATTTGATTGCCTTTTATTAACTGCAATCTCAGTTATGTTTTCTACCCAGGAAGCGGACGCGAGAGTTATTTACATTAGCTCTAGAAACTTGTAACGCTTAAACAATGTTCGATCCATCACATTGAGTGCCATAGTCTAGTTGTAAGATAATCTCGTTTTAAAACAAAATAGTAATAATTACAAAATAAGTTAAACATTTTTTTTAAGTTTGAAGACGTTTTATTTAATGACCGGCATTACCGTTTCAGTGCAAAACGAATCATTTATGTTACCATCACCGGCGTTAGAACAGTAAGACTCTTCATAAAGTCACAATTTGTACTCAACTGAGCGCCCCTGGTTCTAGATAAAGTCACATTTCCGGGATTTCTTACCGGCAATTTTTAATTACATTTCCAATGTCAATCTGCTCACGTCTGTAACTATGAAGCACGACTAGTCCAGAACGGCATTCAGATCTCATGGCTGACCTTAGATAATCTGCACTCTACGCACGACACTGAACGACCATTCCGCACTGGCATGGTTGGAAGTTCAACCAGACAGGAAAGGATATCAGGATATAGTATACTTCACGTCGGAAGCTCTCATGGTCACCACTTAGGTCAGTAAAGCACTGTGTCCCTGTTGTGGCGTCAGCTGATGCAACATACTCGACAAATCTGGGTGGTAAGCACATTGCTCTCCAATTGCCCTTTGCATGCAACTACTGGTTAAGAGGCATTACATCCTGCGAAACTATGTCAAACTTCAAGATGCTACGTCTGTGCATCGAGTGAACTCACTATTGTTGAATAGGCCGATTTATACGTACGTGTACAAGGAGTCTGCCAGACTTACCCATCTAGTTTTACAAAGGTTTTGAAGTCGGTCCGTTTCTCCATCAAGAACATCATTTTCATACTCATTTTTTAAATGCAAGTTTTGCTGAATAGTTAAACGCTAATGTAATCTGTTGGACAGTATCAAACATATTACTTACGAATTTTCTGAAATCAGCTAAAAAATCAAAATCATGTGGACCCAGCTGCGTATTTGCTTATGATCAGGTACGCTCCTGATTTGGTAATAAACAGAGTGGAATATGACTTCAATAAAAGTCAAATACAACCACCTTTCGTCATACATGTAGTACACAAACAAGGTGGTGAGAAAGTCGACATGACGTCATCAAAACGAAATACACTGTTTTAATTTTAAATCTTGGTCATCTGCGACGCTTCTTTTGTAAATGATTAACGTCTTGAACATTTATTATTTGAAAACGATTAACTGTACTCTGATAATGTTTCTAAATCGTTGATTCAAATAATGATCTACCTTGGTGTTTCCCTTAGATTTATTAAAGCAAACATCGAAGATAATGAAGAAAGTATTTGTATTTTCCCTGCTGGGCATCAAACGCGTCCATTTATTTATGGCATACAGTTGACGAAGTCCCTCATATTTTGTCGCACACATATGAATTTCAAAACATGGAGGTCTTAAACGGGCGAATCGAGTGTAATTTTGAAATAATTGGTGGTGAAAACAGTACTGACAGTAAAATTCATGAAAACACAACATTGACATGCATTTTTATCTAAATAACATAAAAAATAAAACAGTCAGGCAATCACTGTCAAAGCTACGAGTGTCATTTCATAGATTAGAGATTGAATGAGGTCGATGGGCAAGAAACAGGGTCGACGTTGATGAGAGAAAATGTAAATACTGTAATATACTTGAAGACGAGTTTCATTTTATCATAGGTTGTCCTTTGTATGCTGTTTTTCGCAAAAGATATGTAAAAAAAAATATTTTTATGAAAGACCAAGTATGCGAAAACTTGTGTTACTATTAAAAACTGAAAACAAGAGAGATATTTTTAATCTTGGTCTGTTTTTACAGAAAGCTTTTAAATTAAGAAATGAAATACTGTATAATAATTAACATGATTTCCTTCTCCCAAATCACTAAGAAAAGAAGAAATCATATGTTTCTTAAAAACAAGAATACTGCGGAATATTAAATGGGGATAATTAACATAATTATGTTGTAATGCATGCATTATTCAATATCAAATTGTCATATAATTATGTTACATATATATGTCGTACTTACCAAAAACACAAGTCCCCGTGGGACTGGAAATAAATACAATATATGTTGTACCAAATTGTATTGTAAATTTTGCTGTGTATAATGCTGAATGTCATATTGTTTTGTAAATATGTTGACTCATGGATCAGTCTGATCCTTTGTCATTAAAGAAATAAAAGTTCAAAAGTTCATGATATCATAAAAAAAATCCAAAAGATGGTGCCATTTAGTGAACATGTATTTTGGCACATGTAAACACTCTCGGTTTTCTCAAATTGTGTCTTTTGTGGTGATAGCTGCAAGGTAGGAATGAACTACCGATGGAAGACATTATAATTAATTAAATATTGGGAGTATGCATTAAGAAACATAGTGAGTATAAAACAAATTTTCGTGTTTTTCTTAGCTTTGACGTAAATTTACAAACAAAAATCCGCCATTTCTCAAGAACGCATACCCTCAAAATACGATCATGCTGACTCTTTCTAAGATGAAACAAATTTAACTACGTGTAAACGTGTATAATAGATCAAATTGAAATCAAAATTAAATCACGTGACTCATTTAAAACATTACAAGATACGTTGCCATTTTAAGCTGGAAATCTATTTTATACTAACCTAGGCACATAGCCCAAGTTAAGAAATCCTTTTTCAAACTATTATTTTGACATGTTTAAATATATATCTTTTTGGCGTTACGGATTCAGTAAGTATATAATTTTTATAGGCATGGTATATTAGAAAAAAAATGATTTTAGCCAAATTTAAAATTTTGAAAAAGATCTTATCTACTACTAGTATTCCCATTAAACCTTTGCTTAAGCTTAAAGAGAACCTGAAAAATGACATTGTAGCAAGACAGAAAATAAATATTTTCTAGTTATAAAATCTAGTTTGTCAGTACAATATACCTTACAATACTGTTATAATAGTTTCACCTGACAAATAATTATCAATAGTAATGACTATGTGGACTCGATAATACTTTGGTTTAAAACATATTTATTCAATCAAATTTACCTACATACAAATTAGTATAAAAGTATAAATATGGATTATAACAGATGATAAAATCTTAAAAAGTTCTTCTCTATGACACAAATTAAACGTAAACAGATTTGGCAGATCATAAACAGTTTTATGTAATGATCTCAACATTATGAATATAACATAGTTCAAAATATACTATAAAAAATATCTTTACAAACTGTTAGAATATTGGTTCTTATATGTTTTAAGAAAATTATAGATGAAGCCAGTAACTGAAAAAGTGTATAGTAATTATAGTTATGTATATATTATATGAATTCACATAATAATACTAATTAGCATTTAATATGGACATGTTCTGAACGGCATGGGCGGGTCGATCTCATCACATAAATTGAAACAGCCTTGTTAATTCTTTAGACGTACGTGTTTAAGGAGAAGCGATTAGTAGATAAAATGTATTTGTTGACTGCTTCAGATATTTTAACATTATTGTCATAAAAGAACTGCGGTTCGCCAAAAATATCATATTATAACCAAAAATTCTTTAATTTGTGTTTTGAGCCAAAAATAAAACTCTTTTTTTTTACCCAGATGTGGTGACAGCTTATTATCGACTTGCGAAGATGAACAAGATTCTTAACACATTTTCAACTTTAGAAGAAATAACACTATAATCATTATGAGCTAAAAGAACTGCGCTGCCATCAGCATATAGAACAGAACAGAACAGAACAAAACATATATTTTATTAAACTTAAGCATTACAGCTCATCGTGTTACATATATACAAAATCAACACATATGTTATATAGAACTAATTCACACTGATTTGCAAGCTCCGACTGTATGCACCAGTGTGAATTGGATTGGGTTTGGAACTAAAATCATTCTCGTATGCACACCGTTTCATATCAACTTGATAAACAGAGGACGAGATCCCTGACAGCTTTTCAATCATTTACCGGGTGTGACCAAACTATATCATTTAGTGGGAAAGTAAAACTACAGAGCAGTGAAGACTGGGAACATAAGGCATTTGAAACTATATTCACTACTTCCTCTTAAGAATTCATGAAGGTGTAATGCCAGTTATAGAGTGATTTGTATTTGTTCCAGCAAGCACTTCTTCTACCATAACTGTGTTATGAGAATTGCTGAGGTTCTATTTCTAGGTGCCGGGCACGATTAGCTCAGTCGGTTACGAGTCTGACTATCAATCAAGGGGTCGTGAGTTCGAATCCCCGCCCGGCAACAGTCTCCGTGATGATTGATATACGACATTGTGTCTCATTATCATTCGTCCCTCACCACTGATTGAAGTGGGAAAGTTATCAGTTACTGGCGGAGTTGGGGTGTGCTCGAGTACTGGTTAATTCCAGGAACCAGTGGTTAGGTCAACTGATCGTCTGTTAGCCCTCGATGGCATAAAAATGACGCTAAATATTCAATCAATCAATCAATCTATTTCTAGGTCAATATCCATTCAAAAATCGAAACTAATGAAATGCTACGCTTCACCATACTAGAGGGATCCAGTCATTTCATTAACCAAGTAATTTCGTAACCGTCTTTCTCTCTGTCTGAAATGAATCGCACTCCCCAGGGACTTTAAAAACGCACTACTTTCACATATAGGTTATTTAAGAGCAGAAAATGTCATCCGATTTTAAAGAAAGTTTATATACGCTAAGAGTGCCATCTCTGTCTTCTACTGTCAAAATTTCACGACTGAGACTTGAAATTGTATGTCTTTTTTTCCCCCTTAAACATGCACTCGTTATTGACGCCTATGATTTTTCACTTTTGGTGAATATAATCGGAACAGGAGGGAAACGGAATAGCATTTTCGCTGGCAAACACTGGTTACTGATGGTATATATATTGGATATAGTAGTAATATCAAACTTCTAATCCTCTTTACTGCCGTTTGTCAATAAAATACCAATGCATATCAATATAAATATCGCTCGGCCATTTCTGCCTATATTTTATGGAGTGATTTTTATAAAAATATTTGTTGAAACATTTTAATTTATTTATAAATAAAATGTTTATTATTATATTTTATCTTCAACAGGTCAATTCGTGAAATCTGCTGTCACATTTACTCAGTGCCAAGTTCTTAATACATTCTTTATATAAATTATATAAACCTTATCGGTGTGATGAACTTCAGGTTGCTTGGGATAAGACTTTTGAAAAGGAGGAATTAGAGCAGGGGAACTTTATAGAAAGTTAATTGATACTATTAATATATATTATTTTTGTGTATATAAAAAGTTCAAAAAGTTTTGTCGGTATTTTCATGCAAGTTTAACTATAATAAAAAAGTTTCGATGTTCAACTTTATTTGTTGCAGTATTAAGAGCGACATCAACTGAATTTAAAATAAGTCTATAGTTTGGCTGAAAGTTATTGCCCCTTTGTGTAAAACAGCATTTTGTCAAATAAAAGCACTATTTGTCTAGTTATACAACTGAAACTGTGTAAATGATAAGATAAAACACCACAAAATGTAAAACTTGTAAAATAAATGCATAACATGGCAACACTGTACATGCATTCCCTCTTTAAAGTTATGAAGTCGGTAAATTACCTCCCTTTACATTGAAAAAAGAACGATTTAGGATGGCGGATATCACCAGAACGAAACTTGGTATATTTTATTTAATCACCGATTCTGTTTGTTACAAACCCAAATTCAATTTCAGATTGCGTCTTCATAATATCATTTCCATATCCAGGTACACCTTTGGCTTTAAATGCACCCTATAGGAGTTCCCCTGTATTTTTACAGACAAAACATTTGGTTTTCAGTATACTTTATGTACATTTTTCAATATATGAGAACAAGAGGATTTTGATGGATAAAAGGGTGAATAATTCTTCCCATTTAATTTTTTTTCAAAACCTGATTTAATTTAGTACTTTGTCTAAAAAAATACTTAACCTGGCTGTTAATTGTCTTGATCTAATTTTATTGTTGTTGAGTGTTTTTTTCGTTCACTTTTTTAGTCTCTTTTATTTTCAGTAGCTACATTTTAATTTAGTGTGTTATTTGTTTTTCTTTCTTCATACTTTTGATTCAAGTAAATGACTACATCATGATATTAATCATGTGATTAGTTTTTGTCTTGTTTTTTTTTTTTTTTTTTTTTTTTTTTGTGTAGACATTCAGTAGTCAATCATGTGGTTTTCCCAAAGTATATATTAGCTCATTACAGATGGATCGAGATAAGATTGTTTTACCCCCAATTTGTTAGATTGTTACTATAATATAAAAGCCCCCTTTAAGTCGTATCTCTATTCAGACAAAGATATATGCATATAATGACAATGACAAATGGTTTACTTGCTTTAAGACCACCAGCCCATGCAAAATGATTTTATACAAATACAGTTATACGCAGTTATACATGCACAAAACAGAAATATTATAGCATAGTACATATACATTAATGTATACTTTAACTAGTAACACTTATCACTTCTTTTCGTCTTTTAAAGGCATAATGGAGATAAGTTGTTACAGTTTTATCAAACTGTCATTTTGTGTTATGAACTTATGTTCAGTCGGGTTATTAAAATATTTATCTGGCAAATATGCTTCTCTTAAATCTGTTTATATATATATATATTACAACAAAGTAAAATTGAAACTCATCTTCTACAACATTTACATCACACAATATACATAACTTTCGATCTCTTTCTATATTTCTGTAACGACCTCTTTCAATTTCTAGGTCATGAGAACTCGATCGGAAACTTCGATAGAAATAACGAAATTTTCTGATATTTAGCACATACTAATATTCACTTTCAAATTTCAGTGTTATGGAACCCTGCAGTTCACTTAACTCCTTCCTTCAACTAAACACATTTCTATATCCCCCTTTTGTCATGCATGCATTAATACTAAACACATTTCTATGCCCCCTTTTGTCACGCATGCATTAATACTAAACACATTTCTATATCCCCCTTTTGTCATGCATGCATTAATATTGAACACATTTCTATATCCCCCTTTTGTCATGCATGCATTAATACTAAACACATTTCTATATACCCTTTTGTCATGCATGCATTAATACTAAACACATTTCTATATCCCCCTTTTGTCATGCATGCATTAATACTAAACACATATTAATACTAAACACATTTCTATATCCCCCTTTTGTCATGCATGCATTAATACTAAACACATTTCTGTATCCCCTTTTTGTCATGCATGCATTAATACTAAACACATTTCTATATACCCCTTTTGTCATGCATGCATCAATGGGTCGGTTGAGGTTATGATGCTTTGATTAGCTTTTTATATTGCAGCTGTGATGGTCTCCTTTCTATACATTAACTTTGGTTTACAATGATATAAAAATGATGTCTTTTAATTGTCGTGATTTAAATGGAAACCAAAAACGAACTGATGTGTTTCTCTTTTCACACGAAAAAAACTACCATATTTACTGTTTACAGGGTTATCATTTAACTGAAAATCAACAGAAGTTTATTTGTTCTCAATGGAACAACAGTAACTGTTGCCAAATCGAATTCGAGAAGGGTAGTTATTTTATTTAATAAAAATGTGGAATATAAGGTTCATAATGAATTAAACGATAATTTAGGCAATATTTTAGCTCTAGACAAAACACTTGAGTCCAAACGCTTCACATTGGTTTCACTATATGGACCGAATAATGATCAACCCAAATTTATGAAACTGTTTTTAATATAATTGAGGATATAGGGAATGGTACTTATATGATATGCGGCGATTTTAATCGTGTTAAAACCCTGACTTAGATTACCATAATTACAAAACAGTTAATAAAAAGGCTAGAAATACACTCTTACAAATAATTAATGATACACAACTTTACGATGCTTATAGAGAAAGTAACCCAGATACAAAGCAATTTACATGGAGACGTTCAAATCCTTTCCAACAAGCATGACTTGACTTCGTTTTGGTAACAGAGAATAATCATTTTATTACCATATATATACACGAAAAACTGTTACTGAAACAAACTTTACATCTGGTCATTCTATAACTCTGTCTAACCTTTAAATTTAATGATATAGAGCATGGGAAAGGACTTTTGGAAATTTAACTCATTACTTACTGATATAGATAATTTAAATTTGAAAAATGAAAATATTGAGATAACAAAACAACAATATTTTGTTCCTATTTATAATAACGAAAATTTTAATAGCATGCCAAATTCGTTATTAATGACCAACTTTTCTTGGAAACCCTTCTCATGGAAATAAGATCTAGACGATAAAACATAGCATATGGTAGTCGTAAAAACAGAGATAACAGAGAATAATAGATATTTTATAGAACAAACAGATTGTTAAAATCACTAAACAATCAAAACATTGAAGTATTCGATAATTTGAAAATAGAATTAAATTGTATAAGGATACAAAAATTCAAAGGAAATATTTTAAGAGCAAGAGCAATATGGACAGACGAAGGGAAAACCCCAACAAACTTCTTACGCAACATATAACTATTTAAACAAAATAATCTCTCATATTGAAATAGACAATGGTGAAACTGTATTAACAAACTGGAATTGTCAAAGAAACACAAACATATTATAAAAGAAATATTCAAACAACGACAATAATTTGGAAGATATTAATTTAACAGCTGAACTTAATGCAGTGATCACACAAAAATTGTCACCCACAGAAAGTAAAATTACACACCAAGAGTTAACAGATAATTTGAAAAATATGGTAAATAACCGCAGTTCTGGTAGTGACAGCTATACTACAAATTTCTTTAAGATATTTTGGAAACAATTAGGTAATTTTGTGTTAAGATCAATAACTTACAGTTACGAAAATGGTCAAATGTCAATTACTCAGATATTGGTTTTTATCATCCCCTGTCAATGTTGATCGAGGTTGTCGTCAAGGCGATCCCGTATCCCCATATAGTTTTATCCTTTGTACACAAATATAAACTTTTAAAATAAAATAAAACAAAATGATCAAAGGTATACAAATATGAAATACAGAAAACAAAATGTCTCAATTTGCTGATGATACCTGAATATTACTAGATGGGTCTGATTCATCACTTAAAATATTTTTTAGATTATTATAATTAAATTTCCATGTTGATCTGGACAAAATGATTGATTTGAATTACAAATAAAAGATAGAAAAAATAAAGAAATCAATCAGTCATTGGAATAGACGACATTTAACTCCACTAGGGAGAATAACTGTTATCAAAACGGTGCAAATACCAGCTTTCAGCCATCTTTTTACATCACTTCCTAACTTAAACATTGAAATTATAAAATATTTAAACAATTTACCGTATGATTTTCTTTGGCAAGGGCCAGCAAGAATTTAAAGTACCGTTATTGCGAAACAGACTGTGATGAAGAATTAAATATGATTACTCTACAATTCTTTGTAACAGGGCTTTAAAATAGTAAACATGGATCAGAAAAAATATGCTAACTGATGTTAATTGGCAAAACTGATTCTTATTTCGACAAAGTAAGATATTATCATGTGGTAAACATTATTCAGAAAAAAACCCTGTTTTATTGATTAAAAATAATTTTGGAGAGACGTTCTTAAGTCATATGTAGGAGTAATAGAAAAATTCAGAGGAAGATTGTTTAAAATGTTCTTTAATCACATTTTTATAATTGATAGATAGAAGTTTTTTTTATGGCAACCTGGTTTAATAAAGTTATAAGATTTATTAATGATTTAATAAATGACAGTAGAGCATTACTTACACTAAAAAAAAATTAAAGAAAAAAATGAAATTGACTTCCTTCTTTATCAAGAAATAGTTATGGCAATAAAGAATTACAAAAATCATAAATGAAACATAGAACTAGTTAATTCATTCAAAAGTAGTACACCTTTTACACCAACATACATAAGTATCATCACCAAAAAAAAAATGAAAAAAGCTAATAACTTGTATAAAATCTTAAACTCTAATACAGATAAACCAAAAAGCCAGAAAAAATGGAATGAAATATACAACACATCTGAAGATGAATGGAAAATCACATACAGTTTGCCTTTTCAAACGCAAAAAGACACGAACCTGCAATGGCTTCAAACAAGAACACTCCAAAGAACTCTAGCAACTAATAAACTTTTAGCGAAAGTAGATTTAAAGAAAGCCCACTATGTTCTATATTATAATATACAACAAAAGAGTATGATGTGAGGATTTCGTAATTTATACAACTCTATTTATGGTATTGAAAAGCTTATTTCAATCGGGTTTGAATATAAATTCACCAAAATGGGCGGAATCTGCTATCTACAATTTTTTTCCTTTTCTTTTGACTTACGAGTGTCTTATCTTGAACTTACGGATGCAGAATTAAATTTTCACGCGCATGCTCTACTGCCCCCACCCCCTGTGTATCACCACCCATTATAACATTAATAATTGGAATAGACTTAATATTAAACCCATGCAATTGCTTGTATATTTTTCAAGTTTACTTGCCATGCCGAAATCACTCTATTCAGAAATATAGGAATTATATTAATAGACTTGAGGAATCGCTAAGCCCGTAGACTCTAGAATCTATAGTTTAAGCAAGTTTGTATTAGATAATAATCTTTTATCTGTAACTTCAACGTGCACGTGCACAGGGTTGTCCTTCTCACATGTTAATTACAATGGAAAATCTGAAACACTGATAGACCATATATTATTTCCTGTCGAGAAAGAAGATCTTATTAACTCCTGTTCGATACCAGATGATGATGCGTTAAATGTATCAAATCACAGACCAGTGCTATGTAATATTACATTACCGTGTATCGCAGAACTCGATGACAGCAATATGCCACTTAGAGTAAACTGGCGTAAAATCCGTGAAGAAAATGTAACGGAATATAAATACTATATTGAAAAAGATGTACATTGTGTTAAAATCCTTAATAACGCTATAAGATCGACCTCAAGTATTGATAACCTATATAAAACAATTGTTAATTCCCTCAATAATGCTACTGATGCATGTATCCCTAAGACAAAATTCAGACACTTTTTGAAGCCTTACTGGGATGAAGAAGTAAGAAATGCACATAAGTGTATGAAAACTAAACGTAAAAGTTGGATTGGGGAGGAAAAAACCTAGGGGAGTATCATTTTTGTCTTATAATGAATACAAAGCGGCAAAATGTTTATTTAGAAAATTGCACAGACATAAAGTTGAACTCTATCTACAGAAACAAAATGAAGAAATAGATAAAGCTGCGGAAATTGATAGTGCCTCATTCTGGAAGCTTATTAATTCCAGAAAGAGAAAATCAAACATGTCACCTGGGGCAGAAATGAAATTTAATGGCACCACATACCGGGATCAAAAATCAAATACAATTGAATGGGGGTATTTTTTTTAAAGAGCTATACACACCTGATAATCCTATTTTGTATGATGGAGTAATAAATGACAGTTACAAAAGTGAATACCACTCCATAAATAACTTATTATCGCATGTAACATACACAAATGTTCCGTCTATAAGTACTAACGAAGTGTTTGTAGCCTGCCGAAAAGCAAAACAGTTTAAAGCTTGCGGGTGTGATAATGTTTATTACGGAAATATTACCTATGGTGGTGAAATAGTACTGAAACTCTTAGCAAAACTATTTCAAAATATGACTACATATGCGCATACGCCAAATGATATGAAGAAAGGTATAATCATACTTTTATACAAAGGTGGTAAAAAGACAAAGACTGACCCGAATAGTTATCGAGCAATACCCTCTCATCAGTACTGTTAAAATTATATGAATCTATACTACTCGATAGAATTGAACGCGATTGTGCGTATCAGAAAATTAATAAGTTACAAGGTGGGTTTCAACGGGTATTGGCTGCATGATTGCGTGAATGCTCTTATGTCTCTAAAGAAAATGAGAGTGAATTAAATATTGCTTT
Source organism: Panopea generosa (assembly GCA_029582155.1). Taxonomy (NCBI): domain Eukaryota; kingdom Metazoa; phylum Mollusca; class Bivalvia; order Adapedonta; family Hiatellidae; genus Panopea; species Panopea generosa. The sequence continues at coordinate 39,283,511 of CM055911.1, read as the reverse complement.
TCTAGATGTACGCCGTGCATTTGATACCGTTTGGCATGAGGCTCTTATGGTAATATTGTTCAAATTTGGTTTACCGTTATACATTCTTAAAGTTGTTTTTAATTTATATACCAATATGACCAGTTGTGTCAGAAACCAAGGTCACTTTTCAGACTTATTCCCAGTATTACAAGATACCAGACAGGGAGGGATTCTCAGTCTTTTTCTGTACATCGTCTTTATAAATGATCTTATGGATAAGTTAGTAGCCTCAGAATATGTTTTTTATATGTACAATATTAACTGCTCCTGTCCTACATCAGCTGATGATATGGTTTTATTATCTTTATCTAAAAATGGATTAAGTCACATGATTGATATCTGCTACAAGTATGGTATCGATCATCATTATTTTTCCAATGCTTCTAAATGCTCGGTCATTATATCTCATGAATCACGCAATAAATATAAATTAAACACACGTAAATGGATTCTTGGGGACAGTAGAGTAGATGAAGTGGAGCAGTAAACACATTTAGGTGTGCTTTTCAATAAATACGAGAATAATAATGACATTATAAAGGAAGCGAACTACAAAATTAGAAGTAATAAATTGTGGCGTATATTCTGAGAGAATTCACCCAGCAATGGCGAAACAAATAAGCCGGTTGTCTTGCCGAAAGCTTTGTACGGCTGTGAGCTATGGCATAATCTAACTAATGCCCATATACTTACTATTGAAAGAGGACATAGGTTCTGTTTAAAATACATTCAGTCAATACCAAAGTATACAAGAACAGACGTAGTACTAAGTATGTTAGGATGCCTATCAATGGAATCTGAAATTGATAAAAGAAAACTTATATTTTTAGGTCAACTCTGTACTTCATAGCAAAGCAAATATTTGTTAATCGTTTATTTGACTATAAGTTAATACCTACTAAAATTAAAGGTTTCATTGCCGATATAAAAATTGTTTGTAAAGAATATGATATTTCATCGTACTTAGATGAATACTCTCAGACAAGTGTTTTTCCGTCAAAATTTCAATGGAAAAAAATAGTAAATAAAGCTGTTTATGGGTTCGAAAACAAACAGTTATTAAAATTAATAAATGTCAAAATGATGAATCTCTCAATGGATTCAATCTTATCCATTGTAACTTTGATTTGTGCTTACTCTGGAAACTGAGTAAAACTGAAAGGATTTATACACAATCATGTAGTACAATGGCATATCTAATGTGTAGGTATTTTTCAAGACCATTTCGGCAAAATTGTTCCAAATGTGGATTGCCATCTTCATACTTAGTTGAACATGTTCTACTTGATTGTATTTATAACAATAGCAAACGGGACAATTTATGGCAAAAGTTATATGTGAGGTTTGGTGTAAAATTGTTTTGCTATATAATGTATATGCCAACACGTGTTCAATTAACACATATGTTTACAGGAATGAAATATTTCTTAAATGAAAAAGACAGCTTGGACTGTTTAAAAATATGTGTTTTAGCATTTCATAACATTTGGTATTGCAGTTATAAGTAATATGTCATGCAGTTAATAAACTATCAAATATTAATCAAAATTGTGCAAACTGGCTTATTAAACCATATTAAACACTCTCTATGGTTACCTTATATTTCGTTTCGATAATGTAGCCATATTATAAAGAGAATATGTACCAATATGGATTCAAATGAATTTGCTTTTCATGTTAATAATTCTTAATTTTCGTTTCGATAGGGTTATTTCATATGAAGATAATTCATTTAGCGTCTGTGTATTTATGTATGTATGCGTGCGTGAGTGAGTGTATTTGTGTGCGAGCGAGTTTGTCTGTGTGCGTGCATGATATTATAGCTATCAAATTTACTGTATATCGTTTTGCCAGTTGTAAATTATCGTTACTTTATATATGTTTTCAATCTGTATAGTATAACCTTTTTTCATTTGTCTTTTGTCAACAATGTATATTATTGTTCGTATGCTCTCCTTTATGATTTGGAGGAAATAAATATATATATGGAGTATAATCGCACATTGTGAAATATTTGTACACGTGAGAGAGAGAGAGAGTCAAGTGCGCAGTTAAAAACATCATTCATCTCTTCACTCCGTCTTTGCAACCATCCTAGCCTGGAATGCTTTGATGGATGGTGCGTTGATAAGGCTGACTGGGAGGGAGTTCCATAGTTTGATGCCAGATGGGAATAAGTAGTCACGGTAGCTGTTGACGATGGTGAAGGGAGCAAAAAACCTGCTAGCATGACCTCTGGTCTAGGCGCCGGTTCGATGAAGGTATGGGTCTCTAGGGATTTCCACAAGCTGATGTACAAATGCGGTACATCACAGTAGCTTTGAAATGCTGTCTATGTGTCTGGAGATCCGTCCAGTCTAAGTGCTGAAGCATAGTGGAGACGCTGCTTGTTCGGCTATAGTCACTGGTGATAAAACGAGCAGTTCTTCATTGCACTGGTTCGATCTTGGTTTTGTTTGACTTGATAGACGGGTCCCATACATGTGCAGTGGACGCGTATTCAAGTAGCAGGTGGTCTTGGGGCAAGAGGGAATATTTCTTCGAAGGAACGCTGTTATGGTGTTAGCCTTCTTCGCTATGGAGTCTATGTGTGGGTTCCATGACAGCTTGCTGTCTATGGTAACTCCGAGATATTTGAATTTGCTGGTCGGCTGCAGTTGATGGCCATGGATCGAGAAGGTGGCGGGAATAAAACGCCTCTTATTGGTTACTCTGAAAACTTCGCACTTGTCTTGGTTAAAGGCCATCTGCCAGTCATAGGTGGTCTAGGTCTTCGTCAGTATTGATGATGCGGTACAGCATGCTGTCATCAGCAAAAAAAGGCTGACCCTGGAATTAACTCTCGACGGTAAGTCATTTATATAAACCAAGAAGAGAAGATGACCCATGACTGTACCTTGAGGAACGCCGGAAGTGACGGAGACTGATGAGGAAGATTGGTCTTCAAGGACGACCTGTTGTGACCGGTCAGTGAGGAAGCTCCTGGTTCACTCCCAGGTCTTGTCTCTGACACCATAATGATGAAATTTGGCAGCAAGACGTTCATGGGGGACTTTATCAAAGTTTTACTGAAGTCGAAGAGTATAACATCCAGCTGCAGTTTATTGTTGAGGCCTGATGCTATGTCCTGGAGGGTGATGATAACCTAACATGAAGTATAAATAGGTATATGTCCTTCCTTGAGTAACAGACAGACTTTCTCAACATTTTTTTGGCCGAGCAGAGCTCGAACCCGTGACATCAGGGGTGAGAGAAAAGTGACCATGTAGAGTGACGAACACTCAGTCTTAACAGAAACACAGATTGTAATTAATCTCTAGTTGCACGAATGTATCAATGACTACAAAATAATGCTTTTTATGTCATTATACATCAAATTGTATAACGATATTTAAAAAAGGTCTACTGTTTCTGGGATGAGCTTACATCTAAGCACGTGAGAGACTTGAGTCTAGTTCTATATATAGCAGTGCGGTAGGCGCAGATATACTCGGATAATAGGCGCAAATTTTGCTTGTTGTCAGTATTATTCCGCGTATTAATGACATATTTCGATTAATTTGTTCGTAATTGGGAATTATAGAATAATTGATCATTCATGGATTGAGTAGGCTGATATTATATGGAACGTGTTTCTAAAAATAGTTGTTTACTTCGTAGCGCACATATTTTGTCCCTAGACACTGTCGCTGATATAACGTTACCGTCGATTGGTTAAAACGTTTGACCCATATATGTCAGTACCAGTATTTTTGGAGAAATATTTAGAACATAAATTCTTCACTAACTTGTTTTACAAGAAAATATCGTGAAAATTATTGTTAAATGTGTGAAATATGATGATTTTACCGTTATTCCGAAACAAAAACAACATCCGCTCAGCCAATGAAATCGCGTCTTTCATCGTGCAATAACTAGGTCACTCTCGTCTGATAAATGGGTCAGTCTGTCATCAAGAGTTCAACGCAGTGTGGCGAGTCGTTTTGCCAAATGGAGTGAGTTATTGCCATAATTTGGACATATTTAGGTCTAGTTATCAATATTCGTTAACTACACAAAATGAATACCACTCTAGGAGCTAAAGGTACGGTGTATTGTTTTCTGAATATGTTTCTTTTAAGATTTATCGATGTAAATAAGGGATGTCGCTGAGAACATTGAAAGAAAGGGCTAAACACCGGCACTGTTTTGAGTAAACAACTTAAATTGGAACGTCAAACTATTGTTTTATATGTAATATTGAAGTCATTTGTATGGTTGATATGTTTAGTTAGTGAAAATACCATAGTATATTTTTCATTTTTCAAGAAATGGATTGACGATAGGCTACGTAAACAACGTGTTTATGAAGACAGGGCCCCTATGACATTTGTAAATCAAGGTCAGCTTGTAAGACTTAGAGGCGCATTGAGGGAATTTGGGTCTACCTTCCTAAATAATTACTTCTTGTCATGTCTGTAGCCATGGGAAAAGAGGCCAGTTTAGAAGGATTAGGTAAGTGTTTTCTTGGATACAGCTATATTTTATTATGTGGTATTGTGCATCAATTTTACTGTCTAATATTTCATATATTTACACGTCGGTTCAACAAGCTCATTGATCACCATTTTCTTCCAAGTGATTTAGGATCGTTCCAGATCATATTTGTCTCAGTGATGGAATATATTATATAGCTTTTCATCTTGAACTTATGTTATTTTTTCTTATTCTTCCGTATAAGGTACTTCACTACTATAACTGAATACACGTATCAGCATGTGTAGTACAAAGATGGCTGTATTTCATGACTGTTCTAAAAGAATTTTGTACCATGCATTTAAACGTTTAAAAACCAATCCGCTTGTTTGTCAAATAAACTTGACCTGAGAGACAGGTATGCTTTAGGTAATAGTCCCTGTCCCACTGAAGCATTCTTCATGCAGTCACCCTGGAGTCAGTGATACTCCATCCTGTCACAGACTTCCAAACTATATACAAGATGAGTGATAAGGCAGGCTATCAGTACCATGTTTGTTAGAGTAGCTCTTCCACTAGTTCAGTCATTTGTCGGACCGTTTAATGTCCCAGGGTCCAAAGTGCTTTCTTTTCATATTCAAAGCATTTCCCGATAAATGGTCTGTCACTCTTTCTCTAACAATAATATAAAAATGATATAACTTACACTCCACCTAGGACAAAACCATCGCAGTTACTGGCAGACATATTCCGTCATTAACATGAAACATGAAAATTCAGACCTTAATATTAAGTTCTGTAGGAAAAATTTTGCTGATGATGTCCACAGTCTCTTAATTTACAAGTAATGACTATACCATAAAGTGGAAGTTATATATTTATATATATATTCTGTATAATAATAAAGGGAGATAATTGAAATAACAACAACAGAATTTCCATTTTTTGAGATCTTTTCACATGCACATTCATAATGTTTGATATATATCTGTGGATATAGTAATTTGTGATCAACCAGACATAAATGTACAGACCAGACTACGACGAACGCACCTAGTTACAATGCAAATCATAGACACAATATCAAGGCATCTACGAAACCAATAGATTTAGTGTCAGCCATGAGTTTTATACTATCGTTTTACATGCAACACGTCTGGACTCGAAGAACATTTATTTACATACATGAATTGATAGCTCTCTCTCTATATATATTTCAGTCTTTGATGGTACAATCATGTATGGAAGAAAACTGTGTTTGTACTGTTTATAATTTGTAGAAATTCGGATGAGGGGGTAAGCCATGAGTTCTGGGTGTGACAAAATGGGGCTTGAACATAATCTGGTATAGTTACTTAATAGAGTTACTGTATGCTTTGTAAAATATTTGTTACACAATCTTTTCCTACTTTCTTGTAATCGAGAACCATTTGAGTGTCTCCAACATTGTACTTGCACTGTCAGTGTATGAGTACCTACTGCTCTGTGATGAATCTCTCTTCGCTTCAGTCAGTTGCATTGTCAATTCAATTTGACACAGGCTGGTGCACTGGGATACAGTGTCAACTGGACACAGGCTGGTGCACTGGGATACAGTGTCAACTGGACACAGACTGGTGCACTGGAATACACTGGGATACAGTGTCAACTGGACACAGACTGGTGTGCTGGAATGCACTGGGATACAGACACAGGCTGGTGCACTGGGATACAGTGTCAATTTGACACAAACTGATGCACTGGGCATACTGGATACAGTGTCAGCTTGACACGCGGGGGGGGGGGGAGGTCTCCACATGAAGGAATGCAAGCGCTGGGGTAAGAGCCGTAAACGCCATCAACACATTGCAAGCACTGTGTAAGGCAAAACATTATTTCATTATATTTAGTATGTTTCATTTTTGGCATTAAAATGAGAAAAGATGTCCGAAGAAAAAGAAAGTAAAAAAGGCTTTTGCAAAATTTTGTTTAAGAATTGAAGCGCTAGGGGAAAGCCATTTCTGATAGTCAAGTGCTGCGGTGCCCCTGTGCTTAAATGGTCTGTTGAGAAGCCTGACACAAACTGTAGCACTGGAAGACACAGACTGGTGCACTGGGATACAGTGTCAACTTGACACAGACTTGCACATTGGAATATATTGCCAACTTGACACAGACTGGTGCATGATGTCATTACAGAGATTAGACAGTAATCCAGTGGTATGATTCAGTCCCAATCTTCTCTGTTAGTTGCTGAGCTTGACTGACTGAGTCATGATTCAGCATCCATACAATAGCAGGAGGCTACATGTATTGTGTTTTTATTTTCATAACTTTCTGAATACATGGATTACATGTTAGCACATATATGAATGTGTTCCTGGTTATTTGGGGGACAGGACAGGACAACTAAGAAGGAAATTCTGTTCCACATAAGACTTACTAATTAAAAAAAACAAAAATTAACCTTCTACTTGTTTTCCTTGGGAATTTAGCTGGGCCTGTTTAGCTCAGTCATCAGCATGTCTGACTATTAATCTGGGGGTCGTAAGTTTGAATCCCCGTCCAGCCACAACCTGCGTGATGGTTAATATATGGCATTGCATTTCATTATCATTTGTCTCTCACCGCTGATTCAAGTTGGGAAGTTATCAGTTACTTGTGGAGATTTGGTGTGTACTGGTTAACCTGCCAGGATCCAAGGAAACAGTAGTTAGGTTAACTGATCATCTGTTAGCCCTTGATGGCATAAATATGAAGCTTAATATTCAATCAATCAATCCTTGGAAATTTCACATAAGTTAATGCATGTATATAGATGACCATGGTATCTTAATTCATACAGGTAGGGGTCTCAATTTGGTTCATATAAAGGGGCTAGGGTCCATTTGGGTTCAGTAAGTGGACATTTTGTTTACATAGGAAGATTATCTGGGGAAACAGGACATTTTGTTTTTCTTATCCATTTTCGCTATTATTCCTATCATATTGATGTCTGAAGCATTATTTAGTCATAACAGTTAGGATTTAGTTCTTTAGAGAGGATTTAATATTCATAAGGGGCCAAAAAGGGATAAAATTGTGAATTTTCAAAAATCTTCTCAAGAATTGACCAGCCAAATTTGTTCATATTAGGTAAAAATGATCGCTTCGAGTAGATGTTTCAAGTTTGGTCAAATAAATGGGCTAGGGTCCATTTGGGCTCTGTAAGGAGACAATAAATTTTACATAGGGATACTATGAGAAAATAGGAATTATTTTTTTTCCCATTAACTTTTTGTATTATTCAAAACGTATTGATGTCTGAAGCATTGTTTCGTCATAACAGTTGAGACTGGGTCTTTTAAAGTTGATTTATATCCATAAGAGATAAAAAAGGATAAAAATATGAGATTTTTCTCAAGAAATTATGAGCCAGGTGCATTTAAATTTGGTATAAATGATCCATATTAGTAGGAGTTTCAACTTTGTTTAAATGAAGTGAGGCTAAAACATTCGTCTTACATAAGGAGATATAAACAATCTGGATATAAGCTATTATTATAAAACCTAATAGTTAATGGTTAGAATATGGTCTTAATAATGTTGAGCTTTATATTTCATTTTGCTATTTAGCTTTGAAAAAAAATCCCAATCTCCCGTCAAGTGCTCCGTTATTTTCTCCCATTCTCCCCTCATGTGCTCCGTTATTTTCTCCCAATCTCCCTTCAAGTGCCCCGATATTTTCTCCCAATCTCCCCTGAAGTGCCTTGATATTTTTTCCCAATCTCCCCTCAAGTGCCTTGATATTTTTTCCCAATCTCCCCACAAGTGGTCCGTTATTTTCACCCAATCTCCCTTCAATTGCCCCGATATTTTCTCCCAATCTCCCGTCAAGTGCTCCGTTATTTTCTCCCAATCTCAAAGGCTTGGACCTCTTCCCAGTTTTAAATAAAAAAACCTGTGTTGTGTTTGAAGCTTGCTTAATGGTTGTATGGCCAGAAAAAATCTTAGTTGTTTTAGTTTATACCAAATTATTGAAGCTGCGTGTGAAGAAATATCTGAGAGCTTTTATGAACCACTTCCTGGGCAGACGCATTGGCTCAAGTTGGGCATTGAACCCATAACCTCTGACATAAGCAGCCAACATTCTATACACTACGGTGCTGTCCAGCTTGAATTGTTTTCTAAATAAAATTAAACTGCATTGTGCTCCTGACAAGTACAGCAGTATCACTACAGGACAAGAAATTATATAACGAAGGATAGGCAACTGATTGAGATTTTGTGAACCCTCGCTTTCACACAAATTCTCGCAATATCTCGTTTTTAATTAATTTCATTTCCATTCGACTCAGGAACACAAATCAAAATTCTTACACTGCAGAACGAAATTGTCATCAACACAATACCATTCCCAGAAATTTGTGTTTAAAATTGTTGAAATACTTGTGGTTACAAAATGTATATACTGCAGTTTAAATAATGACAAATTACGATAACTTTTCGTTAAAACCTCAACATCTTTAATTCAAGAGCATTTTGCATGATCAAAACATGTTTAAACATCCAAGATTACATACAATTTACAGTTAATGTACAAGAAATCAGTTGCCTGTGAATAATGAATTATTAATTTGCAAATTATGAATCCTTCATGTGCTGTTTCATCAACATATACTGGTAGTAATGAGATGCAAGTTTCCTATCCTATACAAATCTTGGTCAGGTCAAGTAAATTTCAAAAATAGTTTTGACTACATGCATTTATATTGGAGCATTCATTCTAGGTGACTTGAATCAGTGATTTAAATTGTGGGGTTTGTAGCAAACAAAAGGCGCATTGTGGAATCTCTACATGCACAAACTGGTCAAGTACATGTGTAAGATTTCTTTCCAATATTTCTCATGTCTTACTATAGATTCTAAATTAAAATGTTATTTCCCCAAAACAATTACAATGCTTTCAAGTGGTTGGCATTATACAGTCTTCTGCACAGGCCATTTAATCTCAGGAGCACCCCAGCACTTGTCTATCAGAAATATCTTACTTTCCTCTCATTTTTTTTTCTTTGCATATATAATCTTTTCTCATTTTAATTAAAACATACTAAACCTGATGACTTTAACTGATAAAACAAGTTTCACAGCGCTTGAAAATGTGTTGAAGGTGTGACTATGTGTCTGCAGCATGATACTCCAGTGTGTCAGTATAATGTGACTTGGTAGGGTATCATACTATGTGTCTATAGCATGATACTCCAGTGTGGCAGTATACTGTGACTGGGTGGGGTATCATACCGTGTGTTTGCAGCATGATACTCCAGTATGGCAGTGTAATGTGACTGGGTGGGGTATCATACAATGTGTCTGCAGCATGATACTCCAGTGCGGCAGTATAATATGACTGGGTGGGGTATCATACCACGTGTCTGCATCATGATACTCCAGTGTGTCATTGTAATGTGACTGAGTGGGGTATCATACCATGTGTTTGCAGCATGATACTCCAGTATGGCAGTGTAATGTGACTGAGTGGGGTATCATACCATGTGTCTGCATCATGATACTCCAGTATGGCAGTATAATATGACTGGGTAGGGTATCATACCATGTGTCTGCATCATGGTACTCCAGTGTGTCAGTGTAATGTGACTGAGTGGGGTATCATACCATGTGTTTGCAGCATGATACTCCAGTATGGCAGTGTAATGTGACTGGGTGGGGTATCATACCATGTGTCTGCAGCATGATACTCCAGTGTGACAGTATAACGTGACTGAGTGGGGTATCATACCATGTGTCTGCAGCATGATACTCCAGTGTGTCAGTGTAATGTGACTGAGTGGGGTATCATACCATGTGTCTGCAGTATGGTACTCCAGTGTAGCAGTATAACTTGACTGGGTGGGGTATCATACCATGTGTCTGCAGCATGATACTCCAGTGTGGCAGTATAATGTGACTGAGTGGGGGTATCATACCATGTGTCTGCAGCATGATACTCCAGTGTAGCAGTATAACATGACTGAGTGGGGTATCATACCATGTGTCTGCAGCATGATACTCCAGTGTGACAGTATAATGTGACTGAGTGGGGTATCATACCATGTGTCTGCAGCATGATACTCCAGTGTAGCAGTATAACATGACTGGGTGGGGTATCATACCATGTGTCTGCAGCATGATACTCCAGTGTGACGGTATAATGTGACTGGGTGGGGTATCATACCATGTGTTTGCAACATGATACTCCAGTGTAGCATAATAACATGACTGGGTGGGGTATCATACCATGTGTCTACAGCATGATACTCCAGTGTGGCAGTATAATGTGACTGAGTGGGATATCATACCATGTGTCTGCAGTATGATTCGACAGTGTGACAGTATAATGTGACTGGGTGGGGTATCATACGATGTGTTTGCAACATAATACTCCAGTCGGCAGTATAATATGACTGGGTAGGGTATCATACCATGTATTTGCAGCATGGTACTCAAATTTGGCAGTATAATGTGACTTGGTAGGGTATCATACCATGTGTCTGCAGCATAATACTCCAGTTTGGCAGTATAATATGATTGGGTAGGGTATCATACCGTGTGTCTGCAGCATGGTACTCAAGTTTGGCAGTATAATGTGACTGAATGGGAGATGATACCATGTGCCTGCAGCATGATACTCCAGTGTGGCAGTATGACATGACTGGGTGGGGTATTATACCATGTGTCTGCAGCATGGTACACCAGTGTGGCAGTATGATGTGACTGGGTGGAGTATTCTGCCATGTGTCTGCAGTATGATACTACAGTGTGGCAGTATATCATGACTGGGTGGGGTATCATACCATGTGTCTGCAGCATGATACTCCAGTGTGGCAGTATAATGTGACTGAGTGGGGTATCATATCATGTGTCTGCAGCATGGTACTCCAGTTTGGCAGTATGTCATGACTGGGTGGGGTATCATATCATGTGTCTGCAGCATGGTACTCCATTGTGATAGTATAATGTGACTGAGTGGGGTATCATACCATGTGTCTGCAGCATGGTACTCCATTGTAGCAGTAAAATGTGACTGAGTGGGGTATCATACCATGTGTCTGTAGCATGGTACTGCAGTGTGGCAGTATAATGTGACTGGGTAGGGTGTCATACCATGTGTCTGCAGCATGGTACTTCAGTGTGGCAGTATAATGTGACTGGGTGGGGTATCATACCATGTGTCTGCAGCATGGTACTCCAGTGTGGCAGTACAATGTGACTGGGTAGGGTGTCATACCATGTGTCTGCAGCATGGTACTCCAGTGTGGCAGTATAATGTGACTGCATGTGGTATCATACCATGTGTTTGCAGCATGATACTCCAGTGTGGTAGCACTTTGAATGGAAGAAAAATATTTGTTGTCAGGGAGGGGGGGGTTCTTCCTCTGTTGGGGGAAAAACATGATTTTTCACCATTCTGAATTGAGTAAGACATTGATTCTTTAATTAAATGGCCAGAGAAGCAAGTGTACACATTTTTATGAAGTTGACCAAATATAATTATTTAATGCAAAAGTTTCCCAATGTTAATAAAAAAGACACTCATATTCCTGATTCCAAGGGTATATTTTGGATCATCTTTCTTAAAAAGGGGGAGTGGTGGGGGGGGGGGGGTGGATTTGTTTTTGTTGTTTTTTTTATAGTGTTTTTAAATTATTTTTTTCTATGAAAATAAAAAGTGTTGGGGTGGCATGAAAATTTGGAGTCAGGAAGGGATGACAATCAAGCAATTAATTTATTATGGCCTAATGGAACTTCTGAGGAGTCAACAAGAGTTGAGAGTTAATATAAAAGACAATTCTGAGGGTCAAGATTTGTGACTTGGATAGCATGCTTACAAACATATTTAATCTCTATATATACACCTTTACCACTGATTAATAAGTGCAGTGTGGTCTTATTGTATTGAAGGACATTTGAACGGATATTTAACAGTTCATTCCTTTGACCACACACTTTTGTAACCACTAATTTGTTTATTTGTGCGGTATTTTAAATTTCAGTGACCTTTTTTCACTTGCGGGCATTGTTTGTGACGTATGTAATTTTGGAGTTCAAGTCATGCCACATAAATACATATATCTCAGCATACATGCCAGCCATGATCAGTGGTCATTGGTCAGCATTAGAGGACACCAGTCTTATTAATTAATACCCAGTTTAAGGACATTGGCTTTAGTCATTAAGTGCATGAAAAGCATATATTTAGGATGTGTTGGCACTCATGTCAGACTATTTGACTGGTCACTGGTCTTGTCAGACATTAAATAGTGTCCATAAGTTATTGACAGTTTAACTTCATACATTGTGAACCACAGCAGTGGTCTAGTGGTAGAGCCTCCACCTTGCATGTGGAAGGTTGTGGGTTCGATCATACCAAAGGCTTGAAAAATGGTACTAGAAGTTGCCTCATTTGCCACTAAGCATTTAGAAGGAAGTTCTAGGTCTGGTTGGCCTGATGTCAGTATAATGTGACTGGTTGGGGTATCATACCATGTGTCTGCGGTACGATTCTCCAATGGGCAGTACTTAGAATACTATTTCAAGTAGACACTGTTATGATATGGTTGAAAATGTGTTGAAAGCGTGACTAAACACCATACAACAAAAACATATATTGTACAAGTGGTCAGTTTCACTCAGTAGTCATGGTATAAAATATTGTCCATAAACTGGAGTGCAGTATTAATTTATACAAATTTTATTTTGTTTGATTGTGAATAAAACTTATAGGACCTGCTCTGAGTTCGCGTTCTGGGAAGAATCAGTACTAAGTGTTATTTTTTAATTTTTAGCTCACCTGAGCCGAAGGCTCACAGGTGAGCTTTTGTGATGGTCTGGTGTCTGTCGTCAGTCATTGTTAACTGTTAGCTTCTAACAATTTCTCCTCTGAAACCACTTGGCCAATTTTGATATTACTTCACAGAAATGTTCCTTTGCTGACCCTCTACCAAGTTTTGATTCGTCAAAAAACATGGCTGCCAGGGGGGGGGGAGCAAGTTTAATTAGTAAAAACTTAAAAAATCTTCTTGTCAGAAACTACTGGCTTGATTTTAAATAATTTCACAGAAATGTTCCTTGGAGGACCCTCTACCAAGTTTGTTCAAGTTTTCTTGATTCGTCATAAAACATTGCCGCCAGGGGGCAGGGTTAGTTTACTATATAAGCTATAGTAAAAACTTTAAAAATCTTCTTGTCAGAAACCACATGGCCAATTTTGATAAAACTTCACAGAAATGTTCCTTTTGTGACCCTTTTCCAAGTTTGTTCAAGCCATCTTGATTCGTTAAAAAACATGGCCGCCAGGGGTCTGGGCAAGTTTAATTAGTAAAAACTTAAAAAATCTTCTTGTCAGAAACTACTGGCTCGAATTTTAAAATAATTTCACAGGAATGTTCCTCGGAGGACCCTTCACCAAGTTTGTTCAAACTGTAGTGATTCGTCAAAACATTGTGGTCAGGGGACGGGGTTAGTTTACTATATAAGCTATAGTAAAAACTTAAAAAATCTTCTTGTCAGAAACCACATGGCCAATTTTGATAAAACTTCACAGAAATGTTCCTTTTGTGACCCTTTTCCAAGTTTGTTCAAGCCATCTTGATTCGTTAAAAAACATGGCCGCCAGGGGTCTGGGCAAGTTTAATTAGTAAAAACTTAAAAAATCTTCTTGTCAGAAACTACTGGCTCGAATTTTAAAATAATTTCACAGGAATGTTCCTCGGAGGACCCTTCACCAAGTTTGTTCAAACCGTAGTGATTCGTCAAAACATTGTGGTCAGGGGACGGGGTTAGTTTACTATATAAGCTATAGTAAAAACTTAAAAAATCTTCTTGTCAGAAACCACTGGTTCAATTTTGATATAACTTCACAGAAATGCTCCTCGGGTGACCCTCTACCAAATTTGTTCAAGTCATCTTAATTCATCAAAAAACATTGCGGCCAGGGGGTGGGGCAAGTTTAATTAGTACAAACTTAAAAAATCTTCTTGTCAGAAACTAAAATTGTCTAAAATTAATTAAAATTATTGTTTTTCTAAGATACTTTTCCATATAATAATAATAATAATAATAATGATAATAATAATAACAATAATAATATAATAATAATAATAGTAATAATAATAATAATCAATTCTTTATTTTACGATTGTAAATAACAATAAATTCTCCCTTGAGGCCATCGACAAAGCAAAGCATGGTTATAACAAATACATTCAAATACTAATCAAACATACATCATACAATTAATCAAAATCATTGCATTTCTAAGATATTCATGAATATACAATGTTTATGACAATTATTAGCATATATATTATGTCGCATAGAAATATTGAGATATTTAATCTGCCACTGTATCAGTTAGTATTACTAATGAAAGTTGCATAATATTTCTTTTTGAATTCTTTAATATTCTTTGCTTGTCGTACACTTGGGGTTATAGAGTTCCGTATCGATGGCTCAGTGCAATACAAGGCTAACTCCATTTTCGGAAATTTTAGAGGAGAGTGAGTGAAAAAACTGTTTACATTTTTTCCCTTTTGATATTTTGTTAGTATTTTTTCTGCTTTGTATGCTGGTAAATGTTTGAAAACCAATGTTGGTATTTATTTTCTTGTGAAACTCTTTCTTAACAGTTTAAAATCATTAATTTGAGTTAGCAATAGTTTTGCACTGAAAATCAATGATATGTTGAAAAAAATTCAGCGCAAAACCTTAACTAAGTCAAGTTAGTCATAGTTTGGCACTTAAAATTAATGAAATGTTGTAAGAAATGATGTAAAACCAGTACTTATAATGTCAAGTTAGATAATTATGTCACAAAATAATTTCGAAAATATTTTGAGGTTAGAGTAATACAATTTAAATGATATGATAGTTCAAACTTTCAATAATTGAATAGCCGGGTCCGATTAGCTCAGTCGGTTACACATCTGACTATCAATCCAGGGGTCGTGAGTTCGAATCCACCGTCCAGCAACAGTTACCGTGATGATTGATATAGGACATTGTGTCTCATTATCATACGTCTCTCACCACTGATTCAAATGGGAAAGTTATCAGTTACTTGCGGAGACGGGGTGTACTCAGTTACTGGTTAATCCCAGGAAACAGTGGTTAGGCTAACTGATCGTCTGTTAGCCCTCGATGGCATAAAAATGACACTAAATATTCAATCAATCAATCAATCAATAGTTGAATAAATTTTATTCAAATTTGCTGATTCAAACAAAATACTCAACATTGTAAAAATATCTTGACTAATATTTATCATAAAATGTTTGATAAAATAGCCCTAAAATGATTAAATAGCTATTTTTTATTAACTTATTAATGACAAAAACTAATCATTTATTTCATTCAAAATATGTAAACTTTGTGAACATGTCATTATACAATTTAAAACAAAGAACATTTTTGTAGGATACTTTTAGCACATTATGGTAACCAACACTCCACATTACCATATTATAAATTAGGCCCGATTAGCTCAGTCTATCAATCCAGGGGTCATGAATTTGAATCCCCGCCCGGCAAGTCTCCGTGATGATTGATATACGACATTCAGGGTTCACGCTGTCGGTCGCCAATGGCGCCAAATGCGATAAAAAATCAAAGTGGCGCATTTTTTTTTCAGTTTGGTAAAAGTAATTGGTGCCAACAAAATATGCAAATATTTTAGCTATATGGCCATGATTTGTTCTTAAATTAACTCTTGATTGTCCTTAACTTTTGATTGAGAGTGTGTCTCCATGGATACCACCTGTCCGAGAGCTGGTTACAGGATTCTTATGCACTGAACCGCGAAGTACCCATGCGGTCGTTTATGACACGTAATTGTGTTTTCCTAATCTGTTTATTGTTGGTATCTCGAGGTGTTATGGTTTAATAATTAGTGGTAACAACAGTGTACTAACTTAAACATAGGTTTGGCACAGATAAGTCTGTATTCTGTTTGTTAAGGTCCTGAAAAATTTAAATTTTACCAGATTCGCTCCAAGATAAACATATATCTTTTTAATGAAGTAGGAAACATTTGGTCAAATGTGTTTTATTATGTGCATTTTCCCTAATTTCAATCAATTTAATACGACAAATAAAATGATCCAACTGTTTTGAAAAGCTAGCCATCAGTGAAATATTACAGAATTTTCACTGATAGGAAGTTGTAATTTATTCAAGATTCAACCATTTATTTGGTATTGACGGCGCATGCCATTTCGAAACTGAATAATTATGCACATTCTAAATTTTACAGCAAGCGATTGGTTGCTTTGTTTATGACGATGTAACTTGTCTTACTAAACACAAAAGTTTGTCTTAATATCTTATGAGAAAACATCAAAGAATTAATGAATGAAAACACAGTTAAAATGGTATATAAACATATATTTCCTCCTTTGTTTGTTTCATCAAATTGCCAGGATGATCGGTTGGACTTAAAAGTTGGCACATTTTTTCAGATTGCGGCTCTTAGATCTAAATCTAAAAAGTAACATTGAAACTTAGAGTCAGTAAAGTCAAGTTGGCTCAAAAATCTTAAATTTGGCTTCAACTTTCCTCAATTGGGGAATGTGTTGGCGTCAAGATTTTTTCAGCCAGAATAGGGACTGCTTGAGTACTGGTTAACCTCCAAGGATCCCAGGAAGGATAGGTTAACTGTTAGCCGTCGAGGGCATAAAAATGAATCTAAATATTCAATTAATCATTCGATCATCTGCTTAGAGAACACTCAAGTTTAAACTGATATTTAATTTAGATAACTGAACAATAATATTGCGGTATACCTACTGGCTTAGCCTGCCGTACAGTAGGTCAGAAATGCATTGACATTTTTTTAATTTATATGAAAGTATATCATTATATTATATTATGAACTTGTAAATCATAACAGTTTGAAAAGAATTACAAGATTTTGGGGAATGTAAAAATTACAATAATTTATAGTTCTTGACTAGTTATTTTAACATGGCAGACAAACCATTAAAAATCAAACAGAAAAAAGAAATATGACATTCAAACTGAGTTACATTTACAGTCAAACCTGTGCAAGTGGCCACCTCTATTTAGCAGTCACTTGTCTTAAGCAGCCACATTTGTTATTTCCCATCCATATGTTTTCAGAGCAAATTAACCTGCATTGAACAACCTGTCTTAAAAGGCCACTTTTGCTCTGTCCCTTGACTGCCTGCTAAAGACCTGTTTGACTGTAATTCTACTAAACAATTTTTTTATATGTTTGACACAAATGTCATGCCCTGGGGTCATGTCTCACTGCCTACATAATGTTACATGGATATGTCAATCAGAAAGCAAATAGAGTAACGTGTACTAACTTCTACCATATGCAGATCTCTGACTGTCACGCGTGACATTTATATACTTTTTACAATGTAGACCAAGACCAGTCTAGGAGCAGGCCTTTTTTTCTGTAAATTGGGAAGTGGCTCAAGTCTTCGATACTGGGAGCTAGCTAGTGGGAAAAACACTGTAATTGAGGGGAAAATATGAAGTATTTTTAATCTTTAGCAAACTGGAAAATATAGCGTAACTTTGTTAACATCGTGTTCTAATCATTTATTATCAGATATAAAGTTAGTATTTCATGTCCAATGTATTTTATCCCCTTATAATGATTGATTTTAAGAACATTGAGAAAAAAAGAAGAAAATTAAGTATACATTCTGCTATTATATCATATGCAGTCAAACCTGTCTTAACCCTTTACTCCATAGATACATGTTTTCCCGCACCAATCACAGAAGGCCTTTGAAAACAGTGCAGGAAGAGTTCAGATTGCTCGTAACGAGTAATCTGAACACTTCCTGCACTGTTTTCCACTCTGTCAGTTAATATAAACATAATTCATCCATTGCTGATATGTGGTGAATTAATGCTTTCGATATTAGAGGTGTCCAAATGCATCTTTATGAAGTAAAGGGTTAATTAGTCACTTATGGAAAAGAACAGAAATGATCCCCATATTAAAACAAAAATGGTACAAACAGTTAATAGAAAATGTTGTACAGAAATGTTATTAATATACATGTGGAACAAAGCTAACCACATAAATGCTTATGTGAGTGTTTTCTGGAAGTTTATTTTATTTTTTTTAACTTTTGTGGTTCAGGGTAAGAAAAGAATCGCTGTCGATCTCTGCAGAGGGATAGGAATCCTCCAAATGGCTGGTGTCATGTTCATTTTATCATTTTCTGTCATGTTCATTATTGTGGTTAAATTACCAACCCCTGTTTGTTCCAGGGAACCATTTGAGTGATGGCAAGAATAGGATAATTGTGGGTTATGCATTTTGTAAGACGGGACTATTTGAGAAATATGATAGAATTTGTCGAAATCCTGCAGTTCTGCAGGTATCAAGGTTCTAGGTTCATTCTGCATAATTATTCATTTGTGGATGTGATTTTAACCTCTACCGGTAAAGAAGAATACAGTAGGGCTTATGTCGTGGTATATTGTCCACCATCTGTCCGTCATCCATCTGTTAACCTTTTTCTTGTAGACTCTAAGCACCTTCATTTTTGATTGAATCTTAACCATACTTGCATAGCAGTTATATAACCGCAAGATTTCGGAGGATTTCTTGAACCAGCAATGACTCGACTACAAATCGAGGGCTTGGCGCAAAACTATTGTAACTAGGTTTTTGCAAATTGTTCAGGAGAAGGAAAAAACTGTTTTTTATATTCGTCTTTAGATATTTTTGCAAATAGTTTTCAAATTCAAATGAAAACTGCATTACTTACATTATTAACAAGTGTTATCAATTAAAGCTTTAGTATTACTTGATTTATTTGTAAAAGTTTGAGTTACAATAGTGTTGCGTTGAAAATTCAATAAAACTGAATTTATATTTGGTGCAAAACTATTGTAATTCAAGTTACAATAGTTTTGCGCTAAAGAATTAGTGTATTTGAGATACAATATTTTCACCAAAAGTGAATATCTTCAAAGTTATTTAAAATATCAGGACCAAATTTTAACACAAGATGCACATTGTAAAACTACAGTAATTTATGCAAAAAAAACGATTTTTGGAAAAAACGGAGTTACAATAGTGTTGCGCTGAGCCCTCGAAATGCCCCGGCAACAGGGCTTATAACCACATTTTAAACGAAACATAACAAAATCATTTCTCTGAAAGTTGAAAACCGAGACCTTAGATATTTTACATGTAGCATTGCATAGAGTTCCCCTAAAAGATTTGTTAAAGTCAGATCCTTGGGGTCAAATTTGGGGCCGCCATAGTGGTCACTGTTTTACATAGAGTTATATAGGGAAAATGTTGTAGACATGATAGCACCCCCATTTTTCATTATATCTTAACCAAACTTGCACAGCAGTTATATAACCACACAAGATCTTGGACAAGTTCTAAAGCTCATTTTAAGAGAAACTTTAAAAACATTTTCTCTGAAAGTTTAAGGCCTAGTCCTTAGATATTTTACACGTAGCATTGCATTTAGGGGCCCTGAAAGGTTTGTTGAGGTCGGATCCCTGAAATCAAAAAGTTTGGGAGTGCCACAGGGGGTCACACAATGACCCCCCCCCCCCCCCCCCCCATTTTTCATTTAATCTTAACCAAACTTTACACTGTAGTTGTGTACTGACAAGATCACAGACAAGTTCTTGAACCAGTATGATTCAACCACAAAATGTCCCTGTCACAGGGCTTATAAGCACATTTTTAGCGAAACTTTAAAATTTTCTCTGAAAGTTTAAGGCATAGACCTTAGATATATTACGTGTAGCATTGCATGGTGGTCTCTTAAAAGATTTGTTGAAGAAAAACTTACAAAAAACATTTCCTCTGAAATATATTTCTGTCAATTTGTTGCAAGTAGAGGAATTCAGGCCTTCTTGGGCTTCCTGTTTGGTTTTAAGTTCATTTGAGCAAGGCTCAGTTAAGCTATCGTTATAGCCAGCTCTTCCTCATTGTCGTTATGTTTTCTTGTTGTGACTTTTCTCTAAAACTACTTTTCAAGTTTGTCAAACAAAGGTCAGTTGCATCTTAAAATAAGTGTGGGAATAAACTGTGCTGCATCGTCAGTTACCCATGGGTGTCAGTTTCGATACTCTCCATCTAATACGCTAGCTTTGTGTGGTTTTAGTTGAACAAAACAGAACAAAATACAGCTAACGTTAACACTGCTTAAGCCTTTACTCAATAGATACGCATTTTCCCGCACCAATCACAGAAGGTCATTGAAAACAGTGCAGGAAGAGTTCAGATTGCTGGTTACGATTGCTGTCAGTTAATATAAACATAATTCACCCATTGCTGATACATGGTGAATTAATGCTTTGAATATTAGAGGTATCCAAAGACGTCTATATGAAGTAAAGGGTTAATCAAAATGGTGTTTGCATGAAACTTGCGTTGTGATTGGATAACGTTCCTATCATGAAATTGTGAAGGAACCAATCAAATGGTTGCATTGTGGCTTGGTAAAAATGACTCAATTTAGCTAATGTAAAATCCCATGGGTGATAAATGGAGAGTATTGGAATGGATTACGCGCGGGTATCCGATGATGACTGTACTGATACATTTAAATATTTATTAGGTGTACATGTTACTGAACCAGAAACAAAGTGTTTAGTGTCTTGTTATACATGAATGAGCACCAGTAAGAATAAGATTGATATTGATTTGTTCCACAGCTTATTTGTTAACTCAAATGATCACAACTTATTTACATATTGAATAATCAACCCTCCATTTGATGCTAAGAATTAGGTGACTAAGTGCCAAACCATGTACACTTGTTCTTATATAAGCAACAGAAGTTCTCTTCATTATTATTATTATATACCACATTTATATGGCACTCTTTTCATAAATAGAATGCGTTCAAAAGTGCTTTACATTTACAAATAGCATACATACTGTATAAAACAAACCAAAGCAAACACTTAAGTCTCATACTCTCGAACCAAGGACTTATATAGAAGGATAGGAAACTTGCATGTCTCTGCTAATTACAGGGTTGTCAAAATGAGTCATCAACGTCGCTGGCTACTTCTACTTTGAATTTGGCAACGTCTTCTTTTTGTGTGTGTACGCCCTATTTCAGAAGTTATATTTCAGACTTTGCTGACTTTTTTAGGTAAAAAAACAGTGAAAACTAATTTTTAATTTAAGACAGGAATATAGCTCAGAATGGCTTTTTTTCAGGTAAATAACAGTGAAAACTAATTTATAATTTAAAACTGTAATATAGCTCAGAATGGCTGAAAAGCCATCTCCTGCAATCTCAATTTCAAAATTTTCCACTCAGGAGGTCAGATTACACAGCACAAACAAATTTCCGATCAGCAATGTGCTCTAAATATAGTAACAATTTTCCTTAACAGGTAGTAGGTCAATGACTTGAATACCAATATTCTTCCAACATCAATATGACAATTGCAGATAAACAACATATTATATACTAAACAATTTAATTTAGATTTTTGATGATTATTATATTGGACCCCTTGTTTTCAGACGTATGTCAGCTTGTGCCTTCTCTGAGTTTAAAAGATTATTGTGACATCATTGTAATTGAAATGGTACATAAGAAGAGTCAAAGAGCTTTTTTCTGTAAGAAGAAGACAAGTTCGGGTTTACTAAAAAATTAAATTTCAGCGGAGTATAATATGTTACATTGTGACTGCAGCATGGTCTAGTGGTAGAGCGTCCGCCTCGTATGCAGAAGGTCATGTGTTCGATCCCAGACCGGGTCATACCAAAGACTTCAAAAATGGTACTAGAAGCTTCCTTGCTTGATGCTCGGCATTAAGAGGAGAGTTCTAGGTCTGGTCGGCCTGGTGTCAGTATAATGTGACTGGGGAGGGTATCATACCATGTGTCTGCAGCATGATACTCTAGTATGACAGCGTTCAAAATACACCATCGCGATATGAACGAAAAATTGTTGAAAGCGACGCTTAGCATCATAATACAACAACAACATGTTACATTGTAATAATAAGACATTGAGTTCTTTGTTTTTATTTATTTCTTCATAGGTGTCATCCCACCATTGATTTTTGTTCTTTATTCTATAGTAAATAATAAAAGTTTGAAGGCTTATCATTCATAGAGAGACCCAAATGAAAGAAGTGAAACCTACATTTTACTGTTTGTCAACCTCTGCACTATCAAAATATGATGAGAAAAGTAGGGGTCATGTGTCATAGAAGAGATTTTTTTTCTGCTCAGTGTGTACACTGGTGACAAAGTGAAAGTAGACTTCCGAAATCATGTATTCATACCCCAATTTCCAAGCATCAATTTGTTTTTCTAAATTCACAATTCAAACATGACAATGCTATCAAAGTGTTCAAAATACATCAATAATGCCATTCAAATAAAAAAATGAGCATTAAAATAAGGAAAATGCATTTTTAAAGAAGAAGAAATGAGGGTTATTTAAAACCGCCATTATGCGAATACCCCACGGAAGCACTTCCTTTTTGCAATGGTGGTACTATGCCTCATATAGAAATGATATGACCATAATAATAATAAACGCATCATCGTCAGCATCATAGGCGCAGTCGGCGTTGTCTGTAGATACCATCGTTAAACTTTTAAGTTTTGGTGTTTGCCTCCAATCTCAATCTTTGCATGGGTGGTGAGTTTTATCCCATTGGCTTCTGACAACTCTTGTTTATTTCTTTTTGTTAAAAAACATCAAAAATTTTAAAATTAAAAATAAAAATAAAAACCAAATCCTTCCTTTATGAAAAATTTGGATGATAATCTAGCAATTAATTTACAATGGCCTAATTGAAAAATGATGAGGACCTTAGTAACCTTTGTTGATGCGATATGCTGAAGC
This sequence comes from Panopea generosa, assembly GCA_029582155.1. Classification (NCBI taxonomy): domain Eukaryota; kingdom Metazoa; phylum Mollusca; class Bivalvia; order Adapedonta; family Hiatellidae; genus Panopea; species Panopea generosa. Next base: position 39,260,181 of record CM055911.1, on the reverse strand, counting down.
TTATTAAGAATTTTAACTCTGATGTTTTGATGAATTCAACTTTCTGAATAGACTTGAAGAAAAACTATTACCGGTAATCCTTAATAAGTTTGTATTAGCACTTCTCTTTGATCAATATGAACATATCCGTTTTTTTTGTACAAACATGTTTTGTGAGAATGTCCACACCCTGGTTGCACTCAGATCTATGTACATGCAACTGAGATATTTCTTCACTTATGAAACTTGGTAAGGAGTAAAAGCGGAATTTTGAGTTTTCATGGGGTGATGAAAAACATCAGGCCAGGCAGTGAGTTTAATGTTTGTGAATTCCTAAAGGCTTTTCGGCAACATTAAACTAGCCTAATGTTTTTCAGTATGTTGACAACATCTCTGTTACATTCATGACACTGACTTTGTGGTTTAATGCATTTTAATTCGTTTTTAAATATCAAAACTACAAAAATAACATAATAGTTTCATCTAAAATGGCTGGAGAATATAAAATAAATATAATGATTTAAAACTGAATTTTGAGTTTTCATCGCTATGAATCTGATAGTATTTAATAGGTGCTATGAATCAAGCAGTTTTTGCAATGTGCTCTAAATCTGGCAGTTTTTGCTAGGTGGTATGAATCTGGCAGTTTTTGCAAGGGAGGTGCTATGAATCTGGCAGTTTTTGCTAGGTGGCATGAATCTGGTCTAGCAGAATTTGCTAGTTGCTATGAATCTGGTCTGACAGGATTTGCTAGTTGCTATGAATCTGACAGTTTTTGCTAGTTGCTGTGAATCTGACAGTTTTTGATAGGTGCTATAAATCTGGCAGTTTTTGCTAGGTGGTATGAATCTGGCAGTTTTTGCGAGGGAGGTGCTATGAATCTGGCAGTTTTTGCTAGGTGGCATGAATCTGGTCTAGCAGAATTTGCAAGTTGCTATGAATCTGGTCTGACAGTTTTTGCTAGTTGCTATGAATCTGACAGTTTTTGCTAGTTGCTATGAATCTGACAGTTTTTGATAGGTGCTTTAAATCTGGCAGTTTTTGCTAGGTGGCATGAATCTGGCAGTTTTTGCTAGGTGGCATGAATCTGGCAGTTTTTGCTAGTTGCTATGAATCTGGCAGTTTTTGCTAGGTGGTATGAATCTGGCAGTATTTACTTGGTGCTATGAATCTGGTCCAGCAGTACTTGCAAGTTGCTATAAATTTGGCAGTTTTTGCTAGGTGCTATGAATCTAGGAGTTTTTGTTGGATGCTATAAATACGGCAGGTTTTTTCTAGATGCTATGAATCTGACAGTATTTGCTTGGGGTTAGTTTGTGTGAAACTGCTTTGATTTGAAATTGAGTGCATGGCAAGCCTCAATTAGACCCTGTTAATAATCACTGGCTGGAATATGCAGATCTAAAATGGAGACTCTACAATACTGCATAATGTATTCACTACTTTGTTTGTGTGACTATTTGTTTACATAAAAATTATGTTTCTGACGTCCATTGATCAGCTAATACATTTAATTCCAGTTGCTCATAACTTCATTTATTTTAATGGTCAAGGTAAACATCATCAGGCCCTAAATTTAATTATTGTTTGTTTGCCATTTCTGGCCGAACCACAAGATAATCGTTAATTGTCTGAATGATTACAAAAAAAAATAATAGGCAAATAACAATGCTGAAACATTGTATCATAAAAATTGAAATGAAATTGTTCTGTTTAATGTCGGGCAACTTTGTCAGATGCATGCAAAAACAAGAAGAAGATTAATTTTAAAGATTAGATATTGAATTGTTACTCTCTCTACTTGCAGAATTTGATGGTGATACTGTGCTATGTAGGGTGTGCGGTGACAAGGCCAGCGGGTTCCACTATGGGGTTCACGCCTGCGAGGGGTGCAAGGTAAGACTTTCAATGTTAAATTGTGCTCTCTAAAGTGAAAATGTTTCTTAATGAGATTAAAATCCATTTTCAACTCAACAGGTTATACATGTACTATCAACCTTGTGTAAGCAGTCACCTGTATTAAGCAGCCAGTTGTCTTAAGCAGCCACATTAGCTATTTCCCATTTCTATGCTTTCAGAGCAAATTAACTGGCATTAAGCAACAACCTGTCTTAAAAGTCGACTTTTGCTCATTCCACTGACTGGCTGTTTGTGTGCTTTCTATTTGAGCGTCTGTCACAACTCTGATTAATGCTTGAAAGGTTTCCTACGATTTTTTTTTGGGGGGGGGGGGGGGGGGGAGGGGTAAAGATTTGATGCTTCATACTATTTTATGGGGGTAAAGATTGACTTTATGTGTTGAATTGAAAATGGTGTTGTTTTTTGTGGTTGTTGTTTTTTTGGGGAGTTGGGGGTGGGGGAATGGTCTTTATAGCATCATAATAAAAATGAGGGGAGTGGGGGCTGTATGTTTAAAACAGTTTATAGGTCAACTTCCATATTTTTCATTGTTTTAATTGATTAAATTGGCAATATTATTAACAGTTAAATTCCACTAAAAAAAAGGAAGCAAAGATCGTCCCTGAAAATAGCCAATAATAATCACTTGTACATTTGTGTAATATTGTTTCCAACATTGCCTTGTGTCGCTTCCAATCAAACCAAAAAGATTTCTCACGCAGTAATCAACTTCTAGTGATTTTTGGATAATTTGAAAAAAAAACAACAACAATGTGAAACAATGGTTTAATATAAATTGCTGGGCCAATATGAAACAATGACTTCATATTAACTTCTGGACAAATATGAAACAATGACTTTATATTAACTGCTGGATTTATATGAAACAATGATGTTATATTAACTGTTGGACCAATATGAAACAATTTCTTTATATTAGCTGCTGAACCAATATGAAAAAATGATTTAATAGTAACTGCTGGACCAATATGAAACAATGACTTTATATTAACTACTGGACCAATATGAAACAATGACTTTATATTGGCTGCTTGACCAATATGAAGCATTGACTTTAAATTAACTGCAGGGCCAATATGAACTTATGACTTTATATTAACTGCAGGGCCAATATGAAACAATGACTTTATATTAACTGTTTGACCAATATGAAACAATGACTTTATGTTAACTGCTGGACCAATATGAAACAATGACTTTATATTAACTGCTGAACCAATATGAAAGAATGGCTTTATATTAACTGCTGGACCAATATGAAACAATGACTTTATAGTAACTGCTTGACCAATATGAAACAATGACTTTATATTAACTGCTGAACCAATATGAAAGAATGGCTTTATATTAACTGCTGGACCAATATGAAACAATGACTTTATATTAACTACTGGACCAATATGAAACAATGACTTTATATTAACTACTGGACCAATATGAAACAATGACTTTATAGTGGCTGCTTGACCAATATGAAGCATTGACTTTAAATTAACTGCAGGGCCAATATGAACTTATGACTTTATATTAACTGCTGGACCAATATGAAACAATGACTTTATAGTAACTGCTGGACCAATATGAAACAATGACTTTATATTAACTGCTGAACCAATATGAAAGAATGGCTTTATATTAACTGCTGGACCAATATGAAACAATGACTTTATATTAACTACTGGACCAATATGAAACAATGACTTTATATTAACTATTGGACCAATATGAAACAATGACTTTATAGTGGCTGCTTGACCAATATGAAGCATTGACTTTAAATTAACTGCAGGGCCAATATGAACTTATGACTTTATATTAACTGCAGGGCCAATATGAAACAATGACTTTATATTAACTGTTTGACCAATATGAAACAATGACTTTATGTTAACTGCTGGACCAATATGAAACAATGACTTTATATTAACTGCTGAACCAATATGAAAGAATGGCTTTATATTAACTGCTGGACCAATATGAAACAATGACTTTGTATTAACTGCTTGACCAATATAAAACAATGACTTTATAGTAACTGCTGGACCAATATATGAAACAATGACTTTATATTAACTGCTGGACCAATATGAAAGAATGGCTTTATATTAACTGCTGGACCAATATGAAACAATGACTTTATATTAACTGCTTGACCAATATGAAACAATGACTTTGTAGTAACTGCTGGACCAATATGAAACAATGACTTTATAGTAACTGCTGGACCAATATGAAACAATGACTTTATAGTAACTGCTGGACCAACATGAAACAATGACTTTATATTAACTGCTGGACCAATATGAAACAATGACTTTATAGTAACTGCTGGACCAACATGAAACAATGACTTTATATTAACTGCTGGACCAATATGAAACAATGACTTTATAGTAACTGCTGGACCAACATGAAACAATGACTTTATATTAACTGCTTGACCAATATGAAACAATGACTTTGTATTAACTGCTTGACCAATATGAAACAATGACTTTATATTAACTGCTGGACCAATATATGAAACAATGACTTTATATTAACTGCTGGACCAATATGAAACAATGGTTTTATAGTAACTGCTTGACCAATATGAAACAATGACTTTATATTAACTGCTTTACCAATATGAAACAATGACTTTATAGTAACTGCTGGACCAATATATGAAACAATGACTTTATATTAACTGCTGGACCAATATGAAAGAATGGCTTTATATTAACTGCTGGACCAATATGAAACAATGACTTTATAGTAACTGCTGGACCAATATGAAACAATGACTTTATATTAACTGCTGGACCAATATGAAACAATGACTTTATGTTAACTGCAGGACCAATATGAAACAATGACTTTATATTAACTGCTGGACCAATATGAAACAATGACTTTATAGTAACTGCTTGACCAATATGAAACAATGACTTTATATTAACTGCTGGACCAATTTGAAACAATGACTTTATAGTAACTGCTGGACCAATATGAAACAATGACTTTATAGTAATTGCTGGACCAATATGAAACAATGACTTTATATTAACTGCTTGACCAATATGAAACAATGACTTTATATTAACTGCTGAACCAATATGAACTAATGACTTTATATTAACTGCTTTACCAATATGAAACAATGACTTTATGTTAACTGCTGAACCAATATGAAACAATGACTTTATGTTGACTGCTGGACCAATATAAAACAATGACTTTATGTTAACTGCTGGACCAATATGAAACATTGACTTTATGTTAACTGCTGGACCTATATGAAGCAATGACTTTATACTAACTGCTGGACCAATATGAAACAATGACTTTATAGTAACTGCTGGACCAATATGAAATAATAACTTTATGTTAACTGCTGGACCAATATGAAACAATGACTTTATGTTAACTGCTGGACCAATATGAAACAATGATTTTATGTTAACTGCTGGACCAATATGAAACAATGACTTTATATTAACTGCTGGACCAATATGAAACAATGACTTTATGTTAACTGCTGGACCAATATGAAACAACAATGACTTTATGTTGACTGCTGGACCAATATGAAACAATGACTTTATACTAACTGCTGGACCAATATGAAACAATGACTTTATGTTGACTGCTGGACCAATATGAAACAATGAATTTATACTAACTGCTGGACCAATATGAAACAATGACTTTATGTTAACTGTTGGACCTATATGAAGCAATGACTTTATGTTAACTGCTGGACCAATATGAAACAATGACTTTATGTTAACTGCTGGACCAATATGAAACAATGACTTTATGTTGACTGTTGGACCAATATGAAGCAATGACTTTATGTTGACTGCTGGACCAATATGAAACAATGACTTTATGCTGACTGCTGGACCAATATGAAACAATGACTTTATGTTGACTGCTGGACCAATATGAAACAATGACTTTATGTTAACTGCTGGACCAATATGAAACAATGACTTTATATTAACTGCTGGACCAATATGAAACAATGACTTTATGTTGACTGCTGGACCAATATGAAACAATGACTTTATGTTAACTGCTGGACCAATATGAAACAATGACTTTATGTTGACTGCTGGACCAATATGAAACAATGACTTTATGTTAACTGCTGGACCAATATGAAACAATGACTTTATATTAACTGCTTGACCAATATGAAGCAATGACTTTATAGTAAATGTAACTGCTGGACCAATATGACACAATGACTTTATATTAACTGCTGAACCAATATGAAACAATGACTTTATGTTAACTACGACCAATATGAAACAATGATTTAATAGTAAATGTTGGGCCAATATGAAACAATGACTTTATGTTAACTGTTGGACCTATATGAAGCAATGACTTTATGTTAACTGCTGGACCAATATGAAACAATGACTTTATGTTAACTGCTGGACCAATATGAAACAATGACTTTATATTGACTGTTGGACCAATATGAAGCAATGACTTTATGTTGACTGCTGGACCAATATGAAACAATGACTTTATGTTGACTGCTGGACCAATATGAAACAATGACTTTATGTTGACTGCTGGACCAATATGAAACAATGACTTTATGTTAACTGCTGGACCAATATGAAACAATGACTTTATGTTAACTGCTGGACCAATATGAAACAATGACTTTATGTTGACTGCTGGACCAATATGAAACAATGACTTTATGTTAACTGCTGGACCAATATGAAACAATGACTTTATGTTGACTGCTGGACCAATATGAAACAATGACTTTATGTTAACTGCTGGACCAATATGAAACAATGACTTTATGTTAACTGCAGGACCAATATGAAGCAATGACTTTATAGTAAATGTAACTGCTGGACCAATATGACACAATGACTTTATATTAACTGCTGAACCAATATGAAACAATGACTTTATGTTAACTACGACCAATATGAAACAATGATTTAATAGTAAATGTTGGGCCAATATGAAATAATGGCTTTATATTAATTGCATATAAATGACTGGTATGCACGTTATTGTAAAATTGTTTTTAATTGCTTGTAGGGTTTCTTCCGGCGAAGTATACAGCAGAAAATACAGTACCGTCCGTGTCTGAAAAACCAGCAATGTAGCATTATGAGAGTGAACAGGAACAGATGTCAGTACTGTCGCCTCAAGAAATGTATATCGGTGGGCATGTCCCGAGATGGTAAGGCCAACAACCGTTGTTGGATTTAACAAATTAACACATTGTAGATAATAAAACACACTTAACAAAGGGGTTTAAAAATTACAGAAAAATCTGTATTGATATTGGAACAGTTTCACATAATATAATTTTTTGGGGACGGACACAAACAGAAAATAAATTTATATTTATTTAATCTATTTTATTAGATAATACGCTGTTGTTTCTTGCCATTTTAAAAACATAAGTCTGTGAGATACGTTTTTTATTTCATAATATAGTAATTGTACAACATAATTATGACCCTTTGTCAAACATTTCAGTATAATATTATTACAGATATACATTAAATAATGATTTTCATTTGATTTACAATTGATTAGTGTCAATGACCATGGACTCAATTTTCAGTTGAAAAGCTTTGTATATATATAAACAGACGGGTTTCTTATAATTTGTTTATTGTCAGTTTGTACTAATTCAATAGTTTTAAACATACTTGGGTTGATGTAATAATAAGGTCTTAAGTCTTTGTATAAACAACATTCAAATAAATAATGATACTCATCCTCTAAAACTGGGCATGTATTATGTAATTATACCCGCGATACAAAGTATATGGTGGTTAAATAGGAGTCTTGCTCATCCATTGGTCCGTCCGTCCAGGCGGACAAATGGATATTTAAGTGTCTAGGGTTTAGGGTTAGTAATTTTTATGGACAGTTGAAAAGCTGTTGAAAAAACATTACGTGGAAGTTCTATACACTTAAAAAACAGCTCTTAGGTGGCTTTTTTTCTCTTACGTGGCTAAAATTTAGCCACACAAGTAATACGATTGACGCAAAGAAGCCACTTAAATACCCATTTGTGAGAACGTCCGTCTGTCTCAGTCGTCCGTATTGATAAATATTTGGTGAGTATCTGTGTAAATTATAAAATATATGTCAAGTTCAATATTTGTCAGTATTGGTAAAATATGGCACTTTTGCAAGTTAATTTTTAGTAAATTTTACTGGCATATAGAGAAGGCATCTGTGACCTTTGTAGCTTTTTACACATATGTAGTTTCTTCAAAGATAAAGTGTAAACATTGTAAGTTATATCACGCTTGTACCATACCACCATTTAGTATGGATATGTCGAGAAATAAATCATTACTTTTGTTCCTTTATTCATTATTGCATTTTTTATAGATAAATTAATTAATATTTCTTTTCATTTCATTCCTTGCTCAGCTGTGAGGTTTGGCCGTGTTCCAAAAAAAGAGAAAGCACGAATTATTGAGCAGATGCAGAAAAACAATCTCGAGATGGCAACTACAGCTATGTCATCCGTGTTAGTGAGTAGCCAGGACCTCGTACAGTCTGTGATTGTCGCTCACAGACAGACATGTGACCTCGGACAGGAGAAGACGAAGCTGATGCGAGAGATCGCGCTGCTGCAGAATGACTACGTAGACTGTCCAGCACATATGGTATGTAGTCCATTCAAGTCTCTCGAATCATATCTGTTCAACACTGACAAAAGGATGGGAATTCTATGCCTGTCCCACAGTTCATAGCACTTTTAACGTTACTCGAAATTGTTACATCGTTCAACATTTACTGAAGCAACTGATGAATGAACTTGGTCCGATCTCACTTTTATGTAACAGTCCTAAGTGGGGAAGAGGGAGAGCTGCTGGGTTAGATCTACAGACTATATTGTATGTGAACAAATGTCATTAATTTCCTCTCATTTCTTAATAAGGTAGTGGATCTCTGTTTATGCAAGTTCCCACCAGCCTTCTTCAGCTGAACTCCTACAGATAAGATACAGCATGAAGTCAACATGCATATATTCTGATAAGATTTTTTTTGGGGGGGGGTGGGTGTGAGGGGGGGGGGGATCATGGAGTAAAGTTCCTTTTATATGCACATTGCAACCCACCCTGTCAATCTTAACTTATAATAGTTCTGATGTAATTCAATTTAGACTTCTGAACAATTGTTGTCATATTCATTGCATTTGTGGAGTGCATGGTCCAGTGGGAGGCCCAGGATCGGAGGGTCGATAGTTCAATCTCCTGCCACTGTTATGTGTGGTGTCCTTAAGCAAAACACTTTTTCCACACATGCTTAGTTCTAGTTCTACCTAAGAAGATGATTGATTGAATATTTAGCGTCATTTTTATGCAATCGATGGCTAACAGACGATCAGTTAACCTAACCACTGTTTCCTGGGATACTGAAAGGTTAACAAGTACTTGAGCACACCCCATTTTCGCAAGTAACTGATAACTTTCCCACTTGATTCATCAGTGAGAGACGAATGAAAATTGGAAACAATGTTGTATATAAATCGTCACGGAGACTGTTGCCAGGCGGGCATTCAAACTCACGATCCCTAGAATGATGCATTATCGACTGAGCTAATTGGGCCCAGCTGTACCCAAGAAGGCCTTGAGCATGATTTGTTGTAATAAGTGTTTCATGATCAAGGTAAAATAAATAAATAAGTTCAGTTATAATCAGTTCAATCAATAAATTCAACTATTCATTGCATTATTTTCCCAGCAATTATGCCTTTTCATATTTGGCCTTTTTTTTTATGAGAAATAGGAATTAAAGCTATATTCTTGTTACTGTTCCAGGCATGCCCGTTGAATTCTCATGCTGGCATTGACTCCACGGACAACCAAGACTGGACTGATTTTTCTGAGTTTTTTGCTCCAGCCATTAAATCAGTTGTGGATTTTGCAAAGCTGATTCCAGGCTTCATGCTTCTAAACATGGATGACCAAGTGACATTGTTAAAGGTACCCTAGGTGTTATTTATTAACTTATATTATTTTCCAGTTAGTGCAGTAATTTTCGCTTCACAAAAGTGTACCTCTAATAATAATTTGATAATTCAGTTTTTGTTAGGTGAGTATAAGTAAATTGCCAGATTATCATCTAATTTTTTCTTTAAAAGGTGGAGGGGGGGGGGGGGATTTTTATTTAATTTTTTTTTTTTTTTTATGAAAATAAAAGGGGAAAAGTGGCATGAAAATAAAGGGACAGGTGGAGATGATAGTCTAGCAATTAATTTATTATTGCCGAAGCAGATTAAAGAGTTGGAAAGGAAACGGATTGGCTTTTCAACAAGACAGAATAACCATAGTAAAACATTCAATACAACTTGATTGTTTTACTCTTTTGCACTTCCTTTTCATGTGTACTTTATTGCACTTCCTTTTCATGTGTACTTTTTTGCACTTCCTTTTCATGCATACTTTATTGCACTTCATTTTCATGTGTACTTTATTGCACTTCCTTTTCATGTGTACTTTATTGCACTTCCTTTTCATGTGTACTTTATTGCACTTCCTTTTCATGCATACTTTTTTGCACTTCCTTTTCGTGCATACTTTATTGCACTTCCTTTTCATGTGTTCTTTTTTGCACTTCCTTTTCATGTGTACTTCTTTGCACTTCATTTTCATGCATACTTTATTGCACTTCCTTTTCATGTGTACTTTTTTGCACTTCCTTTTCATGTGTACTTTATTGCACTTCCTTTTCATGTGTACTTTTTTGCACTTCCTTTTCATGCATACTTTATTGCACTTCCTTTTCATGTGTTCTTTTTTGCACTTCCTTTTCATGTGTACTTTTTTGCACTTAATTTTCATGCATACTTTATTGCACTTCCTTTTCATGTGTACTTTTTTTTGCACTTCCTTTTCATGCATACTTTATTGCACTTCCTTTTCATGTGTTCTTTTTTGCACTTCCTTTTCATGTGTACTTTTTTGCACTTCCTTTTCATGCATACTTTATTGCACTTCCTTTTCATGTGTACTTTTTTGCACTTCCTTTTCATGCATACTTTATTGCACTTTCTTTTCATGTGTACTTTTTGCACTTCCTTTTCATGCATACTTTATTGCACTTCCTTTTCATGTGTACTTTTTTGCACTTCCTTTTCATGTGAAATCAAGCATATTTTTAAATTTATTGACTTCACGAATTTGTAACTATTTCCTTCCCCTTGTTATTGTTTTCCTGTTATTGTTAATAATGGTACATACTTATAATTGCAATAATATGTTTTGGAAATTTTTATACCATGGATATAACTAATGGGCATAGCCTAGGATTACAAATGTATTTTTTCAGCCTCTTTCAATTAATTAGTCGATATTAAATTCATTTATCTCTTTCTATTTACATTTAGAACCAAAAGAAGATTAAATCTGTGCAAAATTCAGATTTATACATTAAAGGTCACCATTAAATGAAGGACAAATGTTTATAAGTCATAAAAAGGAACTTGACTTTTTCGGAATTCTATCAAACTTCACATAAATGTCCAGGACAAATAGAGTGTATCACTAGCAAAATTCAGGTTTACCTGTAAATCATTTTTGAAATGAAAAATGTTTCTAATGGTCTGGAATATGTATGGTGATTCTTGATCTTTGTAGGCCAGTAGAAATTTCCACATTTTACTGGCTGAGATGATCTACTTTCTCATTTCTGGAACGATATTATAGGCTGAAAAAGTAGGAAAACATCTTAAAATGTTTATGGAATTTTAATTTAAATTAACACTTTCAGGCAGCCACATTTGAAGTTTTGTTGGTGAGAATGGCCAGTTTGTTTGATACAGAGTCTAACACCATGATGTTTGCCAATGGGAAACTTTTCAGACGTCAAACTTCTGGGGTAAGATTTTCATATTAACTGTTATTATGTCCCTGGCACAATATGTCAGTAAGAGTTATTATTGTCTCATTTGGGAACTGTTTTGTTGAATGTCATCATTAGCGCCATTGTCTTTATCAGTGAAATCATGGTTATTGCCACCACTATTAAATTTTGTCAGTGAGTTCCTTAATTTCAACTCTGCTGGTCAAAGGCTAGAAGGGTAGGTGTCATGTTGATTTGCCTTTCCATCCATCAAAAGTAAATTTATTTAACGCCAACAAGACAATAAACAAAAAAAGTTGTCTGTCTGTAAACTTTCCTTGTAAACAATATAGCATCTTTCTGTTTTCATCTTATCCTGACCAAACATGTTCAGAATGTTTCTGTTCATGAAAACTGGGATGAGTTCTTGAGTCATATATATATGTAAATGGATACTGAACCTGAATGAACAGAGTTATTGCCCTTTATTGAAGAAAAAATTGCATATTTTGTCTCTTGAACACTTTCATTTTTTATCTGATTGTGACCAAACTTGGTCAGAATGTTCATGGTTATAAAAGCTCAAATGAGTTTTTGAAGTAGGGGTATCGTATCTGAATGGACAGAGTTATGGCCCTTGATTGAAGAAAAAAATGCTGATTTTTGTCTCGTAAGCACTGGCATCATTTCCATTTTGGAATAGAATGGACAAAATTGTGGCCATTGATCTACTGGATAAAACACTAATTTTTGTCTTGTTAACACTGCGACAGCTTGGTTGAGTTTTGGACCAAAATGGACAGTTATGGCCCTTTTATCTGTAGAAAAAGGGTTTCCGCTCTGTGACTTTAGTTACCTTTAAAGATATTTAAATGATAAATTGCGAATAAGTTCCTATGAAAAAGAAGCTTGGAATTAATTTTGAGGTAAATTGGGTCACGGTCTAGTTCAACTGTTACTATTAATAGAACAACGGTTTCTGCTCAATTACTTTAGGTCCTTTGAAATATCTTGATTACACTTTGAGGATAGGTTTCTGACATGAAAAGGAAACCTGGGCTTAGTTTTGAGGTAAATGGGCTCAAGGTCATTGTCACTGTTACGCAAAATAGAAAATAGGTTTCAACTCAATAATTAGTTTTCTGTGAGATATTGTGATGAAATTTAGTGCATAGGCTTCTATCATAGAAAGGAAGCTTGATGTTGATTTGAGGTTAAGTACGGTGATGGTCAAGATCACTGTTGCTTAAAATAGAAAAAAGAAGTTTCATTTTAGATATTTTGATGAAATTTGTTCTCAAAAATCTGGAGTAATACATGCAATACACAAATTCCATATCGGTTTACCAATTTTGTTGCCATAACATCCACAATTTTTGTCCAACGGAAAAAGTAATAAAATGATGTGCATGATCTCCTTATTGTCCTCTATCTACATGCTAAGTTTCACAAATGTAGCATTGATATTTTTTGTGTTACCACAGGATCTAGGTATTATCTGTAATTTTTCCAATTTTGTTGCCATAGCAACCACAATCTTTTGTACGACTGAAAAAATAGAATGACCGGCATTATCTCCTTATTTCCCTCTATCCACATACATTGTTTCACAATCAGACTTGTATACTTTTTGAGTAATCAATCTGGATGGACAGGTGCCGGACAGATGGACGGACAGAGTTTAAATCTAAAGTGGGATTATTAACAAACCTGTGAATATTAACATACTTTTTTTCTGGGTACTATTCAATGATTATCCCTTTACTCCATAGAAGCACGTTTTCCCGCACCAATCACAGAAGGCCTTTGAAAACAGTGCAGGAAGAGTTCAGATTGCTCATAACGAGCAATCTGAATACTTCCTGCACTGTTTTCCACTCTGTCAGTTACTGTAAACATAATTCACCCATTGCTGATATGTGGTGAATTAATGCTTTCAATATTAGAGGTGTCCAAAGACGTCTGTATGAAGTAAAGGGCTATACACCATTGATTTTAATATATCTTTGGTATATATGAATATTTGTTCATTATTTATTAAGCATTGATTCCAGAATATGTCAGTAAAACTGAAATTTGCTGAATTATTGATTAAACCCTGGTTTTTAAGTGTGACAGTCACACATAGCAGAGTTCTTTCACAGATTGGATTTCATTTGATTTTATGTAACCTGAAGTTGACCCAGTCATGAAAGTTAATACATTTAATTGAGATTTTTACAGGTCAGGAACATCACATCAAATAGTGTGACAGGTTGTCTGACAGCTGATACATATTTATATAATGCAGCAGATGTTAAACATGTGGGAAATATTCGACACCCAGTCAGTAGTTGTGATTTTCTATTTATCACATTTTTAACAAGCTGAGAACAGGAACAAACCTTGTATTTGAGCTCGATAAAATTGTGTCCGGATTTTCAACAAGGAGCTCGGTATTGTGTCACTTGACAATAGTTCATTCACTATCGTCATATTTCTATATCAAGTTTACAGTAGAGTATAACTATCATTATCTCACATAGATCACATATCACATGTAGGTCACATATCACATGTAGGTCACATATCACATAGGTCACATATCACATGTAGGTCACATATCACATGTAGGTCACATATCACATGTAGGTCATATAGCATTTTTAGGACTGGAGGAATGTGTGAGTTAACAATTCCTTGTCATGGTTCTGATATTGGGTTGATTATGAGTACAAGACATTTCTTGCATAACCAGTGTTTGTTTTACCCCAAATATTCAGTGAAATTCGGCCCCATTCGACCCTCAAAATAGTATGTTTTTTCCCCCCTGATGTCAGAAAAGTTCCCCTAAAAAAATAGAAATAAAAAAAAAATAAAATAAGTGGGGTTTAATGCTGGCCCGTTTACCAGTTGAAACCAATGGAGTACAGGGATGTTGACCTGCTAACTGTTTTAACCCTTTACTTCATACAGACACCTTTGGACACCTCTAATATAGACGCCTTTGGACACCTCTTATATAGAAGGCTTTTAAATTATTGGGTGAATTATGTTTATATTAACTGACAGAGTGGAAAACAGTGCAGGAAGTGTTTTCAAAGGCCTTCTGTGATTGGTGCGGGAAAACGCGTATCTATGGAATAAAGGGTTAAACATATGTATCTATGATTTCTTTTTTGTTATTTTATTTTATGACCTCTTAAAATTTCCTAAACGCCCATTTTCCCCCTTCTAAAGGCACCAGCCCCATTCCCCTTAAAGTGAAAAAAACAAAACATTGATAATTGTTAAGGATATATGCATATTACCGGGGCTAGATGTTTTTATTTCACCGTAGGGTTGAGATAAAATTCATGCCCTGTGACGTTAGAACTAACTATAACATGACATCATAAATGATAAATTATGATCTAATTATATAATTTGACATCTTGGCGAAAATGTAATGATGAATTAAATTAAAATAATAAATAGTTCATTCATGTAGACATGAATGTTGATTGAGGAGTGATTATAACTGCACAATCAGGCTCTTATTTTATCAACAAGTTTAAGATTAAATACTTACAAACTTAAATCTTATGCAAAAAGCATCTAGGTGATCATAAGTTTAGACTGGCTCCAGAAAAAACTGCTTAAAAACTTCAATGAAAGAACAGCAATCAGGTAATCATGATTTTAGACTGACCCCAAAATATTACTTAAAAACTTAAATTAAAGAAAAGCATCCAGATGATCATGATTCTAGACTGGCTCCAGAAATTTTTTTTTTTTAAAGAAAAGCATTCAGGTGGATATAATTTTGGACTGGCTCCAGAAACACTACTGTAAAACTTAAATTAAAGAAAATCATCCAGGTGATCGTGATTTTAGACGGACTCCAGCTAAAACACTTGAAAACTTAAATTAAAGAAAAGCATCCAGGTGATCATGATTTCAGACTGACTTCAGTAAAACTGCAGTTGGTGTCATTGGCACTGATTAAAGAATATTAAAGGAACCAGTCAAAATTAAGTTAGGTTTTAACTAAGACTTGAAAAAAAAATTGGTGAAACAGAAGCCTTTTTTGAGAGCTCAAAATTGTCTCGATATTTCAGTTGTCAACAAGTGTTGGATTCCTGCTTGACTCGATGTTTGATTTTGCCCAACGTTTCAACAAACTGAGCCTCTCCGATGATGAGCTGGCATTATTCTGTGCTGTAGTACTGCTGTCACCAGGTAAATATTGCCAATCTGTAACACAGTAATTATAGGCTGTATAAACAGGCCTCGGACAGTGTTATCCTGGCTATGCAGGGAAGTAAGATAATGAGGAAAACATGTTTAACTTAGTGACTGATTGTCTTAAATTTATCAGATGAGGCAGAGAAAAAAATTTGGCAAGTGCTTAATTTTTTTTTAGGCAATCGGATAAATTATTTGACTATCAGGCACTTACATGTTATTCTGTTTATCTTGTCATTATTTGTATTTTATTTATTTTTATATAAATAAGCAACAACTGGTGTGGGTACATCTGCACATGGAAACAGTTCGAAATTATAATGATGAAATTAAAACATTTTTTTGTAAACTTTTTGACTCATTTTTTATTTTTTTAGTATATATTTATCAATTTATTTACATAATTTTTACTAATAGTTTATCAACAGTAGAAAAGCGTTTGATCATGAATTTAACACAATGCAAAAAGAATGACGTCATCAATTTGTGTGTTCCTGCAAGATAAACCTTGCCTGGTAAATATTGCTAGGACATGTCCGTGGGGATTTAATTTCAGTGTAAACAGATTTTAGAAAAAAAAGTTGTTTTAGTGAGATGTTTGAATTCAAGTTAAGGCAAACCTCTATTAAGCAGTCACTTGTCTTAAGCAGCCACATTAGCTATTTCCCATTTCTAAGCCTTCAGAGTCAACAACCTGTCTTAAAAGGTCAGTTTTGCTCCTTCCCGTGAATGGCTGCTTAAAACAGGTTTGACTGTGTTGTTATTACATAACCTGTTTTAATTACTTACCTTTGCCCTTATCGAGTTGTTTCCTGCACCTACACACTGGGTAATAAATGCTCTTTGAAACATGGGGTAATGGTACAGAGAGGAGTCAATTAGTCGGCGCCAATAATAACAATTAGTAAGAACGTATCACAAGTTGAAGGTATAAGTAGGTGGAAACAAATGCGAATTCACTCGTTAGAAATATTTATCCTCGTTGACACACAAAAAAATATAAACGCATAGGCGAAATAGGCTACTTTTAAATTAAATACTAGAATTCTAAATTGTATTTCTTCGCAGGCGTATTTTCTCTTTTAAAAAAAACGTAAAATGGGTCGTCTACTATTGTTGTAATTGACATATTCTTCTTGGAAATTCTTTTAGCGCCTTTAACAGTGATGAAAATAAAATACACAGAAGTAAATGTACAACCTCTAATATCGACATGCATATTTTATGTAATCAAACCAATGGAATATTAATACAGTTAAATTATTTTTACTTAATCAGTGCACTAAATTAAAGATTTCAATTTAAATTTAATTTTCAATAGATCTAATAGCTAAATGCACACTAAATAGAAACTATTGGGTAACATATAGATCTAGCTAAGAAACGTAGATCTACGTTTTAGCAAGGAATTATATCTAACTCCTTGGTTTAAGGTACAGGTAAATGGTATGCAGTTTGAATGTAACAAAATTTTATCCACAACCATTTCGTTTGGATTTAATTTTGTTGTCGAGGCTCCCCACGAAATCGATGAAAATTAGTACCCCACGGAAGATAAAGATTTCACAGTATGCTTATTACTGGTTCTACCTAGGAAGACTTCAAGTGTAAATTGTTGAAGTTTTAATAACTTGTTTCAAAATCAAAGTAAAATAAATAAGTTTAAAATATTAAGGCAGAGGGGAGCGTTTATATAAGGTATCATAGTATATGATTTGTTAACATACATGTACATTTCAGACCGTCCAGGCCTGCGTCAGATGGAGCAGGTAGAGAAGATCCAGATCAAGTTAACGGAGAGCCTCCAGAACATGATCAACACAACACACAAGGAGGACAACACGCTGTTCGCCAAGCTGTTAATGAAAACCACAGATTTACGTACACTTAATGCTCTGCATGCTGAAAAAACTGTAGGTCAGTAAAATGTGACTCATTTTGCAGAAATGGATGTTTAAGAGGACATTGGATATAAGTTGATTTATAATTAAAAAAATCAACTTGGCTTTCTATAATTCAAGCAATTGGTATATTACTGGGTAAACTGATAAGCTCACCTTACTTGAAGGTTCTGAGAAATGGTGTTCCGATTGTCTCAGATTATTAATAATTGGTAGGTCTGAGTTTAAGTTGGCGATAATTGATTGTGTTTGTTAGCAATCGATTGTCTTAGCACACTGACTTTTTAGAGGGAATGGACAGGGGGTTAGGCAATAAAAGGTATAACACTGGCACATTTTGAGGGAATAGACAGGGGGTGAATCAGTAAAAGGTATAACACTGGCACATTTTGGAGGGAATAGACAGGGGGTGAATCAGTAAAAGGTATGACACTGGCACATTTTGAGGGAATAGACAGGGGATGGGGGTGAATCAGTAAAAAGGTATAACACTGGCACATTTAGAGGGAATGGACAGGGGTGAATAAGTAAAAAGGTTTGACACTGGCACATTTGGAGGGAATAGACAGGGGTGAATCAGTAAAAAGGATATAACACTGGCACATTTGGAGGGAATAGACAGGGGTGAATCAGTAAAAAATGACACTGGCACATTTAGAGGGAATGGACAGGGGTGAATCAGTAAAAAGGATATAACACTGGCACATTTGGAGGGAATAGATGGGGGTGAATCAGTAAAAAGGATATAACACTGGCACATTTGGAGGGAATAGACAGGGGGTGAATCAGTAAAAAGGATATAACACTGGCACATTTGGAGGGAATAGTCAGGGGTGAATCTGTAAAAAGGTATGACACTGGCACATTTGGAGGGAATAGACAGGGGGTGAATCAGTAAAAAGGATATAACACTGGCACATTTGGAGGGAATAGATGGGGGTGAATCAGTAAAAAGGTATGACACTGGCACATTTGGAGGAAATGGACAGGGTTGAATCAGTAAAAAGGATATAACACTGGCACATTTGGAGGGAATAGACAGGGGTGAATCAGTAAAAAGGATATAACACTGGCACATTTGGAGGGAATAGACAGGGGTGAATCAGTAAAAAGGATATAACACTGGCACATTTGGAGGGAATAGACAGGGGGTGAATCAGTAAAAAGGTATGACACTGGCACATTTAGAGGGAATGGACAGGGGTAGAATCAGTAAAAAGGTATAACACTGGCACATTTGGAGGGAATAGACAGGGGGTGAATCAGTAAAAAGGATATAACACTGGCACATTTGGAGGGAATAGACAGGGGTGAATCAGTAAAAAGGTATGCCACTGGCACATTTGGAAGGAATAGACAGGGGGTGAATCAGTAAAAAGGATATAACACTGGCACATTTGGAGGGAATAGACAGGGGTGAATCAGTAAAAAGGATATAACACTGGCACATTTGGAGGGAATAGACAGGGGTTAAGTCAATGAAAAGGTATAACACTGGCACTTTTAGAGGGAATAGACAGGAGGTGAATCAATGAAAAAGTATGACACTGGCCTATTTGGAGGGAATGGATAGAGGGTGAGTCAATGAAAAGGTATAACACTGGCACATTTAGAGGGAATGGACAGGAGGTGAATCAGTGAAAGGTATGACACTGGCACATTTGGAGGGAATGGGCAGGGGGTAAGTCAATGAAAAGGTATAACACTGGTACATTTAGAGGGAATGGACAGGAGGTGAATCAGTAAATAGGTACGACACTGGCACATTTGGAGGGAATGGACAAGGGTTAAGTCAATGAAAAGGTATAACACTGGCACATTTAGATGGAATGGACAGGGGGTGAATCAGTGAAAGGTATGACACTGGCACATTTAGAGGAAATGGACAGGGGGTGAATCAGTGAAAAGGTATGACACTGGCACATTTTGAGGGAATAGACAGGGGGTGAATCAGTGAAAAAGTATTGACACTGGCACATTTGGAGGGAATAGACAGGAGGTGAATCAGTGAAATGGTATAACACTGGCACATTTGGAGGGAATGGACAGGGGTCGAATCAGTGAAATGGTATAACACTGGCACATTTGGAGGGAATGGACAGGGGGTGAATCAGTGAAATGGTATAACACTGGCATATTTAGAGAGAATTAACATAAGTTTTTAAAAATAATTTTCCTTTTTTTTTTTTTTAAGGCATTTATGGCTATTTTTCCTGATATATTGCATTAAACAAACGACATGTTGATCGGCAAAGGATTTGTTCTTTTCTCCTAGACCTGATAGAGTTGTTGTTTGTTACAGGTCAGATGGACAGACAGGACGACTGCATGGAGATGCAAGACTCCCAAGTAGAAAATACGTAAGTATGATTCCAGTGCTGAGATTCAATCAAGTTTTAAAGCAACACATCCACGTTTAAACTTTTTTAAAAGGTTTTTCAGTTGAGTTGTGAGCACATTTTCCATACATAAATATATGGTCAGTGAGCTGTATATGTGCTAACAAACACTATCCAGAATGCTTTAGAATTATAAAAAAAGATGTCCAAATTATAAAGCGTGATAAACGCTTTATAAATTATTTTTAAATTGCAGAGGATTCCAACTTGGTCTCAAATTGAATTATGCAAGTCGTATTAAAAAACTTCACGTTTTAGTGTGTAGTGTACTTGACCTGCCTTGAAAGTCATTTTGACAATTTTTTTTGACTCGGGTGAGTTACATGCTTGTTTTATAAAGTGTTAGTTAAGCATTATAATTTGGGCATCATTTTGTTCCGGATTGTGTTTATATGCTCATATACAGCTAATTGATCATATGTTTGTATGGGAAATGTGCTCATAACTCAATTAAAAATTTTTTTTTTAAAGTTCAAACGTGGATGTGTTGCTTTAAGCAGGGTATAGTTAGCTCAGCAGGTAGCATGTCTGACTGTCATTCAATCCAGAGGTTGTGAGTTCCAAATCCTGCATGGCCACAGTCTCCTTGATGACTGATATATGAGGATGTGTTTCTTGGGTGTGTCAAGTACTTGTTGACTTGTCGGGATCCCAGAAATGAATAGTTGGCTTTACTGACCTTCTGTTAACCCTCGATGGCATAAAATAAATATTCAAACAAACAAAACTTATGTAGAATACAAATAAAAAGTTTGGTATTGCTCTTGAGGTCAAGGTTATATTACTGAGGTAGGAAAAATATTGTTTTTCTTGTAATAATGTGATAATTATGTTAGTCCTAAAAAGTTTGCTTATTTAAAAAAAGAAGAGGAATCCTGGCAATCCGTCTGAGTCCATTAGCTGAATAAACTAACAATATAATGCTTTGCTTATTCCTCGTTGGCAATAAAATTGTCCAGTCAGATTCAGGAGATTGTTAAGAGGACCCTGTCAAGGTTCAAAGTTCAAGGTTACGAAGCATTGCTGTGAATTTGACACAGTTATTGTTCAGTGAGTCTCAACCAACCTGTAGAGATTGATTGCACCGTCATATCACAAGTATAAACTATGGCTTTCTAAACAAAATTTAAACTATACAAATGAATAAAGGGCAAGCACATGTAAACAATTGAAAAAGAAAGATACATACCTGGTATAATAGAGCAAACATCTGTTTTAAGATTCTTGCATCATTTTGACCCCCCCCCCCCCCCCCCAAAAAAAAAAGAGAAAAAAAAGAAGAAGAATAAAAAAAGAAATATACCCCCCCCCCCCCCCCCCCCCCCTCACACACAAAAAAGGCAAAAAAAAATAAAAAAATGAAACCATATCTTCTAACATTTATAACTTGATAAATTACTGTAATATGGAAAAATTTTTTACAGATCTGAAGACTCCACACCGTCTGATTCCTCATCATCGCTGACAACCCACACAAGTACGTCCACATCTGGAATGGATGTGTCCTCCATGTATGACAGTACAGGTTCCATTGGTCTGCAACAGAACCGCTTCAGTGGCGAAATACCGCCCCACAAACAGCAACTTGTTCTCAACACACCATACGGAAAATTCTATCGTGAGGACACTGGATACTATGGATTAGTTCCCGAGCAGCCACGCCGACGATGTCACACACTCGATAGAGATTCCCAAATCTCGCGTCCGAGACTCCACACAATAGAAGAGGGGACAAGGCGTAGATACACAATGGATAGAGAATATATTAATAAAATGGTCAGCAAACTAAGTGATAGACTCGAAAAACGAGCGCATGTCAATAGCATGCCCGGGTCGATAAACAATTCTGCTGCCTCGTCACCAGTCCCAATTCTTGAAGAACAGTATGCGTTCTTGAATCAGAATCGTGGCGACTTTATTCCTATCTCGACCCCAGATTCTAGTGCGTGTAGCTCACGTACAAGCCCGTCATTTCATCACAAAGACACCTTACAACCATTTACATCATCGCCAAACTCACCGCGTCCACGATCTGGCTCAATGGGGACCGAGGATTTTGGCTCCATGCGACCCAGATGTTCAAGTTTTCACATGAATTCAGAAGGTCATGCTGCTCAAGGTCGTCCATATTCAAATGACCTTGACTTTATGACAGCTGATGCCCAACATTATCGAATGTCTGCAGATATGAGACGGGGCAGCGTTGGAGCGTCACATAACTTACATGCTCGGAAAAAGTCGTTATTGGTCGATCGGCACCCTGCTTACTTGTCCCAAATTCCAGACTCTCTTTTCAGAAAATCTGACAAACAGAGGTCACCACTGGCTTCTGATGACCCTAACAAGGTAAAATATTGTATACTAGCTCCGGCTTCTGTTTCACCAGCATTTCATTTCAATTCTTAAAAACATAACTCAGTTTAGACTGGTTATTTGTTTATTATGTAATCAGAATCATATGCAGTTCTACTGGAACCAGTTTGAAGTCATTATCACCTGACTGTTTTTCTTGGATTTAAATTTTTATGTATTTAAGTACATGCATATACTTAAATTTGTTGGTTAAACAGAAGTCTGAATTAGTAAAACAGTTTTAAGTACACACAGTTTTGACACACAATATTTTTTCTTCAATATGGCATCTATTTACATATAGATCATTTTAGAATTTGTAATTGTAATAATAAAGAATTTTTGTTTTAGTATTAATATAATTACAACGGAACGCCATCCCTACGTCGTTTGATTTGCTATTTTTGCAATTCTTCATGAGCGTCTTAGATTGTAAGTTAATTGTATAATTTACTTCCTTCCATTGAAATAAAAAAACTTTAAAGAAAGGAAAATCATCACCTTTTTTTTTTTTAAATAATTAAAAGATGAAAAAAACTAAATTATTTTTCATAACCTTCCATTTTTTTCAAAACAAGCATAGTAAGTATAAACTAATTAAAACTGTAGAAACTGTTATATTTTACAAATGTTGACACAAAACCTGTAGAAGACTAAAAAGTAGAAAAAATGATTAGCTGAGTCATTAGTGCGTCTGACTATCAATCCAGGGACACGAGTTCGAATCCCCGCCCAGCCAGGGTTAGGAGACGAGGTGTGCTGGAGTACTGGTTAACCTCCCAGGATACCAGGAAACAGTGGTTAGATTAACTGATCGTCTGTTAGCCCTGGATGACATAAAAATAACGCTAAATATTTGATCATAATCATTGATATTTTAGAATGTATACACAGATCGAATAGGAGCTGCGTTGTGTCCACATTTAATAAAAAGCAGAAAAGTTGATATTTAAAAAAGGTTACTTATAATAATGGAAGCTTTAGGGTTTTCTTTGGTAAGACACAAAAAAAGGGGGTTGTTGTTTTTTTGAGAGAAAGAAAATAGCACTCGAGAAGTTGAGAAATGTGAACACTTTTCACTATTTTAGATATTCTATAAACTGTTTGTTTTATGAGATAATAAAAGAAAACGATCAATGTTTATTCTATAATTGGAAGAAAATATAAATGAATGGAAACTTACTTCACTTTTTTGGTAATTTTTAAAAAAAATATTTTTTTTCTAAAATTTATTTTGTTGCAGTAATGTGTATACATTTATCAAAAAATCAGTTACATAATTAAATATCACCCTTCCATTTAAAGAATGGTGAAGGAGTGTTTCTCCTTATTTGTTTGCGTGTCCATCTGTTTGTCAAATTGGTTTCCAATGAATAACGTCAGAAAGTGTCTATGTATTTAGTTAATATTTGGTGTGTAGCTGTATAATTATAAAATACAGGTCTGGTATGTAGCTATATAATTACAAAATACAGGTCTGGTATGTAGCTGTATAATTACAAAATACAGGTCTGGTATGTAGCTGTATAATTACAAAATACAGGTCTGGTATGTAGCTGTATAATTACAAAATACATGTCTGGTATGTAGCTGTATAATTACAAAATACATGTCTGGTATGTAGCTGCACAATTATAAAATACAGGTCTGGTATGTAGCTGTACAATTATAAAATACAGGTCTGGTATGTAGCTGCACAATTATAAAATACAGGTCTGGTATGTAGCTGTATAATTATAAAATACAGGTCTGGT
Organism: Panopea generosa; assembly: GCA_029582155.1. Classification (NCBI taxonomy): domain Eukaryota; kingdom Metazoa; phylum Mollusca; class Bivalvia; order Adapedonta; family Hiatellidae; genus Panopea; species Panopea generosa. The sequence continues at coordinate 39,235,830 of CM055911.1, read as the reverse complement.
ATGTAGCTGTATAATTACAAAATACAGGTCTGGTATGTAGCTGTGTAATTATAAAATACAGGTCTGGTATGTAGCTGCACAATTATAAAATACAGGTCTGGTATGTAGCTGTATAATTATAAAATACAGGTCTGGTATGTAGCTGTATAATTATAAAATACAGGTCTGGTATGTAGCTGTATAATTACAAAATACATGTCTGGTATGTAGCTGTATAATTATAAAATACAGGTCAAGTTCCATATTTGTAAACATTGGAACATTTTACAGAAGTTTGACTTTTGACTTATTTTTTTTACTAATATATAGCAGGAATATCTCCTGTATGAAAAATAAGTAAGCATAGTTAAAAGTAAGCAGTGACAACACAAATGGCATTTTAGTATATTTATTATTGCAGATTATTTAAATTTAAATTCCTGGTAGTTTTTATTGATTTCGAAAAAAACACGTTAATAATTTATATTGTTGAGAAACTGAGATTGTTAAATTCTTTAACGTGCTATGGCAACTATGAGCCAGTAGAGCATCCTCAGACCCCCTTGGGCCTTTTATTTTTAGTATAACAATAAAGGCAATATGATTTTTCTCTGGTCTTTTTCATTTTTTGTATATCAGGCAAAACATTTGGCTTATAAGTATTTCTCACACCCAGTTTTATTGGTGCAGGAGGACCGCCAATGCATATACATCAATCTAAACAGAACCACGCTGTTTCGGCAAATAACTCGCAAACTCTCACAAAACATGTTTGCACTTTGCTTTGCTCAAACTCACAACCTCTGGTGTGGGAGGTAAATTATTTTAAGTCAGAACCATAGACTACTCAGCACTTGTATTAAAAGAAAACACTTGTATTAAGATTGAAAACTTTATGGTAAAATTTTCTTTGTTATATTTCAGTACAATATTGGCAGCAATGGAAGTGCTTTTGAACAAGTTCCCCGTCTCAATGTTCCCCCTACATTGAACTGGGGCCCCAACCTGATTCGAGCTGAACCCCAGGTGGAGCCACCTAAATTGTCTGTAACAGCCCCAACGGAGGACTCCCAGATTGCACATTCAGTCTCCATGGCCTCTGCATCACAGGCTTTAATGACATCACAACCAAATATAAGCAACTCAGACTCCAACGCAGTAATAGCGCCAGGAGCCAGTTTAGAGCGAAGATCTCCGGAAGGAGAAGAAATGTATCACAAAAAGTTTGATAAACTTCGCAAACACATGATGCTTCAGCAACAGCAGCAACAGCAGCAACAACAGCAGCAGCAGATTTCCGCCCAAGATGAAATGAAAAAAATGAGAAACTTGAGTATTCATGATGGAGATACGGTTTCTTGTGACAGTGAAATGTGTATCGATATGGATTATAGCATGACTAATGATTCTGAAAGGGAAGTGAAATTGAAAATGGAAAAAACTAAGAAATCGGCTGTCGAAGCTCATCCGCAGTTACTTGCCCAATTAAAAACTGGTCCCCAATACAAACCATTGATTCACCAGGCATTTCCATCAGGTTCCTATCCCCACCCCCAACATCACCTTCAGCAAGCTCTGATTACACAAACTCCACATTTTGAGGCAACTAATAATCGTGAAAAAATTCCTACAGCTCCCAATAGTGTTGTTCTCTCTGTGCCTCAGACACCATATGTGAACCGTTCCTCACCAAACTTGTCGCCGGTGAATTCAATTGCAACGTCCGCAACAACTTCTGCCTTTGCCCTGGCTGGAAGCCATGCAAGTCCGAGAAATGGTGAACAGTTCTTGTCTATGAATAATGGCCAAGATAGCACAGTGTCACATTTAAAACATAAACCAATGCAGAAATATCCAAGTTCAGAAAATTTAACGAAGGTGGAAAATGATTTTGAGTCTAATTTAACAAATGGACAGCCAGGAGTTGGCACGGGGTTAGCAGGAGGTCAATCGATGATTCCTGGTTTCCAGTCCCAGCCAAGAGCATCGTTTGATCCGTCGACTGGTTCCCCCCAGCAGATGGCTATGTATCCCCAGATGTTTATGCGGCAGGCAGGAGGATTCCTGCCTCAGTACAATCAACATCTGGCAGGCATGCAGCAAATGGTTTACGGAAATCACTCTCAGCAACTGCGCAGGTACGTAACTTCAAATTTGTTGTATGTTTTTAGGTCTGCTGCTGAAATGTCAGCTGAGCGTTATTATGTTACAGTACATCATCATACATTGTCGTCCGTTAACAATCCTTTCGGATTTTATGAAAACTCTTGGTGAATTATACTTTCATATCACATTGATGTTCCTCATGTGATGTTCCTCATGGACCTGAGATTTTATTTAAAAAAAAAAAATTCACCTCATAATTCAAGATGGCTACTTACCTACATAGGTAGATAAAACATATAAACCGGGCCTGATTAGCTCAGTTGTTAGCGTATCTGACTATCAATCCCTGGATCATGAGTTCGAATCCCCACCAGGTCACAGTTTCCAGAGGTTGTGGGTTTAATCCCAGCTCAACCAGATGCCATGAAACACTTGGTACTGGTTCTTCCCAGAAGGTCGATAAGAGGGCAGTTCAAATATGTTTCAAGCTTTCTTTGCAATCGAGCTAAAATAAATTGGTATCAACTGAACAGTTGTATGGAGCTCGTAGTCCAGTGGTAGAGCACCTAACCCAGGATCTGGGGTTCTTGTGTTTGATCCTCTTGCACAGCTATGTGTGGTGTCCTTAAGCAAGACACTTTTTCCGCATATGCTCATTACTGGTTCTACCCAGGAACACTTCCAGCCTGATTTGTATATGTTGTAATAACTAACTTCGCATTCGAAGTAAAAATAAATAAGTTACTAAATAGATTGCATTTGCCTATTCCTTAAATCAAAGGAAAACTAGGAAAAGGAATGAATGGAATTGATATTTTCCCCCTAATAGTAGTTTTCGATTGTTTAACACAAATTGTATGTCGCCAATTCAGGCCAAAAGAATCTACTATTGGTTGTAATCAATCATCGACCCATCACCAGTAATATCTAAGCACTCGTAAGTTAAACAGAAAGAAATATTTTCAAAAGTCGTTTTCCACACAACTGATTGGCACAGAGTTTAGAAAAATTTGCATGTAGCATCATTTTATGTTATGAGGCTGTAATGTAGTTGTGATACGGAGCTGTGGTGTAGTGGATTGGGTGTTAGCTGGTCTTGCCAGATGTTGCAGGACTGATAAATTTGATAACCCTCGAAAAAACACCCATTACTAATTCTACCCAAGAAATGAACAAGCCAGCAATTCTAAAAAGTTCTGAGTTTACTCAAAACAAAATGGTATAAATTTGTACAAAATGAATTCAGATTGATATGTCGTCATTTACATTGAATGTATATTTTTGTGTTTTTCAGAAGTAGTGGCGGTGACATACCTTTAAATCTAGCACAAGGACCAATATGTAGTGAATCATCAGACAGATCTGCTGTTGAATTTGTGAAAAAAATCAAGGAGGAAGTTATTTCCTAACAAAAAAAAAAATGCTCATATTTGCCTCCCCCTCTAGCAAGGGGAACCACTCATTGTGATTTTGGTTTCCAGAAATAGAATGTGTATACGTTATAGGTTGCCTCCCTTAGACTGTTTTGGCAAGTATGTTATATAACTCTAGAAGAAACCATCAGTTCTGCAGTGAATTGAAGATAATTTTCCATTTACAAGTGCAATAATTTGAAGAAATTGAGTAGTGCAGACTAATGCCTATTGCAATAGGAATAGATACACATGGTTAAATATGTTGTATTTAGCTGTAGACAGACAACTGTATTCTCCGGATAACCACTTCACCCCTAAAAAAAAGCGTTCTGCCCACCCCCTACAAATTTGGGTCAAGAAAAAAAAAAGAAACCCAATTGTAATGAGTATTTGTTTGTGAAACAATTATCAAACAATCCCTCCATTTGAAAAACGTTAGCCAACGGGCGTGTTTATTTTGGGAGGGAGGGGGGGGGGGGGGGGGGGGTGGATACAGTATCTATTATCATGTGCCCCCATTTTGACATCATTGCAAGAAATAATTAAAACTGCTTGGACTTATACTGGTCACATGTGAAGAAAAATATTTGATGGATTAAGAACATGATTATTGTTGTCACCAAAACCATCTTTTATTTCTTTCATCAAACTTTCAAGTACAGAAATGGGACTCGAAATCTCAGAAAAACTTCATTATCCATCAGTTTTTAAAATGTATATTTTTTCTGGTTTTAGAATACCTCTCGGAAATGTATAAAAGAAAATTATTTGAATTCAGTCGACCTGTAGTAAAAATGTTGTTATTTTTTTATTAGGAAATTGATATTTATAGATTTTGAGTGCAGAATGAATGCTGGTGTTGAAAATCTGGCCCTTATACAAGCCCTGGTTACAAAGAGTTGTGCTAATAGGTACTTTCATTTTGATATCGGTTGTTTAGTTGTAGGGCAAAAAGATATCTCGCTGGTACATGTAAAAGCAGACCTTCATCTGATGTATCCCTTAAATACCTAATACCACGATATACATATTACTGATATATATTACTGCGATATACATATTACTGAGATATATTACTGCGATATACATATAACTGAGATATATTACTGAGATATATTACTGCAATATACATATTACTGAGATATATTACTGCGATATACATATTGCTGCAAATGCCCTTATTATAATGTTATCTCACACAAAGCTTCAGCTTCCTTTTCCATAAGGATTTGTTACTTTGTGTCTACGCAGCTGTCAAACCATATCAACCAGTAAGAGTTTTTAGGAGTGGGCAAAGATTTTTGTGCCCTCTTTGTGACAGAGACAGGTTTTAAACTGTAAAAACTAGAATCGGTACAAAAACTTGTACAAACAAACAGTTTATGCTGTTTTGAATGTTTAATTATATTTTTCATACATGACTTGTATAGTTATATTATGTGGGAAGTTGAGTCCATACCAGTATTTTTCCAAAGACACCATTTCTAGCCGCCTGATTGGCCGATTCGCGGTAATATGTATAGTGAAGAAAAATTGATATGGCTGACTGGTTATCTTTAATAATGTTTTTTCATGATTTTATTGTTTATTGTTTTTAAAGGTATATTTACCAGAATTAACTTTTAAAAAGTTTATTCAGGACAATACATTAACTTTATGACTGTTAACATTATTACTAATATCATTATTTACATGCTTGATTAAATTTTACTCTTGCGGTAATAGGTATAACCAAGATACTGTTTCTATAAAGTATGAATAATTAGTACCGGGTATAAAGTATGAATAATAAGTATCGGGTATGTATAAAATGCCGAGATCTGGATCCCATATTCATAAAACATCGTAAGTTGGAAATTCAAAATTTATCATTTTGACATTGTTCTAGTGGACTATGAAGTTTATATTTTCATCTGTAGTTAGAGGAGATGTGAATTTGTTGAATACCCACATAATTGTTTAATACAAAAAGTTATGACACCAGGTCATCCTTAGAATATGTTCCTTTGCTGTGTTCCGACCTAATATTCTTCATGTGGGTAGGTGGATAGCTATATTTATTTTTGTCAGATTTTGATTTTTTTTTTGGTTATTTTGAACCAAAATGAACAGATACATGTATCATGAAACAAAAGCTTTGAAAAAGTCAATAAAGTAAGTTTGGAGAGCTGCAGTTTAAGTGGGTGGGTAATGGCTAATAATTTTTGTTCCACTTTGTGAAGAGTGGGAGACACTAATTTGGGTCTGTCCGTCTATCTGTTCGTCGCACTTTTGGTTTCCATACAACAACTTAACTAATGAGAATGTCTGATTCAAATCTATTAAAATTTTGGTACAATGTTTATAATGATAAAACACAGGCTAAGTTTTTGTTTTTGGTTTCCGTGCAATCACTTAAGAATGCCTGAAATCTTTTGAAAAGCGGGGGGTGGGCATAAATTCTCAGAATTTTCTTGTTATTTTAAGGATGGCCCCATGAAAATTGACATGAAAATTTAACTTTAACTTTATGGATACAGATCAGGGACTGCAGTCAGTGACAGCCAGTAGTTGTGTAACAGTTTGTAAACTGAAGATAGCAAATGTTAGTCACAATCTGATTCACTGTCTTTAAAAGGTTCAACCGGAGTTCAGGTGATGACTCTGTTTTGTCTGTTTGCATTTACAAACAACACCTTTAGCTGTTTGTTCAAAACTAAACACAGCTTAGTTATTTTAATGAATTGACTACGTTTGTAGAACCTTTTCTCTTATTGCTTGATTAATTACGTAGAGGATAAAGGGAGATAATTCATTGATTGTGTTTTAAGACTATGTTGTGCTAATATGTATATGTATGCTATATTTATTTAAGAAATCTCTGTTTTCATTTAAGGCTTGCTGGATTTCAAGCCGTATTAAGGCCCATATGTTAAAGGTAGTGTCTGTTTGGATGGGAATAAGTAACACTTATTAAAAATGATCATTGAACATCATTCTGCTACCTTGCCAGATTTTAGTGTTCTTGTGTAAATGATAGTACATGTACCTTTAACAATTTACATAGTAACATTTATTATAAACCTTGTGAATTTGTAAAAGTTTGTGTGGAAAAAGAAAAAAATGGATGCCTGTGACATTGTATGAACCTATCTGTAGGAAGTTCATCTTCTTTGCTATGCTATGAAAAATTATTCCAATATGGTAATTCTGTGAGTTCATTTATTGTTATATATATTAAAGGTAATATATCAGGAAAAATGCTTTTAACTGTCTTAAAAATAAATTATTTTTGAAACGGATACAAAGCATCATAAATAAACAATATCCGAGGGGTTTGGTATATCAAGTCTAATCAAAACATGACAAAAATGATAGTGTAATCGAAGTGTTACACTTGAAACAAAATCCACATTCTAAAAATAGACATAATTTAGATACTGCTTGATGACATTGTCATTCAGACTTTTCTAAGATTAAACAACACTGTGTTAATCAGTACCAGCATATCCTTTGGCAGTATGGGGTTAGTGAGTATAATACATAAGAATGACATATTGGGGGGTGGGTGGGTGGGGGGATATTCTGATATACTTCCTTTAACTGCTTGAACGAATTGTTTAAACTTGTGTTAGATTAATAAATATGAAACAGGGTACAAAACAAACGTTTTAACGACTTTGTTTTTTTGTAATATAGCTTTGCATGTAAGTATTTATAAGCTTCTCGGTTGGTAATTTTTACATTTTTGTTCATGGTTCAAGAAGACTTCATGGTTTATCCTCATTGCTATTTTTTTTTTTCTGAATGAATCTATAAATAGATTGTTTTTCTATAATGATTGCTTATTGAGATCAACGGATAAAAACTGACTGCAGTGAACAAAAGGTATCCAGGTACCATTTATGGGTGGAGCTTGCCTCCGAAAATAAACCTATATGTTGCTTCGGCACCTGTCATGTACTGGGTCAAGCTAGTGTTTGAAGACTGGAATAGTAGACTATTTCATTCTTTGATTCACGGTAAAATCCTGAAACTCTCACCAATTTCGCAATGCGTTGTAGTTAGTAAAATTTGCAATCTCATTAAAATCAGATCAACTTTATAAGCTTCCATACTCTGCAAACAGCAGATCTGACTGTGTTGCATTAAAGGTCATCTCAGATTGACCTTTCATGTCATTGATATTCAAAACAATTCAGCCAATCAGATTAATTGTTACTTTAGCAGTTTGTTTAGATTTACAACATAGCGTTGATTGATAATTGCACATGATATTGGAATCCAAGCTTAATATAGATAATTTTTCCAGTTAAAATTGACTTCTGCTTTCTTTTTCAAAACCTTGAAAGCAATGCTCTGATTGGCTGGCAGAAAGGTCAATCTGAGGTGACCTTCTCTGCAACTCTGTCAGAGCAACCTGAGTAGTATGGAAGCTTAAAGTTAATCTGATTTAAATGAGCTTATAAAAGATATTAACACTTTCTTAAGTATGAATTTGCAGACAGTAATATTTGGAGAACATTATGTTACAGCTATACGACCATAGTTGTAAAGAATGATTTGATTTGTGAACATGAACAGAACAGAATATATATTTTACTTGACTTACCTTTACTTCAACATATGCATAAAATTATATACAAATTCATTATAACAAATGAAAGGTTCACACAAACAGGCACGTATGCACACGTACACACGCATGCACTTACATATTCAGGCACATGTTTAAAATAACATCTGATTACATAAAACATATAAATTAAATGTTGTTACACATTATTTTTAAGGATAAACTTCAGTTGCAATTTGTTTTTTATTGTAAATACATATTTTAAGTAAATAGCTAAATTAGTCCCATCTTTTTTTTTTTCAATTCAATTTTCATTAATTGAATGAATTTGAATACACTTGGGTTTCTTTAATAATATTTTCTAACATATAAACACGAAAATGTTCATACATTGGACAAATCAGAATGATATGTGATTCATTTTCTACATATCTTGAAATCTTTGGTTTCTTGTAATTCTGTTTTGAGCATATCTCTCGGTTACAATCCTGAGTGTAAAATAAACAAATTAAAAATTGCTGTAGACCTATTTACAAGTGTGTATGTTTGCTTGTGTAAGAAAGGTGTTATCAATTGTACCAGTGTTGCTTTATATTTTAATTAAGTTTTGTATTTTTATTGGCAGATATTGTTTATTTATTTATCACCATGCTACATGTTAGTGTTTGGACTGTGCTGAATGCCGATTTTCGGATATGTTTACGTTTGCGACTAATACATGTACATTGTATATAGTATTTTATATTTTATTTAAGTCCTGATGTTCATAGTTCAGTAATAAATATGTAGAACGTGGAATTGAATGTGAAAGGAGAAAATGGGCTTAGGGTCCAGTCTGAGTTAATTAAGGGACATAGACCATTGTTGTTTTCTAAGTCTAGATATTCAGAAGCATAAATGATACAAAAGAAACATTAATGATACAAAAGTAACATAAATGATACAAAAGAAACATAAATGATACAAAAGAAGCATAAATGATACAAAAGAAACATAACTAAAACAAAAGAAATAAACAATATAATCACTGCAAGTGATGATTCATTTCATATATATACTGAACAGAACAGCTAACTTGTCAGTTTTGTATACCGAACGGAACAGCTAACTCGTCAGTTTTGTATACTGAATGGAACAGCTAGCTTGTCAGTTTTGTATACTAAACGGAACAGCTAACTTGTCAGTTTTGTATATTGAATGGAACAGCTAACTAGCCAGTTTTGTATATTGAACTAAACTGCTAACCTGCCAGTTTTGTGTACTGAACAGAACAGCTAACTTGTCAGTTTCGTATACTGAATGGAAAAGCTAACCGCCAGTTTTGTTTACTGAACAGAACAGCTAACTCACCAGTTTTGTATTTCCAATATCTTCATCAAAAGGTAGCACTATCAAAATGTGTATACGACATTAAAATGTGTTGTGTCTTTGAACAAGGAACTTTTTATTATTTGTTAATTATTATTTCTACCCAGGAGGACATTGAGTGTCATTAGTTTAAGTTTGATAAGGAATAATTGTTTTTAATCCCCAGTCATGCATACACTGAGGGACTTTAAAAACGCAAGTCAGATTTCGTAAAAATAAACAAGTTTAGTGTTTATCAATTGTAATAACAATTGGCAACAATAAACGTATATATATATAAAAGTCACACAAAGTGTATGAATTTTATCAGAAAATATCATCAATTCCCTGAGAATTAATGATACCCTAAATCACCAACTTTGTAATTAGTAGCTGTTATAACTACCATTTACAGCAGTGCCTCATTTAAAGCACAATATTTGAAATACAGTGTTGAGAAATGTTCCACTCCTGATCCAAGATATGGGAAAGCTCATTAACATAACGGTGGTGGCTGACAAGAATTAACTCATCCTGGGCATGCCCATTGGAGTTTTGCATTTTTTAAAGTCTCTTAGTGTATTAATATAAAAAATTTGCAGAAAATTTGTTGCATGAAAAAACATGTTTCTGGAAGGCACTGTACTTCAATCTCTGCATGTTAAATTGATTTTATTTGAGACTATTCTTTGTGTTTATGGCTCATGCATTCAGAAATTTAAGGTTTTTAACCATTTTTTTTATTAGTTAAAGAATTGCATATTAACATAGAATGTAGCTTCTACTGAACAAACAGGACCCAGTTATCTCAGTTGGCACATGTAAAACATCCAACTATAGATCCACTAGTTGTGAGTTTGAATTCCTGCCTAGCCATATTGTCCATGATGATTTATATACAAAATTGCGTCTTGTTATCTTTTGTCTCTCGCCATTGATTTAAGTGGGAAAGTTATCAGTTACTTGCAGAGATTGGTGTGCTTCACTACTGAGTGAGAATGTTATCAGTTACTTGCAGAGATTGGTGTGCTTCACTACTGAGTGAGAATGTTATCAGTTACTTGCAGAGATTGGTGTGCTTCACTACTGAGTGAGAATGTTATCAGTTACTTGCAGAGATTGGTGTGCTTCACTACTGAGTGAGAATGTTATCAGTTACTTGCAGAGATTGGTGTGCTTCACTACTGAGTGAGAATGTTATCAGTTACTTGCAGAGATTGGTGTGCTTGATTACTGAGTGAGAATGTTATCAGTTACTTGCAGAGATTGGTGTGCTTCACTTCTGAGTGAGAATGTTATCAGTTACTTGCAGAGATTGGTGTGCTTCACTACTGAGTGAGAATGTTATCAGTTACTTGCAGAGATTGGTGTGCTTCACTACTGAGTGAGAATGTTATCAGTTACTTGCAGAGATTGGTGTGCTTCACTACTGAGTGAGAATGTTATAAGTTACTTGCAGAGATTGGTGTGCTTGATTACTGGTTAACCTGCCAGGATCTGAGGAAAGAATGGTTAGCTTAACTGATCATCTGTTAGCCCTTGATGGCATAAAAACGATGCTAAATATTCAAACAAACATTTGTTGGGAAAATCAAACATACATACCTGGTCAAATATACTTCTTGGAAAGCTTAAATCTTTCAAAACGTCACTTTTTCCAATAGCTTATCCTTTACAGGGAAGCCTATGGTATTAATATTTTTCATTCAGCACTTAAAACATAATGCAACAGGTTACCAGTGATCAAACAAATTGTTTTTGTTGTTGTTGCCATGCGCAGCTTAACACATATTTTATTCAGCAATTGTATTAATGAAGCAACAACCTATCTTTAAAGGCCTTTTTGCTCATTCCCTTAACTGGCTGCTTAAGACAGGTTTTACTGTATGAAGCAATTATGTTAATGAAGCTGTCCGACTGTACATGTTTTTTTTGTTGTGTTATGGATTTTCTGTACATTAGTAGTAAAAAATTTTTTATTTTTAAATGCATGTTGAAACTTACGATACCATATTCACACTGTGTAGACCATTGTCAGATTGTGAGAAGCTTGAATTACTCAATTTGTTCCAATAACTACAGTAACTGGAATAACTCAAAAAGTTTGAATAACTAAAATAAATTAAATTGCATGAATAACTCAATTAGCTTGAATAACTCAAAAAGTTTGAATAACTCAAATAGCTTGAATAACTAAGAAGTTTGTATAATTCAGTTAGCTCAAATAACTTAAGTAGAGTGAATAACTCAAGAAGTTCGAATAACTCAATTAGCTCAAATAACTTGAGTAGAGTGAATAACTCAAGAAGTTTGAATAATTCAGTTAGCTCAAATAACTTGAGTAGAGTGAAAAACTCAAGAAGTTCGAATAACTCAATTAGCTTGAATAACTTGAGTAGAATGAATAACTCAAGAAGTTCGAATAACTCAGTTAGCTCAAATAACTTGAGTAGAGTGAATAACTCAAGAATTTCAAATAACTCAATTAGCTCCAATAACTCAAGAATTTCAAATACCTCAATTAGCTCCAATAACTCAATAAGCTCCAATAACTCAAGAAGTTCGAATAACTCAATTAGCTTGAATGACTCGAGTAGCTTGAAAACTTGAGTAACTCACAGTATGACAAGAAACTACATTGTTTCTGTGTTGTGTTTTATTCTCATTGACACATAATTCAATTTTCATTAATAAATGAGGATGGCGGAGTCATTTATAGAAAATTTGCAATTTATGAATGAAGGACATAACTTAAATCATTGTTCTACCGTAGTGAACTTTCATATTGCATTCCCATAAATATGGGAACAACAAATACACAGTGTATGTTAAGATATTGAGAATTCAAAACAGATTGCCATTGTTTTTCTGTTCCACATCTGATTTTTGTGCAATAGTGCTTCAATATATGAATAGATATTACATACCAGGAAGGGATTATGCCATTGTCTTAGACTTATGATACACTTAATCATTTAAAATGGTTGGCTTGTGGCCATGTTACTCCCACCATGAATTGGGGAGGCAGATCATTTTGCATTTTTACCCGTACATGTTTCTGTAAGGAAGGGCTGTTGGAAGGGTGGGGAGGGGGAGTAGACAGTTTAGACATCATATAAACATATGCCTAAAACTGGTTGCTGAATTTTGATGCATTATGTCATCTTTTGATGAAAACTTTTGTTTTGATGCATTTTTTTTTTTTTTCAGATTATTTTTTAGCTCACCTGAGCTGAATGCTTTTGTGATGGCCTGGTGTCCGTCGTCCATCGTCTGTCGTCCGTCGTTAATTTTTAGCTTTTAACAACTTCTCTTCTGAAACCACTGGGCCAATTTTGATATAACTTCACTGAAATGTTCCATGGGTGACCCTCTACCAAGTTTGTTCAAGCCATATTGATTCGTCAAAAAACATGGCCCCCAGGGGGCGGGGCAAGTTTAATTTGTAAAAACTTAAAAAATCTTCTTGTCAGAAACTACTGGCTCGATTTTAAAATAATTTCACAGAAATGTTCCTTGGAGGACCCTTCATCAAGTATGTTCAAACCGTAGGGATTTGTCAAAAAACATGGCGGCCAGGGGGTGGGGTTAGTTTACTATATAAGCTATAGTAAAAACTTAAAAAATCTTGTCAGAAACCACTGGATCGATTTTAAAACAATTTAGCAGAAATGTTCCTTGGGTGACCCTTTACCAAGTATGTTCAAGCCATTGTGATTTTTTAAAAAACATGACCGCCACAGTGAGGTGCTAGTTTACTATATAGGCAGCTATGGTAAAAACTTCAAAAGCCTTCTTGTCAGAATTTACTGACCTGATTTCGATGTAGTCTGTTATATTTTCAAAACAAATAAAAAGTTCTAACTATTCGCCCTCTTGTTTTTCTGGAATTTTGAATGTACATGTATTATATAATCTACTTAAGTTGGGTGACTCAAGGTCAGTCCGGCGAACGATATAGGGCCATCTTGACCCTCTTGTTAAAATGATAGATTCTTGTGGAGAACCGGTATTGGTTGTTGTTTTTTGAGAGGTCATCAGGCTGAGCTGTAGGTTAAACCTGCAACCTCTAGTATGAGAAATCAACACAATCTTCTGCACTGCACGGCTTTATACTTGTATTGCCGTCACTTGTGGCATCACCATTTTGAAAATACCATTATTGATGTTCTCCCAATGAAAAAAAAAAAAAATAATTTTTTTCACTTAAATAAACAAATATCCTCTATATATAATAAATATTTTGAAAGATTGCAACATTAACAGTATGTCATGGTATCTGATCCTTTTGTTAACAGTTCTAATACAGAATAAATAGTGGTTTCTTTATAGAGAGCATGAGATTTTCAGAGAGCATGAGACTTCCTTTTATTTTCATTTTACATTCTATTCTTTGAATTTAAATGAAAGTTTCCCTGCGGCGGTACACTAACTGTCTGAGAAATAACTATTTAAATTTTATTAACATCTTGGAAAAGAATAAAAACTGCAGGGTTTTATTTGATATAAAATTTTGCCTTGGGTAAAATATGCTGCTTTATGCGTCTCTTTCGAGGTTAAGCGGAGAATTAAAATATCTGTAAAATTTAATGTCTTATCAAAAGATGCCGTTGCTAATAATTATATACTGCATATTGCTGCGAGCTGTGGGTAAGATCGCTTAGTACATGGAAAAGTGATTTTATCTTTAAAAACTGTGTTTCAGGTGACATATTGCATAAAATGTTTAATTATTTAAAATGAATTGAAGCATCTAATTATCATTTAAACTTAAAAAAAGATTGTTTTAGAACTTCAAATTCGCCCCTAAGTGACCAGAATCGATATTTCAATCGCTGTGACCCAACTCTCCCAATTGGGTCCGTTAAATAGCAATGTTGGGAAAGCCACATTTAAGCACGTTGACTGGTCAGTTGCTTTAACTGAAAGTTTGAATAAGGCAAATTTAAAAAATCCCTTTTCAGTATATTATTTTGGCAACTAAAAATACAAAGTCATTACAGGATCTATAATATCTTATTAAGAAACTTATCAAAGTAGGAGAGTAAATAAATAAAAAAATATGATTTCATGTTGCATTATTCTGTAGTAGGTCAAGATTTAGAAACACTCATGGTAAAAAAAAACATTTTTTAGTTTTATATTGATTTTATCAAAATATATTTTTTTGTAAAGTTTAGTTAATTTTTGTAGCATTAATGACGAATGAAACTAAATACGTTTTATGAATGTTTTAATTTTTATTACGATTTAAGTTGAGTAGAAATATGTGTCCCAATTTATAAACTTTTTTAAAAAAGTAAAAATGGTTGTTTTAAAGGCATACCATTGTGTGACATATGGGCATGGCTGACATTTAGTGATAACTTTATTTATTGTCTACCTTTAAAGCTTAACTTTTCAGTTTGCATTTTTACTTTTTATTGCTGAAATTTGGATATCAAGATTAATTATTAAAGATCATGTTTACAGAGGAATATTTTGGCCAAATTTGTGTTAAGTTTAAAATATTAATGATACATGATTGTTTCCTTTTTTGCTTTTTCCCCCATAAATATTTGCCTTGCCTAGTTCTGCTTATATCGTGTTCACATATGACTTGCTAAAGTATTTTTGTAAAACTTGTTAACATTGAACTTGTCAGCGTCAAACTTGTTAATGTTGAACTTGTCAACATAAGACTTTCCAACATTGAACATGACAACATTGAACTTGTCAACATTAAACTTTCTTAACATTGAACTTTTCAACATTAAAAATGTCAGCATTGAACATGACAACATTGAACCTGTCAGCATTGAACAACTTGTCAACTTTGGTAATGTCAACATTGAATTTTTCAACATTAAACTTGTCAACATTGGCAAAATCAACATTGAACTTGCCAACATTGAACTTGTCAACATTTGCAAGTTCAACATTAAACTTTTCAACATTGAACTTATCAACTTTGGCAATGCCAACATTGAACTTGTCAATGTTGAACTTGTCAACATTGGCAATTTCAACATTGAACTTGTCAACATTGGCAATGTCAACATTGAACTTGTCAACATTAAACTCATCAACATTGAACTTTACCAAGAAAATACATTCAAAGATAAGGCAGACAACACATTTGTCCCAGGACATTTCTGTTGTGTTTGTGTTGTTATTTTTGTGGTAAAAACAAGAAGTGTTTTTTAACATGTACATTACATGTGATTTAGTTTCCAAACATTCTCGAATATAAATACAAAAATGTAGTTATATTCATATTTATGTATTTATTGTTTGTTTAGTTAAAAGTTTAATAATAAAAGAAAATATCTACAGATTTGCCTGAGTGCTATAAAGCCCGAATGTGATAGCATTGCCTGAGTGCAATATGGCCCAGGTGTGGGAGAACACTTGATGCCTGAGTGCAATATGGCCCAGGTGTGGGAGAACACTTGATGCCTGAGTGCAATATGGCCCAGGTGTGGGAGAACACTTGATGCCTGAGTGCAATATGGCCCAGGTGTGGGAGAACACTTGATGCCTGAGTGCAATATGGCCCAGGTGTGGGAGAACACTTGATGCCTGAGTGCAGTATGGCCCAGGTGTGGGAGAATGGCCTGAGTGCAATATGGCCCAGGTGTGGGAGAATGGCCTGAGTGCACTATGGCCCAGGTGTGGGAGAACACTTAATGCCTGAGTGCAATATGGCCCAGGTGTGGGAGAATGGCCTGAGTGCAATATGGCCCAGGTGTGGGAGAACACTAGATGCCTGAGTGCAATATGGCCCAGGTGTGGGAGAACACTTGATGCCTGATTGCAATATGGCCCAGGTGTGGGAGAACACTTGATGCCTGAGTGCAATACGGCCCAGGTGTGGGAGAACACTTAATGCCTGAGTGCAATATGGCCAAGGTGTGGGAGAACACTTGATGCCTGAGTGCAATATGGCCCAGGTGTGGGAGAACACTTGATGCCTGAGTGCAATATGGCCCAGGTGTGGGAGAATGGCCTGAGTGCAATATGGCCCAGGTGTGGGAGAACACTTGATGCCTGAGTGCAATATGGCCCAAGTGTGATAGCATGGCCTGAGTGCAATATGGCCCAAATGTGATAGCATGGCCTGAGTAATATATGGCCCAGGTGTGGGAGAACTGAGAGCATTTTGATCTGAAAATATATGGGCAGTTTAACATACATGTGTAAAATGGATATTTTTATATGCTCTCAAGTAAATATATGTAGATAGGAATTTTTTGGCAATCATGTGTAGAGGATAGATTGTTATAATAAACCATTAGACAAACATGGCAAATGTGTGAATGGAAGATTTTGAAATGCCTCCTGACAAACATGTGTAGATGGGAGAGTTTCATTTGCATCCTGACAAAATTGTGTAGATGGGGGATTCTCATATGCCTCCTGACAAACATGTGCATATGGGAGATTCTCATATGCCTCCTGACAAACATGTGCAGATGGGAGATTCTCATATGCCTCCTGACAAACGTGTAGATGGGAGATTCTCATATGCCTCCTGACAAACATGTAGATGGGAGATTCTCATATGCCTCCCTGCAAACATGTGCAGATGAAAGATTCTCATATGCCTCCTGACAAACATGTGCAGATGGGAGATCTCATATGCCTCCTGACAAACATGTAGATGGGAGATTCTCATATGCCTCCTGACAAACGTGTAGATGGGAGATTCTCATATGCCACCTGACAAACATGTGTAGATGGGAGAATTTCATTTGCATCCTGACAAAATTGTGTAGATGGGGGATTCTCATATGCCTCCTGACAAATGTGTAGATGGGAGATTCTCATATGCCACCTGACAAACATGTGTAGATGGGAGATTCTCATATCCCTCCTGACAAAATTGTGTAGATGGGGGATTCTCATATGCCTCCTGACAAACGTGTAGATGGGAGATTCTCATATGCCTCCTGACAAACATGTGTAGATGGGAGATTCTCATACTCCTCCTGACAAATATATATTGATAAAATGAACACTTAATGATATAAATGAACTACCAACATACATGTATAAATGGAAGATAATTGCGATGTGTATGTAGATCTGTAGTTTATTGAATATATTAATATATAGTTCTGAGTGCATGGAGTAGAAATTGTAGGAAATAAAATTAATTTATTTTGATTATTATTATTACTGTTTTTATTGTTAAAGAATCTTTCATTGCTTATGTCGCAGTGTGTGAATTTTATGTTGGTTTTTATTTCTATATGAAATCTTTCTTGCAAGAAAAAGGAAACGCACCAAGATAGTATTAGGTACTACAATACATTTTATCTTGCAAATACACATCAGACAAAGTATTTGGTACAAAGATAAACTTTTTCTCTCACACGCATACACATACCAGACGTGATATATTCTTTCTTGCACACACATACAAGATGTCATATTTGGCATGAATAACTCATTGTTACGTAAAAATATCAGATGTGATAATTGATTATTATTTGTTACTAAGAGCTACTCTTTCTTACACATACCACTCTTTCTTGTCCATACCACCCTTTCTTGTCCAAACCACTCTTCCTTGTCCATACCACCCTTTCTTGTCCAAACCACTCTTCCTTGTCCATACCACTCTTTCTTATCCATACCACTCTTTCTTGTCCATACCACTCTTTTTTGTCCATACCATTCTTTCCAGTCCATACCATTCTTTCTTGTCCCCTACAACTCTTTCTTGTCCATACTATTCTTTCTTGTCCCTACAACTTTTTCTTGTCCATAATACTCTTGCTTCTCCCACATACCAGAATAATATTTGGTGCTAAAATTAATTTTTTCTTACATGTATACACAAACTAGACATGGTATGTGCCACGTGGTACTTATATTAATACTTCCGTCTGGTATGTGCCACATGGTATATACATACTGTGTACTGTGCCACTTGGTATATACATACTGTGTACTGGTATGTGCCACATGGTATATACATACTGTGTACTGGTATGTGCCACATGGTATATACATACTGTGTCACATGGTATATACATACTGTGTACTGGTATGTGCCACATGGTATATACATACTGTGTACTGGTATGTGCCACGAGGTTTATACATACTGTGTACTGGTATGTGCCACATGGTATATACATACTGTGTACTGGTATGTGCCACGTTTCTATACATACTGTGTACTGGTATGTGCCACATGGTATATATGTACTGTGTACTGGTATGTGCCACGTGGTATATACGTACTGTGTACTGGTATGTGCCATGTGATATATATATACTGTGTACTGGTATGTGCCACATGGTATATATACATACTGTACACAGGTATTTTGTATGACGGTTAAACTTTTTTTGCACATACAAACTAGACATGATATTTTGTGTGAAGATAAACTCTTTCTTGCATACCAGGATTTGTCGGTTCTAAGATGAATTATTTATTGCATACGCATAGTAAAACGGTATTTAATACCAATATACATGTACTCTTTTTCTTTAAGAGGTCTCACCTATATTGCCGATATTTTATCTTAGCAGTAAAACTGCACATTATATATTACAGATATTCTGTTTAATAACTTATGTTGTATTTTGTCTCTGTAGTGTAAAATTCGTTAATTTTGTTGACCAAATAGTAAATTGCAGCCCCGCAATAAAGTCACTCATTGGCAAGTGACTTTGAAATATCCTTAATGCACTTGCATGCCACAGCTTCTGAGGAATGACAAAACAAAACAAACAGAATGTGGTTGTGGTTTTTTTTTTTCATCATTTTTGAGAGCAGATATAAATTTTGTATGTACAGATATAATGAAAGTACTTTAACAAGTGTTGCGTTTATTCATGTAGACTGTTAAAATGTTATATGTACATTTTATCACTTATTAGAGAAGAATCTTAAGATTTGATGTGACTGGATATGAATCTGTCAAGGATTTATATAGAGAAGGAAAAGCAACTCATTAAAATGTTATGAAAGCTCACATATTCACGCAAAATCTCACAAAATCCCATTTTCAAATATAACTTCCATTCATCTCAGAAATCCAAATCAAAATTCTTTTTTCACAATGGAATTCTCTACAAAACAAGACCATTCCATCAAATTGCGTTTAAAATTGTTGATTACAAAATGTGCAAATTGAAACTATAAAATCATGAAAAGTACTTGAAATTTTACTTCAAACTGCACATTTTAATTATAGATCATTTTGCTTGTTTCAAACAGAATAAAGCATTTACGGTTTCGTGCACCATTTTATGTAAAAGAAATCAGTTGCCTGTGGGATTTGAATGATTAATTTGCCAGATTAGTAATTCTTCACATGCTGTTTTATAAACATTTAGTAGGGAGATGCAAGTTTCTTATCCTTCTATATAAGTCCTTGGAGTCTGTGATTGAGATAACTTGTTTTTTTCCACTATGTACTCTGTATAGTTTGCATCATTAATGTTATAAATTCATATTTGAGTATTGTTTCTTGGTTTTGTCATAAAATATAATGTGGTGATGAATTGGAAATTATCTTCCATTGTTTGTGGTTTATATTACATCCATGGATAATCTATATTAAAAGCCCTTTCCTTAATAAAAAACCACTATTGTTTCTAGCCCTACTACAGCCGGGCCCGATTAGCTCAGTTGCTAACGCGTATGACTATCAAATCCAGGGGTGGTGAGTTCGAATCCCCGCCCGCCAACAGTCTCCGTGATGATTGATATACGAAATTGTGTCTCATTATCATTTGTCTCTCATCACTGATTCAAGTGGGAAAGTAATCAGTTTCTTGCAGAGATGGGATGTGCTCGAGTACTGGTTAACCTTTCAGGATCCCAGGAAAAAGTGGTTAGATTAACAAAGTGTTTGTTAGCTCTAGATGGCATAAAAATTCAATAAATCAATATTCAATTCTAGAGCTACTTGCAAAATGCCAGAATGGCTTACAATAATATGATTGCACATCATCCGTTGTCCGTCGTCTGTCTGTTAGGAGCACTTTCTCTGAAACCACTTGGTAATTGTTACTAAAATAATAAAAAAAACTTTGAAAAATTTAATAGGCCGTATAGATGGTCAAGTAGTCGAGTGCTTTGCATGCAGGAGGTCATTGATTCAAACCCAGGCAGTCATACGGAAGACTCGAAAAATGATACTGGAAGCTTCCTCGCTTGCCGACCTGCATTTAGAGGATAGTTCTAGGTCTGATCAGTTCAGTGTCAGTATAATGTGACTCGGTGGGGTATCATACCATGTGTCTGAGGCATGATAATATAGTGTGACTTACCGCCAGGGTTCAACGCTACACTAGGGTATCTACTGATGGTGAATCAACACAGATCCATGTGTATAGAGTGTATTTCTCTCGAATTTAAAATTTTTGGCAGTTGGGAGTTAAACGGGTTTTTTTTTCAAACTACATAATACATGTATAACAAACACTTTTTGGAAATTATGTTTGATCATATTGCGACTTTTATATGGCAGTTGTGACTTTAAAGCTAAACTAAACATCGTGCAAAAAAATCTGAGTCTCGTGAATCCTCTGACAAACATATTGAAATTATTTTTGGTGATACTTTTTCTACTAAAATAATATCAAAATTGCATACCTTTGGAACCGTACCTTGGTATCACTGATGTACAAACATGGTTAAATCAACAGGATGCATTATTTATATAAATAAATACACATGAAATATGGAACCATACCTTGGTATCACTAATGTACATACCTGGTTAAATCAACTTGACGCATAATTTATATAAATACAAACACATGGAGTGTGGAACCATTCATTTGTATTACTGATCTACAAACATGGTTAAATCAACATGATGCATAATTTTTATAAATACATATACATAATGTAGAGAACCATGCATTGGTATCCCTGATGTACAAAAATGTTTAAATCATCATGATGCATAATGTATATAAATATATGAAATATGGAACCATACATTGGTATCACTGATGTACACACATGGTTAAATCAACATGACGCATAAGTTAAACAAATACACACACATGAAGTACGGAACCATACCTAGGTATCACTGATGTACACACATGGTTAAATCAACATGACGCATAAGTTATACAAATACACCGCACATGAAGTAAGGAACCATACATTGGTATCACTGATGTACACACGAGGTTAAATCAACATGACGCATAAGTTATACAAATACACCGCACATGAAGTAAGGAACCATACCTTGGTATCACTGATGTGCACACATGGTTAAATCCACATGATGCATTATTTATACAAATACACCGCGCATGACGTACGGAACCATACCTTGGTATCACTGATGTACATACATGGTTAAATCAACAGGATGCATTATTTATACAAATACACCGCACATGAAGTATGGAACCATACCTTGGTAACACTGATGTACACACATGGTTAATTCAACATGATGCATAATTGATACAAATACACCGCATATGAAGTAAGGAACCATACCTACGTATCACTCGTGTACACACATGGTTAAATCCACATGATGCTTAATTTATACAAATACACCGCGCATGACGTACGGAACCATTCCTTGGTAACACTGATGTACACACATGGTTAAATCAACATGATGCATAATTGATACAAATACACGCACATTACGTACGGAACCATACCACGGTATCATTGATGTACACACATGGTTAAATCAACAGGATGCATTATTTATACAAATACACCGCACATGAAGTAAGGAACCATACCTTGGTATCACTGATGTACACACATGGTTAAATCAACATGATGCATAATTGATACAAATACACCGCACATGAAGTAAGGAATCATACCTTGGTATCACTGATGTACATACATGGTTAAATCAACATGATGCATAATGTATAAAAGTACACACACATGAAGTACGGAACCATACCTTGGTATCACTGGTGTACACACATGGTTAAATCAATATGATTCGTAGTTTATACAAATACACCGCACATGAAGTATGGAACCATACCTTGGTATCACTGATGTACAAACATGGTTAAATTAACATGATACATAATTGATACAAATACACCGCACATGAAGTACGGAACCATACCTTGGTAACACTGATGTACACACATGGTTAAATCAACATGATGCATATTTATACAAATAAACCGCACATGAAGTATGGAACCATACCTTGGTATCACTGATGTACACACATGTTTAAATCAACATGATGCATAATTTATACAAATTCATTGAACATGAAGTTCGGAACCATTCCTTGGTATCACTGATGTACAGACATGGTAAAATTAACCTGATGCATAATTTATACAAATACACACATATGAAGTACAGAACCATACCTTGGTATCACTGATGTACAAACATGATTAAATCAACATGATGCATTATTTATACAAATACCCCGCACATGAAGTTCGGAACCATACCTTGGTATCACTGATGTACAAACATGGTAAAATTAACCTGATGCATAATTTATACAAATACACACACATGAAGTACGGAACCATACCTTGGTAGCACTGATGTACACACATGGTTAAATCAACATGATACATAATTGATACAAATACACCGCACATGACGTACGGAACCATTCCTTGGTATCATTGATGTACACACATGGTTATATCTATATGATATATAATTTATACAAATACACCGCACATGACGTACGGAACCATACCTTGGTATCACTGGTGTACACACATGGTTATATCTATATGATATATAATTCATACAAATACACCGCACATGACGTACGGAACCGTACCTTGGTATTACTGGTGTACACACATGGTTATATCTATATGATATATAATTTCTACAAATACATCGCACATGACGTACGGAACCATACCTTGGTATCACTGATGTACACACATGTATCAACATGATGCATAATTGATACAAGTACAACGCACATGACGTACGGAACCATACCTTGGTATCACTGATGTACACACATGTTTAAATCAACATGATGCATAATTGATACAAATACAACACACGTGAAGTACGGAACCACACCACGGTATCACTGATGTACACACATGTATCAACATGATGCATAATTGATACAAGTACAACGCACATGACGTACGGAACCATAACTTGGTAACACTGATGTACACACATGGTTAAATCAACATGATGCATAATTGATACAAATACACTGAACATGACGTACGGAACCATACCTTGGTATCATTGATGTACACACATGTTTAAATTAACATGATGCATAATTGATACAAATACAACGCACATGAAGTACGGAACCATACCTTGGTATCACTGATGTACAAACATGGTTTAATCACATGATGCATAATCTATACAAATACACACACATGATGTTTTGAACCAAGCCATGCACACTAATATCAAGGATTATACAAAAAAGGGTGAAAATGATTTTCCCTTATTTCCCTTTTCATATTCCCCCTTAATTGCCAAGTGTGCCTTTAATATAGATTTTAATCAATGTTTTTCAACACGCCAGAAAAAAGAGCTTATTTTAAGAGCTTTATCTAAGACCCACATTGGAAGTGTTGTGGGTTCGATCTCCCACAACGTTTTGCCATTGAATAAGGCGCTTCTTCACAACCTGTTTTATCCAGGAAAACGGCATAAAACGAGATATATATTTAATTTGTAAGAGCTTATTTCACAGTCGATGTAAAATGCACAACCATAACAAAAAAAAATCAGTATATAACAGAAATATGTTTAGATTACTTTAAGTACATAAGCCAGTAAATACGTCAGTCATTATACCAGATTTAAACCGCTCTAATTTAATCATAACTATTATATAGATATTATATGATCACATAACATCTAGCTTTAATTCATCGTCACGTTAAGTTCTTTGATGTGTCAGTTTGTACGCATTTCAACATCAGCTTGTCTAGAGATATAATTACTTGATTAAACTCGATCGAGAGTTGCGATATATCCAGACGTCTGGTACTAAACAACTCAATGTAATTTATGGTGCGTGTATTTCTTATTTCATTATTTAGTTGAATGGGGTTTAACGTTATTTTCAACACATTTCAGGTTATATATTTCATATCCAGTTTTATTTGTGGAGGAAGACCTCAGAATGAATCTTAGTAAATCCATCGTCCTTCAGCAAGTAACTTATTTATTTTACATCGTATGATTGTGAAACAAGTTATTACAACTTAGGCAAATCACGCTAGAAGTCTTCCTGGGTACAACCAGTACCCATCATGGGCTGATAATTTTTTTTGCTCAAAGATACCACACCTAGTCGTGGTGGAGGATTTTTTTTTTCAATGGCGAGACGTTTCTTGACTTTGTAATAACACATGTAAGATGTTTAAGTAGAAATATCGTATTGAGAATAGTGTAGTAATTGTCATCAAATAATTACAAACTTTTTTTTTTTACGTTTTGATTGGTTAATATTTTGTTCGTTAACACTGCAGGTTCAATCCGAACATCGCTCAACCATTTCCGTAAACGTTTGACTGGCGGTTGACACACGACGCCGGAACTACTTTTGGAAATTCTACATCTCCCAAAATGCACTGTACTGTAAATTAATTGCTAGATTACCATGCAAACTTTTCTTAAAAATAGAGAAGGGGAGGGGGAGGGGATATAAGAGCAATAACTCTGGGTTGCATTTTGGCAGAGTAATGGCCCTTTTTGGTTAAATTTTCAGGTTAAAGTTTTTTATCAGGTAAGATATCTATGCAACTACTCATTTGATATGAATGAAACTTCACATGTGTGTTCAGAATCACCACTGGAACTCGCAGATACAAGAATCATAACTCTGGATTGCATTTTGGCAGAGTTATGGCCCTTTTTGGACTTAATTTTTCAGGTTATAGTTTTTATCAGGTAAGATATATATGCAACCACTCATACGATATTAATGAAACTTCACATGTGTGTTCAGTTTAATCAATGGAACGCACGGAGATAAGAACCATAACTCTGGGTTGCATTTTGGCAGAGTTATGGCCCTTTTTGGACTTAATTTTTCAGATTATAGTTTTTATCAGGTAAGATATATATGCAACCACTCATACTATATTAATGAAACTTCACATGTGTGTTCAGTATAATCAATGGAACGCACAGCGATAAGAACCATAACTCTGGGTTGCATTTTTACAGAGTTATGGCCCTTTCGGACTTAATTTCTTTCTTGTTTATTTATTTTTTTTATGAAAATAACAAGGGCCGGGGCGGCATGAAAATTAGAAGGCGGGCGGGGACGATAATCTAGCAATTACTTTATTTGGCCTGATATTTCAAACACTTCAGAGTCGTTTAAATCACATATTGAATGTAAAATGTAGGCTAAAAGCATATTAAGCTGAATAAAATGTGTTTTTGTTCTTGTTCTTCCTGTTTAAATCACAATCAACATCTTAAAAATGCACCCGTAGAAAGTACACGAACAAAAACAACGCTGGTCAGTTAAATGTCAATCATTACAAACCTGAAATAGACATGTTGTATTAGAACGTTTTTCAAAGCTGAACACACTTAAACGAACATTGGCACATATTTTAATTTGGCCCACAAAATATGAATTAAAAGCTGATACTGGCAATTAAAGGCTTTAATTACTAAACCAAATGTAATTTGATAAACTAACGTCAAGTTGTAAACTGAATATTCACATTGCTGCATGAAGCAGCAACAGCTGGTTCGTTTTCACATAAATACATAAAAAAAACACATATTTTTGTTTTTTTAATTAAAATAAATATATCTTTAGTGGAGTTGCTTAATATTTTTATTTCATCATAATTATATGGAAATCATGATAAATTTATCAAGGTTGATTTTTTAATTTTTTGTTGTATTTTCAGAAACTTCAAAAAAAAATCACAGTTGTAGGTCTCGCGAGATAACCGAGTCAATGATTAACATAAAATTGAAATGCTTTGAAGAAAAGTGTACATGCACATTAAAAATTAAAACAAAATACTGGTTTAATTAGTTATTTTACTCTTTGTTTATTATTAAACATGCAGCACAGAATATATCAATTAATAAAACATTCATCAAATAATTATTTACTCCAATTAGCAAGGACACGATATTAATCTTTGTTTTATTCCCTAATATTTTGAGTTTACAAGTTTTTTTTGTATTTCGGCTGTTCGTTTCCTTTCTAAAAAAAAATGTTTTATTAAGTTTATATTAATTAACTTCCGCGCGATTACGAAGTAAGCTCTTTGTCATATGAAAGGTACTCCAGTACGTTTTCTGGGTAGGTTCTGTCTGAGTGTTGTTTATAATGAAGCCTTCGGCCGAGCCAGGGATCGAGTCCACGACCTCTGACGTAAGTAGTCGACACGTTGTATATTATACTACGGCACCTCTCAAAAATATATTTCGAAAGTTAAAAATACAATTAAAAACAACGAGGCTAACGGACCTGAATAGTATGTCAGGTTTACGGAATGAATAAAAAACGTACATGAAGTTGATTTTTATATATCCTGGATTCAGTCTATACTCAAAATGTTAGAGAGAATATTTCTGAAATATCTTTTCATCGAGTGCGCACTGAAGTTTTTCCTAGCGAGCGGACATGCCAATGTGTGCACGAGTTACTGATATTAAATTGATATCAGTATTTTTTTATTTTATCTTGTTATTGAAAACAGTGACATGGTTATTTATAATGTCTGTTTTTACAACAGTGAAACTATAAAACAACAACAACAATTCACTGAGAAATCTATACAGTAGAACTTCGTTGGTTCGACCACGGATATCTCGAACACAGATGGCTTGAACACCACATATAGCCAATTATCTAATACCGGCCGAATTCCTATTTCTATGTATACACATGAACTTGTATGTTATGATGTTGAACAATACTTTGTTCGAACAACCCTTAACTCGAACTATTTTATCAAGTACCGCCGAGTTCGAATCATCGAAGTTCTACCGTATTGTACAACAAAGCTCATTTACTCGTACGGTTCCCTTATAAAAATTAATGACCAGTGTTTGCGCCCAGTATGGTCCAAATATTTCCAGATGATCGGGTTTTCCAATTATCTAACACTTAATTGTTTTTTTTTTCTACTAGACTACATCATATTATGTCAACTGTAATGAAATCTTAAATGACAGTTTAGAAGAAAAAAAATTAACATAAGCGGTAGGTAACATTTTGTATTTATGAAAAAGATTCATGAATGCCTGCCCTGAACTAAGTGCACATTAGTCGTTATTCGTGTACCAGTTTCTAAGAACCGCAACAATTTAATACGGCCAGACAGAACGTTGCCACGTAATAAATTATAAGAACATGTGATTTTGCGGTTTCCGCCACAAATATGTTACTATGAAAAATGAAGCAATATCCGTTAATTAAGTCACGAATGGAGGCCATTCGACGACTACATACTTTCTATTTATTAGCATTTCAATTAGGTTAAATGATAATTATATGCACATTTCTTATCACAGTTCTAGTGCTTCATTATTAATTTCACTGCTGTGTTAAGTGGCTGTTTTAGTTCGATCAACAAGCATCTTTACCCCAGGACAAATAATGTTATCGCGTTACTGCACGTAATCTTTCAGCTGATGTACGGAACGCCAAACACGATTTTTATGGAACTCTGTCTTATGCATTCTTTATTT
The DNA here is from genome assembly GCA_029582155.1 of Panopea generosa. Taxonomy (NCBI): domain Eukaryota; kingdom Metazoa; phylum Mollusca; class Bivalvia; order Adapedonta; family Hiatellidae; genus Panopea; species Panopea generosa. The sequence continues at coordinate 39,207,764 of CM055911.1, read as the reverse complement.
TATCATGTGCATTCATAATTATATTATGTAGATACGTGATTTCATTATGTCGATACTTCATTACATTTTGTAAATTCTTTATTATATAATGTAGATATATTATTACATTATGTGGATACGTTATAATATGTTGTAGATACTTCGTAACATTATGTACTGAGATACATCATTATATTGTGTAGATACTTCATAACATTATGTACTGAGATACATCATTATATTGTGTAGATACTTCATAACATTATGTACTGAGATACATCATTATATTGTGTAGATACTTCATAACATTATGTACTGAGATACATCATTATATTGTGTAGATACTTCATAACATTATGTACTGAGATACATCATTATACTGTGTAGATACTTTATTACATTATGTAGACTGTTTATTACATTATGTGGATACTTTATTATATTCTGTAAATTCATCATTACCACAGGAAGCGATATTTTCCCGTAGAAAAGAAGGGATGTGTCTATCACTGTTGAGATTTTTAAGAACAACTTCCATTTTCTCTTCCGCCATGTTCAATATTCTTTCTCTCAAAGAAGCGTGTTATTTAAAGCGGTGTCAATATTGAAATCACCCCGTCAAAATGATCATGTCATCATAAAGAAGTTTCGACATAATATAATAAAGAATGCACATCATACAATAAACTTTCGACAAGATATAATAAAGTTTCGTCAAGATATAATAAAGTGTGTACATACTGTATTAAAGTTTCTATAATGATGAATGCACATGATATAATAAAGAATACACATAATACATATAAAATGGACCACATAAGACAGCTATGGCGTTCCATAGACTTTGGTGGTTCATTTTCATTCTGATGTGGTTCAATGTCATTCTGATATGGTAACTTGTCATTCGGCAGTGGTTACATGTCATTCGGTAGTGGTCACATGTCATTCTGCAGTGACCGGGTAACTTGTCATTCAGCTGTGGTTACATGTCATTCGACAGTGGTTATTTGCCATTCGGCTGTGGTTACATGCCATTCGGCTGTGGTTACTTATCATTCAGCTGTTATTGAATCATGACATTCGGCAGTGGTAACTTATCATTCGGCTATGGTAACATGCCATTCGGCAGTGGTTACATGTCGTTCGGCAGTAGTTACATGTCGTAAGGCAGTGGTTACATGTCATTCGGCAGTGGTTACATGTCGTTCGGCAGTAGTTACATGCCATTCGGCAGTGGGTAGCTTGTCATTTGCCAGTGGTTAAATGTCATTTTGCAGTGGTAACATGTCATCCGGCAGTCAGCAGTGGTACATGCCATTTGGCAGGGGTAACTTGTCATTCAGCAGTGGTTACATGTCCGACTCGGCCGTGGTAACTTGTCATTCGGCAGTGCAATTTGACATTCGGCAGTAGTTTCGATTTTTTCCCGCTTTACAGTTATTTTTGTTAAATTTTTAATATCAAACTGAATAATGCAAACAAAAAAGGAAGATACATTTAATGACTTGACTTAAGAACAACTTTCATTCCGCCCACGGGTCACGCGGCGTTGCTTGTCCAAGTAAATACAATGTAGTGTTTACATTGTAGACCTTATTAGCTTGTCTAAGGAAAATGGCGGCGTAGCAACCAATATATCGCTAATTGGATTATCGACTTGTTTGATTGACAGTCCATGTCAGGTCACTTAGTATGTTTGCAGTTTTTTTAATCTGTAAAGGGACATAACTCTCGTAAATTAATGAAACGCATTTTGTTATTACATTAATTTTATCGGTATGACAAACAATGCCAAATAATAATCAATTTGTATTTATAAATATGTTTAATCATGTTTTCAAAGTTAACATGCGCTAGTGGCCACATCAGAGTGACATCGAACCACATCAAAATGAAAATGAACCATCAAGTCGTGTTTGGCGTTCCAAACTGATGTGCTTAGAATGCATTTTTTACTGCTTCTGTTACTTCAATTATCTGTAAACAGCATTCATATGGTAAATTATCCTTCTTATACGTAATGATGTTTTAATGGGTGAGAACGTGCTCACTGTTCTTTCGTTTTGTGCCTATCGTTAAATTATGTAATCCATGGTATATATAGAAATGTTTGCGGTAATGAAGATTTCAGTGGTTGTTTAAAGGTATTAAATGGACATAAAACTGAAAAGACGTTCAGGCTAAAATCAATACAAAATCTACAAGGGAATAACTTAATTGGAATAATGGAAAAACTAGCACAAACAAACACTCAGAGATGGAAATATCTGACTAAACTGCGCCGGTAACAGAAGATTCCCCTCGCAATGAATACGTTAGTGGCATGCACGATTCATTCCACTCAAACATGTATAACCGCCTGCAATATGAATGGATACGCATTAATGTATGCAACTGGGCTTATAAACATGTTGTGCATTATTGATACATTCATGCTTACAGTGACCAACAGTTTCACCCCGTCTTACGTATACGTTACATAAACGGCAACTACGCCGCATTTACGGTGATAACTACATACGATAAACCGATACTTCCTGTTACTTTTTGTACATGCAGTCGAACAGTGAGGTGAGAAAATCCCTTTAATTTTGTTTTTACATCAAAGATATAGCAATACGAGCGGCATTTTATTTAAATTTCAAGCGAACATGTGTTTTTAAATGGGAACATGGCCTCAAACATTCGAGAAAGTGACGGATTGAATCATATTCAGATTGAAAACAGCTCAATATATATTACTTCAGAAGCATTTATGGGACTACTTTATGTGTTTTACATTTGTTTTATGTATTAATATACAAAATTATATCAGCACAATAACAAGCTGATGTTATAAGACTGCTAAATGCCAAAATGTGCTAAGCATGTAGCATAAGTAAGTGCCTCGTATATGGCACACAACAAAAGTCGGTGTATTGTGTCATTTGGCGGTATTCTAATAACATGTAATAATACTACTATCCAACTTTTTCAGGGTTGTTTTTAAGTTGTAGCGTTGTTTACACTTCACAAATAAACTAATTTTTTTTCCGTTTTAGAAAATTATCGTCCATCTCACTATTTTGTATGACATATCGCAGCTGTTATAGACCATTACCTGTTCTTCATGTAATACATGTACAATATTTACATTGTACTTTTTCTTTATTAACCCTCGATGGCATAAACTGACGCTAAATATTCAAACAAAACATTGTTCTAATAATCTTTCTTTTAGCCGTTAAGAGTCGAATATTATAATTATATATTATTAGCCACACCGAGGCAGACGGAGGCACTTGCCTCCAGTAGAATTTGTTGAATTTCACATGTTAATTAGTGTTTTTGTAAAAATAATAGTTATTCGCAAAATATAATATCCAGCAAATACTTGTCGTACAGTGTATTACTTAGCATTGATATATGACGGGTGTAAAAAACCACAAATGTGGATTCAAGGTAATAGTGTAAAAAAATTTCTAGTCTCTCTTTCACTCACTCTTACGCATATTCAGTATATCATACTTGGATAAATGTATAAACATGGGATTTTAATAAGTTTAGAGGAAAATGATAATTTCTAATGCTTCCAGTAAACAATTTTTTTTTATAAAAAGAGAAAAAATCCTTAATTATGCTCTCTCCATCAGTCAAGACCATAGTACTATTTCATCGTTTCATTTTTTGAGTACATTCATATACGTATATAAAAATGTCTTGTGTATGTGACAGGAAATTTAGTTTTATATAATTATATGGATCTACAATCAGGTTTATGCTATATTTTGAAAATTTGGAATGATTGTGATAGAATATCGGAAAATGAATTCCAATCATTTTTTAAATTTGTTCAAGATTCTTGTTTCTCGTAGCAACATTTTCCATGGTTGTATGTGTTCTTTTGAGTCTGTTTTTAAGGTTTGCTATAAGGGTGTTTCGAGTTGTTTTGTATAAAATACGTAAAATTTTGTTTCCAACAGTAAATATAATTGTACATGTGTTAATCCCTTTTCTATATTAAAAATGAATGTTTCTTCAGTAATTTCTATTGGATTTATAAGGAATAGCCATGTTTTCAACTCATTTATAAAGGACTGTGTCTTGGGGCACGACCATAACATGTGCAACATGGTTTCCTCTTGTGTGCAATAAAGGCAAACTGGATTATTTTTAATTTTGATTTTATGCAAAAATTGTCTGTTTGATAATATTCTATGATTTATTCTAGCCTGAAACCATTGTAATGTAGTGGTTTTTGAAATGGGAATTTGTAGATATTTTTTCCATGTTTACTCACTTAAGTTATATTTTAAATTTCATTCAAGTTGTTATGTAGGTGAACTTTTGTTCCTGTTAAGAATAACATACATGTTTTTTATCCTGTTCTACCATTTAAAAATATTTGGATGTTAGATGGTACAATTGGGTAATTCAATTTTGATGGGAATTCAGTTATATTTTATTGTTTTAGGTATACTTCATTTGTGTTATAGGTTTGAATGGCTTAAAATATCTGAAATATCAGAAAAATGCAAGAAATGCATGCCACGAGCTAAATATCTTTTTGTGGCAGCATATGCCAGGACACCCCTAGCACAGTTGTAATTGTGATTGTGCCTCCTCTAAAACCAAACAGGACAATATAATTGAATAACTACTGGAACATGTCCGATACCTTAGCATAATAATATCGCTTTTCATAAAACTGCGGTTTGGACATGCGACATCCGGAGTGGCAGTCAAAAACTTACACCATTAGACCACATCGAAACTTAATAGTAGTTTAAGATTTAACACCTTTTATAGCTGTTCGGTCTTGAAAGGGGCGTCATTCTAGTTGACCGGAACTATAATTAATTCATACGTTTGATATACGTTTTATGGTATGCAGATCGTTGTAACCGATTAAACGTTTTTACTGGTGAATATAAGATACCTCGAAATGTGTATGTTGTATCCATACGTTTCGGCGGTTTGCTAGTACTGTGAATAGCCTTATTTTTAATCCTCATTGATTTGAGGTCAACCCATCCAGTGGGATGTGGTTGTCTTATTTTGAAATCCTCATTGGTTTGAGGTCAACCCATCCAGTGGGATGTAGTTGTCTTAAAATTGCTACAATCACCGGTCGTTGAGGATTGAGCGGCTTTTACTGTCTTCTAGCTATTTTTCTTATGTCTAACAATATAACTTTCTGCTCTTGTGTTTGAATCAACCGGGTTGAGTCCATATTTGATATGGATATCATACTTTATAACTGTTTTTTCAAACATTATTCATACTCTGCTCTGCTTTCAGATTTGTCTGCTAAAACTTTAGTTCTTCATCCTTAAGTTTTTTATTATGTACATTCCCGTATTAGTATGTTTCTCTAAATTTACTATATTTCATTCTTGAGTGTTCTTACTCATGTTCTATAAGCTTTCTCCAACACAAAACCGTCCATATGCCTAACCTTTCGCTTGTTTTCGGTATAGTACTCTGTACCACAGGTGAACTATATAGTGACATGTTTAATGTTCAGACTAGCATATACTTTCTCATACACTCTCTCCTCAGGTTGACACCCCACCCCCATAATTAAAAAGCTCCTACATCCATGAATATATGAATGCATACAAAACAACGAACAATTAAAAACTAAATAACAACTCTCAAATAGTTGTTAAAGTAGTATTTCATGTAATTAGAATACCGCTGAATGATACAATGCCCCAACTTATGTAGCGAACAATACACGAGGCACCTACTTGTGCTACATATTAAGCAAATTTTGTCGTTTAGCAGCCTTACACCAACTTGTATTCTTTTAACGATATAACTTGGTGTATAAATATATAAAACAAATATACAACACATAAAGTTGTCCTAGAATTGCTTCCAAAGAGAAAAATGAATCTGTAAATTACGTGTTTTTAATCTGAAAGTGGTTAATTCCGTCACTTTTCTCGAATAATTGAAGAAACGGCCATGTTCCCATTCAAAAGCACATGCTCGCTGGCAACTTAAATATAATGCCGCTCGTGTCGACTATATCTTTGATTTAAAAACGAAATAATAATACGAAAATAAAGGGGTTTTCCCACCTCACTGCCCAACCGCGTGCACAAAAATAACAGGAAGTACCGGTTTACCGTATGTAGTTATCAACGTGAATGCGGAGTAGTTGCCGTTTATGTAACGTTTACGTTGGACGGGGTGAAACAAGACCATACATAACAGATAAGAGTTCCAACAATGCAACGCTAGATTACAGTCAGTTTAGACTTTGACCTATTTGTTCATAACAACCTGTCAACTTGGTCGAAGAGGACTTTATTCCTTCATTACAAATGATCACATAGGATTTTATTCCTTCATTACAACCGATCACATAGGACTTTATTCCTTCATTACAACCGATAACATAGGACTTTATTTCTTCATCATAACCGATCACATAGAACCTTATTCCTTCATTACAACCAATCACATAGGACTTTGATTACTTCATAACAAACGATCACATAGGACTTTATTCCTTCATTATAACCTTTAACATAGAACTTTATTCCTTCATTACAAACAATCACATAGAAGCTTATTCCTTCATTACAACCAATCACAAAGGACTTTGATTACTTCATAACAAACGATCACATAGGACTTTATTCCTTCATAACAAACGATCACATAGAACTTTATCCCTTTATTACAACCGATCACATAGAACTTTATCCCTTTATTACAACCGATCACATATAACTTTATTCCTTCATTACAACCAATCAAATAGAACTTTATTCCTTCATTATAACCGATCACATAGAACTTTATTCCTTAATTATAACCGATCACATATTACTTTATTCCTTCATTACAACCGATCAAATAGAACTTTATTCCTTCATTATAACCGATCACATAGGACTTTATTCCTTCATTACAACCAATCACATATAACTTTATTCCTTCGTTATAACCGATCAAATAGAACTTTATTCCTTCATTATAACTTATCACATAGAACTTTATTCCTTCATTACAACTGATCACATATAACTTTATTCCTTCATTACAACCGATCAAATAGAACTTTATTCCTTCATTACAACCGATCACATATAACTTTATTCCTTCATTACAACCGATCACATATAACTTTGTTCCTTTGTTACAACCGATCACATATAACTTTATTCCTTCATTACAACCGATCACATATAACTTTATTCCTTTGTTACAACCGATCAAATAGAACTTTATTCCTTCGTTACAACCGATCACATAGAACTTTATTCCTTCATTACAACCGATCACATATAACTTTATTCCTTCATTACAACCGATCAAATAGAACTTTATTCCTTCGTTACAACCGATCACATATAACTTTATTCCTTCATTACAACCGATCACATTTAACTTTATTCCTTCATTACAACCGATCACATAGGACTTTATTCCTTTCATTACAACCGATCACATAGGACTTTATTCCTTCATTACAACCGATCACATATTACTTTATTCTTTCATTACAACCGATCACATATAGCTTTATTCCTTCATTACAACCGATCACATATAACTTTATTCCTTTATTATAACCGATCACATAGAACTTTATCCCTTCATTACAACCGATCACATTGGACTTTGATTACTTCATTACAACCGATCACATATAACTTTATTCCTTTGTTACAACCGATCAAACAGAACTTTATTCCTTCGTTACAACCGATATCATAGAACTTTATTCCTTCATTACAACCGATCACATATAACTTTATTCCTTCATTACAACCGATCAAATAGAACTTTATTCCTTCGTTACAACCGATCACATATAACTTTATTCCTTCATTACAACCGATCACATTTAACTTTATTCCTTCATTACAACCGATCACATAGGACTTTATTTGGTCTCTGTAACCAGTCGATGAGGATTTTATTCACCTTTATATATTTAGGAGAAGAGACAGTCTTAGTACATGGAAGTCTTTATTTAAAAAGCGTAGCCCAATTAGTTTGAAACTACTCTCCCTTGTGACCCTCATGTAATCTTTCTAGATTTAACCAAAATTGCAGACCATCAGGTGTTGTGTCTACTGCACTGGCTTGTTGAATAGAAGCAAACTTGTTAGTCCCCCTACCGATAACACCAGAAGGGACTATAGATGTTCCCTCTGTTCGATTGTCTGTCCGTCCGGCGTCCAGCGTCTGGTGTGCGTCCGTCCGTCCGCACACACGAATTGGTAATTAAGTTTCTTTGATTTAGGGTTATCAATGGACGGTTGAAAAATAGTTGAGACGAATGATGTGGCTGTTTAGTCAAGACAATTAAAAATGCTTTTATGTGACTTTTTGTCTTTTGTGTGACTTAAGAGTACTAAATAATACTCAAGCTATGTTTGTGAGACTTGCACAAGGAGACTTGTACAGGTGGATAGAGTGCAATATGGAGATAATGCTGGTAATATTTACCTGGGGGGAAATTTTAGTAGTCGCGTAGGGTAGATGTTCTATAAATAATAACAACTTTCATAAACCGAAGGACGTCCATGAAAATCTCCCGCTAAAAATAATATTAGACAGTTGAGTCCCGAATCGTCTATTTTCCTAATTTAGGACGTAAATTCATCAATATTTTGAGTGTGAGATTTAGACTTAAACTCAAAAAGTCTAAAGTGTAATATTCATAATTATATATCATTTATAAATTACTATATTTTCAGAAACAAGCACAAATTGTTATAGAATCTTAATTCTTACCAATAAGTGTATGTTTACTGGGAATTTACAAAATGTAAGGTTTTGAGTTTGAGTCTGATTCTCAGACATAAACTTTGATGGATTCAGGCAGGCGCAGGCAGGCGCAGGCAGGCAGGCAGGCGCAGGCAGGCAGGCGCAGGCAGGCCGGCAGGCAGGCAGGCAGGCGCAGACAGGCAGGCAGGCAGGCAGGCAGGCAGGCAGGCAGGCAGGCGCAGGCAGGCAGGCAGGCAGGCGCAGGCAGGCAGGCAGGCGCAGACAGGCAGGCAGGCAGGCAGGCAGGCAGGCAGGCAGGCAGGCAGGCAGGTTGGTCGGCCGCTCGGTAGACAGATAGTGCAAAACAGAATTTAATACATTTTTAAAGAATTACATTAGACGTTACAGAATTGAATAATACATGCTGTTGTGTGACGCATATGGTCCAGTAGTGAAGACACTGACCTAGAGTCGGGATATCGTGGGTTCGATCCTCGGTCACGGCTATGTGTGGTGCCCGTGAGCAAGATACTTCATCCGCATAATTTTATGATTAGTAATTATTCTACATGGGATGACTTCGGACGAGATTTCTCATATTGTCATGCATACCATGAATTGAGTGAATAAACTATTGAATTGAACTGAGTTGTAAAAATTTGTTTCACAATCGATGTAAAGTAAGTTAAGTAATAATATATTTGTTTTAGGCCATCTATAAACAAACCTATCCGCTCTTAACGAAGCAACCCTTTGTATTGGCTTTCAAAGGGTTGAATCTTTTTATGATCTCTGTCAATCAATGTCCTCTTATATTAAAAACTATTATGATACGTTAAAATGTACCCAGATGTATACACTGTGATGAATGTACAAAAAATGCATAAAGATGTAAATGTTGAAAAGAACTTGTCTTACTGTGGTTATTTAGCCCCCTTTATAAAATAAGGAAAGTAAACAGAAAACAATAAATACAGTAAAACCTGTGTAAGCGGTCACTTCTATTAAGCAGTTACCTGTCTTAAGCAACTATGTTTTCTGTTTCCTATTTATATGCTTTCAGAGTAAACTAACCTGTTTTAAGAAACAACTTGTATTTAAATGACACCTTTGCTATTTACCTTGACTGACTGCTTAAGACAGGTTTGACTATAAGGTGTAACCCCACCTTGATTTTTGTTCTTTATTCTATAGTAAATAATAAAAGTTTGAAGACATGTCATTCATAGAGAGACCCAAGTGAAAGAAGTGAAACTTACATTTTACTGTTTGTCAACCTCTGCACTATCAAAATATGATGAGAAAAGTAGGGGACATGTGTCATATAAGAGATGTTTTTTTCTGCTCAGTGTGTACACTGTTGACAAACTGAAAGTAGACTTCGGAAATAATATATTCATATCCCAATTTCCAAGCATTTTTTTTTAAAATTCACAATTCAAACATGACAAGCGGGGCGGTAGTGCAATAGATAGAGTGTTGGTCGCTCATGCCAGAGGTTGCAGGTTCGATCCCCCAACCGACTAGATGTCTCTCAAAAAGCAACACTCAGTACTGGTTCTACACATGAAGCGGACTCGAGAGAGGTGCATATAAGCTCTAAACTTTCATCGCAATCGAGCTAAAATAAATTAGCATAAACTAGCCATGACAATGCTGTCAAAATGTCCAAAATACATCAATAATGTCATTTGAAAAAAATGAACATTTATATAAGGAAAATGCATTTTAAAGAAGAAGAAACTAGGATTATTTATAACCGCCATTATGCGGCTACCCCACAGAAGCACGTCCTGTTTCCAATGTTGGTACTATGCCTCTATAGTGCCAACCTCGGGTTTTGGCACAGATACTCAAAACAACACAAGTACATCTGCACTAGCCTGTAGAACGGACCCAGCCCTCTGCTTGGATCCGTTATATGTAGCAATGAGATTTGGTCAGTTGCTTCAGTGAAAATTGAATGACATCACAGTTGAGAAACAGCCATAGAATTCCTGCTTTTCATTGAGGTTGCAGACCAGACCTGATGCGGTTGATATCGGGGACTATTTGACGAAAAAAAACGACACACGGACAATGAGATACATAACTTCGAGAAAATCTATAAAACAACCAAAAAGTTGTCATGGTTACAAGAGTTTCTGCAAGATAGACATAAAACAGCAGGTTCACCCACGATCTTTTCCACAAGGGGTACTAAACTGTAACATGTATTTAACTAGATACATACTTTGTATGTCGTGTCGTGTTAATTACAACATTTTCATTTGATTCATTAATAGATTGTGTACTTATTTCTAAAGTTCATGTATTTTTTTATTGAATGGGGCCGCGTGTCAATGGATTAGCACCCAGTTGGTTACAACTTTCAGTGTGAAAAGTAAGTAAAATTGAACTTTAAAAAATGTATACGTTAAGTTATAGCTCAATTTATGACAGGTTCATTACCCCTTAAAATAGGAAGGTATCAACCAATTCCGAAAGATGAAAGAATGTGTAAACAATACCAGTTTCAATGTGTCGAAACCGAAATACACGTCCTGCTTTACTGTGAGAGAAACAATGTAAATTGTACTGGGTCCAGTTGATGCTGGCGAAAAATAAAAAAAATAAAAGTACTGTTAACCAACCCAACAATCATTTCTAAAACAGGACACATTATTATAAACACTTTGAAAAATTGTTTAACTTGATATTATACAAACTTTGTTTAATATTGGTCAAATACTACTTAAATACATTTCATAATATGTTAAATATATATAATATTTCATATTATGTTGCTTATTAACCGATATCATGATTTTACTCTCAATTTTACGATTTTACCTTGACTGTATTCTCACTTTGAAACACCATTATTCTTTTTTATAACATATAAATGAATTTACATAATGTTGTATTTGAAAAAAAGGTGACAGATCAGCAGGGCAGGTCAGGGCGGGGCATATTATACAGTTTGTTTGAATTTAATTAATTTTAGTGAGCTTCTAAAGTAAGCTCAGAGCTTATGCGAATGTCTCCCGAGCCCGTTCCCTGTGTAAAACCAGTACCAGTAAAGAGAGGCCATAAGATTGAGCCTGCAAGCGAAGCATCAATATCTCCTGGTGGATACACACTATATGTGAAAATATCAATATCTCCTTGTGGTTATACGCTATATGTGTAAATATCAATATCTCCGTTAGGGTATACACTATAGGTGTAAATATTAGTGTGTCCTTTTGTGTATACACTATAAGTGTAAATATCAATATCTCCTAGTGGTTATACGCTATATGTGTAAATATCAATACCTCCTTGTGGGTATACACTATAGGTGTAAATATTAATGTTTCCTTGTGTGTATACACTATATGTGAAAATATCAATATCTCCTTGTGGTTATACGATATGTGTATAAATATCAATAACTCCTCGTGGGTATACACTATAGGTGTAAATAGTAATGTCTCCTTGTGGGTATACACTATAGGTGTAAATTTATACAATTTAGGTGTAAATATTAATATCTCCTTGTGGTTATACACGTTAGGTGTAATTATTTATGTCTCCTTGTGGTTACACACTATATACGTAAATATTAATATCTCCTTGTGAGTATACACTATAGGTGTCAATATCAATATCTCAATGTGGTTTAACACTATAGGTGTAAATTTATACACTATAGGTGTAAATATTAATGTCTCTTTGTGGGTATACACTATAGGTGTAAATTTATACAATATAGGTGTAAATATTAATATCTCCTTGTGGTTATACACGTTAGGTGTAATTATTAATGTCTCCTTGTGGTTACACACTATATACGTAAATATTAATATCTCCTTGTGGTTATACACGTTAGGTGTAATTATTAATGTCACCTTGTGGTTACACACTATATACGTAAATATTAATATCTCCTTGTGGTTATACACGTTAGGTGTAATTATTAATGTCTCCTTGTGGTTACACACTATATACGTAAATATTAATATCTCCTTGTGGTTATACACGTTAGGTGTAATTATTAATGTCTCCTTGTGGGTATACACTATAGGTGTCAATATCAATATCTCAATGTGGTTTAACACTATAGGTGTAAATTTATACACTTTAGGTGTAAATATTAATATCTCCTTGTGGTTATACACGTTGGGTGTAAATATTAATATCTCCTTGTGGTTATACACGTTAGAATTAAATGTTAATATCTCCTTGTTGCTATGCAATATAGGTGTAAATATTTATATCACCATGTGGTAATACACGTTAGGTGTAATTATTAATATCTCCTTGTGGTTACACACTATATACGTAAATATTAATATTTCCTTGCGGGTATACACTATAGGTGTAAATATTAATATGTCCTTGTGGGTATACATTATAGGTGTAAATTTTAATATCTCTTTGTGGGTATACACTATATGTGTAAATATTAATATCTCCTTTTCGGTATACATTATAGGTGTTAATATCAATATATCCTTGTGGGTATACAATATAGGTGTAAATATCAATATTTTCTTATCGGTATACACTAAAGGTGTCTATATGAATACTTCCTTGTCGGTATACACTATAGGTGTAGATATTAATATCTCATTGTAGTTATACACTATATGTGTAAATATCAATATCTTCTTGTGGTTATACAATTTAGGTGTAAATATTGATAACACCTTGTGGGTATACACTATATCTGTAAACAATATAGGTGTAAATGTTAAAATCTCAATGTGGTTATACAATTTAGGTGTAAATATTTATATCTCCTTGTGGTAATACGCTATATGTTTAAATATCAATATCTCCTTGTGGTAATTTATAAAACGTGTAAATATATGAATATCTCTTTGTGGGTATACACTATCAGAGTTAATATCAATATCTCCTTGAGTTTATACGCTATAGTTGTAAATATTAATATCTCCATGTGGTTATACAATTTAGGTGTAAATATTTATATCTCCTTGTGTGTATACACTATATTTGTAAATATAAATATATCTTTGTGGTAATACGCTATATGTGTTAATATCTCCTTGTGGTTATACACTGTAGGTGTCAATATCAATATATCCATGTGGTCATATTCTGTAGGTGTCAATATCAATATCTCTATGTGGTTATACAATATAGGTGTAAATATCAATATCTCTTAATATCTCCTTGTGATTATACACTGTAGGTGTCAATATCAATATATCCATGTGGTTATACACTGTAGGTTTCAATATCAATATATCCATGTGGTTATATACTATAGGTGTAAATATCAATATCTCCATGTGGTTATACACTATAGGTGTCAATATCAATATCTCCATGTGGTTATACACTATAGGTTTTAATATCAATATATCCATGTGGTTATACACTATAGGTGTCAATATCAATATATCCATGTGGTTATACACTATAGGTGTCAATATCAATATATCCATGTGGTTATACACTGTAGGTGTCAATATCAATATATCCATGTGGTTATACACTGTAGGTTTCAATATCAATATATCCATGTGGTTATACACTATAGGTGTCAATATCAATAGATCCATGTGGTTATACACTATAGGTGTCAATATCAATATATCCATGTGGTTATGCACTGAATGTGTCAATATCAATATATCCATGTGGTTATACACTATAGGTGTCAATATCAATATCTCCTTGTGGTAATACGCTATAGGTGTCAATACCAATATATCCATGTGGTTATACACTATAGGTGTCAATATCAATATCTTCATGTGGTTATGCACTGAATGTGTCAATATCAATATCTCCATGTGGTTATACACTATAGGTGTCAATATCAACATATCCATGTGGTTATACAATATAGGTGTCAAAATCAACATATCCATGTGGTTATACAATATAGGTGTAAATATCAATATATTCTTGTGGTTATACACTGTAGGTGTCAATATCAATATCTCCATGTGGTTATACACTGAATGTGTCAATATCAATATCTCCATGTGGTTATACACTATAGGTGTCAATATCAACATATCCATGTGGTTATACAATATAGGTGTCAAAATCAACATATCCATGTGGTTATACAATATAGGTGTAAATATCAATATATTCTTGTGGTTATACACTGTAGGTGTCAATATCAATATCTCCATGTGGTTATACTCTGTAGGTGTCAATATCAATATCTCAATGTGGTTATACACTGAATGTGTCAATATCAATATCTCCCTGTGGTTATACACTATAGGTGTCAATATCAACATATCCATGTGGTTATACAATATAGGTGTCAATATCAATATATCCTTGTGGTTATACACTGTGGGTGTCAATATCAATATCTCCATGTGGTTATACACTATAGGTGTCAATATCAATATCTCCATGTGGTTATACACTGAATGTGTCAATATCAATATCTCCTTGTGGTTATACACTGTAGGTGTCAATATCAATATCTCCATGTGGTTATACACTGAATGTGTCAATATCAATATCTCCATGTGGTTATACACTGAATGTGTCAATATCAATATCTCCATGTGGTTATACACTGTGGGTGTCAATATCAATATATCCATGTGGTTATGCACTGAATGTGTCAATATCAATATATCCATGTGGTTATACACTGTAGGTGTCAATATCAATATCTCCATGTGGTTATGCACTATAAGTGTCAATATCAACATATCCATGTGGTTATACACTGTAGGTGTCAATATCGATATCTCCATGTGGTTATACACTAAATGTGTCAATATCAATATCTCCATGTGGTCATACACTGAATATGTCAATATCAATATCTCCATGTGGTTATACACTGTAGGTGTCAATATCAATATCTCCATGTGGTTATACTCTGTAGGTGTCAATATCAATATCTCAATGTGGTTATACACTGTAGGTTTCAATATCAATATCTCCATGTGGTTATACTCTGTAGGTGTCAATATCAATATCTCCATGTGGTTATACACTGAATGTGTCAATATCAATATCTCCATGTGGTTATACACTGAATGTGTCAATATCAATATCTCCCTGTGGTTATACACTATAGGTGTCAATATCAACATATCCATGTGGTTATATAATAAAGGTGTCAATATCAATATATCCTTGTGGTTATACACTGTGGGTGTCAATATCAATATATCCATGTGGTTATACACTATAGGTGTCAATATCAATATATCCTTGTGGTTATACACTGTGGGTGTCAATATCAACATATCCATGTGGTTATACACTGTGGGTGTCAATATCAACATATCCATGTGGTTATTCAATAAAGGTGTCAATATCAATATATCCTTGTGGTTATACACTGTGGGTGTCAATATCAACATATCCATGTGGTTATACAATAAAGGTGTCAATATCAATATATCCTTGTGGTTATACACTGAATGTGTCAATATCAATATCTCCATGTGGTTATACACTGTAGGTGTCAATATCAACATATCCATGTGGTTATACAATAAAGGTGTCAATATCAATATATCCATGTGGTTATACACTATAGGTGTCAATATCAATATATCCATGTGGTTATACAATATAGGTGTCAATATCAATATCTCCCTGCGGTTATACACTATAGGTGTCAATATCAACATATCCATGTGGATATACAATAAAGGTGTCAATATCAACATATCCATGTGGTTATACACTGTGGGTGTCAATATCAACATATCCATGTGGTTATACAATAAAGGTGTCAATATCAATATATCCTTGTGGTTATACACTGTGGGTGTCAATATCAACATATCCATGTGGTTATACAATAAAGGTGTCAATATCAATATATCCTTGTGGTTATACACTGAATGTGTCAATATCAATATCTCCATGTGGTTATACACTGTAGGTGTCAATATCAACATATCCATGTGGTTATACAATAAAGGTGTCAATATCAATATATCCATGTGGTTATACACTATAGGTGTCAATATCAATATATCCATGTGGTTATACAATATAGGTGTCAATATCAATATCTCCATGTGGTTATACACTATAGGTGTCAATATCAATATATCCATGTGGTTATACTCTGTAGGTGTCAATATCAATATCTCCATGTGGTTATGCACTGAATGTGTCAATATCAATATCTCCATGTGGTTATACACTGAATGTGTCAATATCAATATCTCCATGTGGTTATGCACTATAAGTGTCAATATCAATATCTCCATGTGGTTATACACTGAATGTGTCAATATCAATATCTCCATGTGGTTATACACTGAATGTGTCAATATCAATATCTCCATGTGGTTATACACTGTAGGTGTCAATATCAATATCTCAATGTGGTTATACACTGAATGTGTCAATATCAATATCTCCCTGTGGTTATACACTATAGGTGTCAATATCAACATATCCATGTGGTTATACAATATACGTGTCAATATCAATATATCCTTGTGGTTATACACTGTGGGTGTCAATATCAATATCTCCATGTGGTTATACACTGAATGTGTCAATATCAATATCTCCATGTGGTTATTCTCCATGTGGTTATACACTGAATGTGTCAATATCAATATCTCCATGTGGTTATGCACTATAAGTGTCAATATCAATATCTCCATGTGGTTATACACTGAATGTGTCAATATCAATATCTCCATGTGGTTATACACTGAATGTGTCAATATCAATATCTCCATGTGGTTATACACTGTAGGTGTCAATATCAATATCTCAATGTGGTTATACACTGAATGTGTCAATATCAATATCTCCCTGTGGTTATACACTATAGGTGTCAATATCAACATATCCATGTGGTTATACAATATAGGTGTCAATATCAATATATCCTTGTGGTTATACACTGTGGGTGTCAATATCAATATCTCCATGTGATTATACACTATAGGTGTCAATATCAACATATCCATGTGGTTATACACTGTGGGTGTCAATATCAATATATCCTTGTGGTTATACACTGTAGGTGTCAATATCAATATCTCCATGTGGTTATACACTGAATGTGTCAATATCAATATCTCCATGTGGTCATACACTGAATATGTCAATATCAATATCTCCATGTGGTTATACACTGTAGGTGTCATTATCAATATCTCCATGTGATTATACTCTGTAGGTGTCAATATCAATATCTCCATGTGGTTATACACTGAATGTGTCAATATCAATATCTCCCTGTGGTTATACACTATAGGTGTCAATATCAACATATCCATGTGGTTATACAATATAGGTGTCAATATCAATATATCCTTGTGGTTATACAATATAGGTGTCAATATCAATATCTCCATGTGGTTATACACTGAATGTGTCAATATCAATATCTCCATGTGGTCATACACTGAATATGTCAATATCAATTTTTCCATGTGGTTATACACTGAATGTGTCAATATCAATATCTCCCTGTGGTTATACACTATAGGTGTCAATATCAATATCTCCATGTGGTCATACACTGAATATGTCAATATCAATATCTCCATGTGGTTATACACTGTAGGTGTAAATATCAATATATCCATGTGGTTAAACACTGTAGGTGTCAATATCAATATCTCCATGTGGTCATACACTGAATATGTCAATATCAATATCTCCATGTGGTTATACACTGAATGTGTCAATATAAATATCTTCCTGTGGTTATACACTGTAGGTGTCAATACCAATATCTCCATGTGGTTATACTCTGTAGGTGTCAATATCAATATCTCCATGTGGTTATACACTGTAGGTGTCAATACCAATATCTCTTTTTGGTTATACATTATAGGTGTAAATATCAATATCTCCTTGTGGTTATACACTTTATGTGTCAATATCAATATCTCCTTGTGGTTATGCACTGTAGGTGTAAATATTAATATCTCCATGTGGTTATACACTATAAGTGTCAATATTAATATCTCCATGTGGTAATGCACTATAGATGTAAATATCAATATATCCGTGTGGTTATACACTATAGATGTCAATATCAATATCTCTTTGTGGAAATGTACTATAGATGTAAATATTATTATTTCATTGTGGGTATTCACTATAGGTGTAAATATTAATATCTCATTGTCGGTATACACTATATGTGTAAATATCAATATCTCCCTGTGATTTTACATGATAGGTGTAAATATAAATTTCTCCTTGTGGGTATACGTTGTAGTTGTAAATATTAATATCTCCTTGTGGTTATACATTATATGTGTAAATACTAATAGCTCCTTGTGGGTTTACATTATAGGTGTAAATATCAATATCTCCTTGTGGTTATACAATATATGTGTAAATATTAATATCTCCATATCGGTTTTCACTTTATGTGTAAATACCAATATCTCCATGAAATTATACGCTAAAGATGTAAGGATTAATGTAATGGTTGACTCTGAGTAAAACGGTATCTTTTGTGATTCGACAAAACCGTTATCATATTACTATATTGCTTATTTTCAAACATAGACATATATACATACTACACGGTAACAAACATATATATAAAAACCGTATTATTGTACAAATCGATTGGTTTATTAATATTATTTACAATTCTGTACAGTGTTGCATACCGGATTGAAGGAAAGCTATAATCTTAATCGCGAACTAAACAACACCTCACCCTGAAACCTACAACTGATACTCTAGACAGGTCCCGCCAATTTCAAATATTATGTCGGTTTTTTTTTTGTTTCTTCCATTAAAATTAACTGTTTATACTGGATTCAAATATAGGACATTTTGAAATTTTGAGATTTCAAGGTTTGTATGTTTTTGAGATTTGAGAGAGATTTAAGAGATATTTGAGATTTAAGTTCATTTGATATTATATGACGCGTTTTCCTTTAAAACTACTTTTAGAACTTCTTTTCGCAGAACTACTTTTCGCTATATTACAACACATAATATCATATACGGCATACATATCACGTTTATTACGCATTAATATCCAATGTTACATTGTGGTTACAAAGTAAAATCATCAATGACAAGCATGCCAAATGTAGGTCAACGCCATTCTGAAACAAGTAGGTATTGTTGATGTACTTCATTAAGTCCTTTACAGCACGCCTACAAACAAATAAAAAAACACCTGGCTTATATCAAATTAAGGATTTTCTCCTTATACTAGTATATTAGAAGTACGCCGATGAAGGACGCCAGAGAGGAAGGTGTCGTTGACATCACTCAATATTTTGCCACAATTATTCAGAAGAACCGGAAGTGGTTTCATTACTCCCTTCCGAGTGCTTCTTGCGTTTCGTCATTCTACTTTTTTACGAGGACCTTGTTATTTCATCACCAAAACATGTTAAAGTTTAACCACTTCAGATGTTTTCTGAAGAAAAAAAAGATTGTCCCATTTGTCTTTTGGTATTAAAGTGACCGGTTACGTTCATCGCCATCTTAAATTATCTTGGTCAACACAAGTTGCTGTGATTTATTACGTCACTTCCTGTTTTGCTTGTATACACTAGTGATACGTTATGTTCATGTGACATTCTTTTTATCTTCAGACCTGTAACGTTCACATAGTCAATTCCAAGCTTTCTGTCTACGTGTCTACCCGCGCGCCCGATTGCAAGCCCGCCCGCCCGATTGCCCGCCCGATTGCCGCCCGCCTTCCCTCCCTCCCCCCTCTCTCTCTCTCTCTCTCTCTCTCTCTCTCTCTCTCTCTCTCTCTCTCTCTCTCTCTCTCTCTCTCTCCTTCTCTTCCGGGTTTTATTGATACGTGCAATAATCTAAAAAAAAAGAGAAGAAGGAAAACATCTGTAAACCTAAAGTACATGATGAAGGAAATAACTGAAATGCTTGAAATGATAGTTAGTTTAAGGAACAGTTTTGACCCACAAAAATGTCAACTCTGCAATTTTACCGCATTTGGCATGCCAATATGAGATGAACCCGCTAGAAATGTGGAGAAGGTGATGCCCCTTCTCGGATACTTGAGAAGATAATGCACCTGTCTGCCAATGTTAAGTGGATTTGTCATAATTAAATATATGTCCTTGATCGCCAGCGTATCCGTCCGCTTATAGTTAGGGTTGGTTTTATTCTTTTATTCCGGCTTTATCATTTTTAGCTCGACTAGTCCTGCAATAGATTAGAATATTTAGCTTCATTCGTATGCCATGAAGAGCTAACAGACAAATAGTTCAAATGATGATTTTTGCAGTCACCAATTTGTCGACGTCCCGTGTGTTAACTTTCGCTTTGTATCTCAAATATTGCCTGACCCCTTTCAGATGTGCACACATCAAAGGGACATGCAACAGTTCTGAAAAATAAAATCATTTGTAATATCAATGTTTTTGAAAATAATATATCTACATAAAAAAATACCCCCAGACAGACAGACAGACAGACGGACGGACGGACGGACGGACTGACGGACGGACGGACGGACGGACGGACGGACGGACGGACGGACGGACAGACAGACAGACAGACAGACAGACAGAATTTATATATAAGCTGAAGGGAACTACTAACCCGCCGCCTAACGTTTGATGTACCTGACATTTTATGTCTTTCTTAAAAAGTATCACAGCAATTTCCTACAAATTTAGAATTGAGGAAGAAGGAACATTTAGGTTGTGTTAAAGTACATAATTGTCTGCATACACAACTTTTAGTAGCGCTACTCAAAATATTGGGAAAAAACGTTCAGTATATGAACAGGTATACGGGTTAGTTACCGGCCCATCATATACCGATATTTTACTCCAAACACGCAAATGCTATCTTCATATATTCTCTACTCGGAATATAATAAACGTTGAAAAGTACTTTTTCACATTAGCATTTAAATAGTGCGCACAAAATTATGAACTCGCGATAGTCTGCATTGTATAGAACTGCAGCGGTGGTCGAAGGGTAGAGCGTCCGCATCGCATGCAGAAGGTCGTGGGTTCGATCCACCGTCGGGTCTTAACAAATACTTGAAAAATGGTACTAGAAGTTATCTCGTTTGGCGCTCAGCATTTAGAGGATAGTTCGATATCTGGTTGGCCCGGTGTCAGTATAATGTGACAGTGGCAGCGCTTGACAGACACCGGCGCGATATAGCTGATGTCGCTATACACCATACGAATACTTGTTTTTGATTGATTGATTGATTGAATATTAAGCGCCATTTTATGCCATCGAGGGCTAACAGACGATCAGTTAACCTAACCACTGTTTCCTGGGAACCTGGAAGGTTAACCAGTACTCGAGCACACTCCGTCTTTTTCGTTCCACACGCCGTTTTCATCCCTAAAGTACACGAGTGTTATTATTTGGTAAGAGTACATATACCAGTGACACAAAAACATTTATATTTACACAAGTACAACAAAACATTAATGCCACGAAACGTTTTGTCAACAACTGACTCTCGGCATCAGATTTTATGCAGCCCTTCAATGCACCGGAACGATATTATGACAGCACTTAAATACATATTATGTATTCTCTCTCTTTTTTCTCACTTAATTTATTCATTTTTCTTTATTTATCTCTTCAATTTTATTGTTGGTTTACATCCTATTGATTGTTAAAGTTGCCATCTTGATTCTAATGTTATTTGTATATTGAAAGGGGAGGGCCGTAACTAATGTTGCTAGAACTTGTGGCCCAACCCCTTTGCTATGTGAATTATGCAATAAAATATGTTTAAACCACTCCATCTCCGCAAGTAACTAATAACTTTCCCACTTGAATCAGCCATGAGAGACGAATGATAATGAGACACAATGCCGTATATCAATCATCACGGGCGGGAATTCGAACTCACGACCCCTGGACTGATAGTAGTCAGACGCGCTAACGATTGAGCTAATCAGGCCCGGCCCATACAAACAAACACAACATTATATAGTGTCATATAAAGAAATGAAATTCATTACTTTGTCTTTTGTAATGTTTACATTTTACCCCATTTAGTACTGTTGTGTTATTTCGGGGGGAAATTGTAATGTTTCACTCGTAGATAAAATTGTTAGGTTTCAAATGAAAGCTGCTGGACTTATTCTCGATAAAAATATGATACTCCTTCTAAAAATTATTCACTAAGCTTAAATGGTTGACGTTTCCTGAAAGAGTTAAATTTCAAAAAGCAGTACTCGTCTATAAATCATTTAATGACCTGGCTCCTGCACATCTCAAAGATTAATTTACTCTAACAGCCAAATGTTCACGCATGCACACTACGGTCATCCTCTAATCTACAGTTGTTTTCTCCTCAGCCAAATTCTGAAATGTTTCGAAATTTGTTTGCTTATTCAGGCTCTTGTTTTCGGATTTTTTTTCCGTCTTATATGAAAATGCAAATTCATTTAATTAGTTTAAAGCTTTATATTTACAATGGAGTAAGCTGAAAAGTCTTAGCAACTCGAATAAATCGAGTAGCTCTCATCAATATCTCATAAAGCTGACAAACTAATTAATAGAATTTGCCTTTCATATTACATAGTACAGCATTAATTCAACATATAAACAAGAATATATATATGGATATCATTATTTGTGAATAACCAGACATAAATGTACAGACCAGAATACGGCGAGCGCGTCTAGCTACAATGCAAACCATAGATAGAATATCAAGGCCTCTGCCAAACCAATCAATTTGGTGTCGACCATGACTTATATACTATAGATTTACATGCAACAAATATGGACTGGACAGACAATTTACATAAATGAACTAATAGCTTTACATGAGTAGGATCCATAACTCATGGTTCATGACTGCTCACATGCTATTTAGAAACCCGTTGGATCATGAAGATACAATATATATATATATGCGTGTGTATTCTTGTAAATGCTTTTGTTTATATGTTAAATTAATGTTGTACTTTGTTGAGCGCCTCGTGTATTATCATTATCATCATCATCATCATCATCATCATCATCATCATCATCATCATCATCATCATCATCATCACCACCACCACCACCACCACCACCACCACCACCACCACCACCACCACCATCATCATCATCATCATCACCACCACCACCACCACCACCACCACCACCACCACCACCACCACCATCATCATCATCATCATCATCATCATCATCATAACCACCACCATCATCATCATCATCGTCATAATCATCATCATCAATCAGCAGCAGCAACAGCAGCATCATCATCATCATTATTATTATTATTAATTCAAGTGTTTCTTCTAGGGGGTGTTTGATGGAAGAGCTTCAAACCTTAGAATGACACAAATTTAAATACACGTGCGCATTTGAAGTTGGTCCTCGTGAACCACGACGTTCGCGAGCGTTACTCGGTGCACATCGATTACGTTGTTTTTAAGCACTTTAATTTATATAAAAAATGTTGTACATAATACAAAAAAAAAACACAACAAAAACAACAATGTAATAACTTCTCCTTTTATCACGACTGAAATATACACCGTTTAACTTACCGACATTGTATTAAAAAAATGAGGGAAAATATTACCACAAAGTTTAATTAAAACAAGGTTTCTGTGAGAATATGCGATGTAATTATACATTTCATTTGCGTTGATGTGCGACGAATTAAACGTTTTCAATAACTATTTACACGCTGTATGAATGAATTAACAATTTGACTTATTCAGCAATTTCAGTTGGATAACATAAGCGGGTTAGCTAGTCACGTGACTCGATATGTATTTTACATTAAGTTAGGTAATACTTGATGTACACCACTTTACTGCAGCAGTCGGAGCGACACTTCGCTCTTTCCTAATTCTATTTTTCCTTTGACTGGTTTGTTATATTTTCTCATTTGTGCACGGTCGGACATCCGCTTGGTTTATTGATCGGTAGTCGATCATTGTGCCATGGGAGTTTGATTTATTTTTTTAAAAGTGTAATTTAAAAGTTTAAAGTTCTGGGATAGAAAGAAGAATAAACAGCGAGGATAGGTGAATACAACGAAAGGTAGGTGCCATTTATTTAAATTTTAAAAATAAATTCATTAATTGATTCGTGCATAGGTACTGATTGCTTATGTCCATCTATACTTAAAAACACAATAATCTTGACGATTTATGAACATACAATGTATAGCAGCTATGAGAAAATGAGAAATATAAAAAAAGAAGAATGCCACACTGAAAAATAAATCTGTTCTCTATAAGAGATATAAAACAAGATTGTTCAGTTTAAAGGGTGCATTCTGAGCTACCCTGCTGAAGTGACCTTAAAATCAACTTATATATGTATTATAAATATGTGATACGTTGAAACTTAATGAACGTTTTCGGGAACTATTTTTAGTGTGAAAATTATTGACGATATGATTAAAAATCATAAAACACTTTAGCTCAGTGATAGTAAATGTGTTACATTGGAATTTGTTAATTATAAAAAGCCGAAAAAGGACACACACTCCAGCAATTTAACCTGAGTATATTTTTCTAAACACAACCATACATAATGCATACCACGTGTATAACGTGCTCCGTCCAAGTATAAAAACGACAAAGCTACAATCAACACGGCCAATGTATTAGATATATCACATCAACAGTCGTCAGTATTATTCATGGTTTATTTTTGTCTTCATTTGTTTAAACATTCGTTTTCTGAATAATATTATTATCTCTCCGCGGTGAGGTCAAATGTTCGAGTCCGGGTAATTCAGTCATTGTAAACGAGTGTTTGCTATTGCTTGTAAATGGCAGCGGTTCTACTAGGATCAATGTGTATATTTATAAGCATATAACATTTAAGTTTTCGTTTTTCACGGTAAAGTGATCTTAACGTCTTCCATCGCGGAGTTGAGATTCAAATCCAGCTCCCTCCATATACGTTTATTCTACTCACATAAATTCTGGCGCCTATCTCCACACATTTTGCAAAGCTCTACTCACATTAACTCTGGCGCCTATCTCCACACAGTTCTGCAAAGCTCTACTCACATTAACTCTGGTGCCTATCTCCACACAATTTTGCAAAGCTCTACTCACATTAACTCTGGCGCCTATCTCCACACAGTTTTGCAAAGCTCTACTCATATTTACTCTGGCGCCTATCTCCACACAATTTTGCAAAGCTCTGCTCAAATTAACTCTGGCGCCTATCTCCACACAGTTTTGCAAAGCTCTGCTCACATTAACTCTTGCACCTATCTCCACACAATTTTACAAAGCTCTACTCACATTAACTCTGGCGCGTATTTCCACAAACGTTTGAAAATTGCATTAAAGGCATTTTCCAAATATAGCAATATCTAATTACTTCCGTACCATGGCTACATGCTACCTTGCATCTAATGTCTACAGAATCTCTTCTCTAATTAGTATATTTTTTTTAAACAAAAAACAAAAAGTTTTATACTCAAACAAATACATCATAATTACATACGCTCCCTTTCCTCTTTTGACAAAAAATTAAATACTTTAGACAAAGTAATGCGATAATCATTATTTGGGAGCCGAGATGTAATAAACTTGAGCTCAACGACAGAAAAACCTTGTATTTGTATAATAGAGGCTTCCGTTATACAAGGGTCTTAAATTATAACTTAAGCTCGTTAAGGAGTCTTCAAAGTGATCATTATCTCAAGTAATTTTTATAATATGTGTACATCTTTGAAAGGTTAAGCTCGTTTTTTTTTTTGTGTAATCTATTTTTTCTACTTGCCTGTTCAAATTAGTATCGCTGATAGAAACGATAATTGAAAAAATTTAAATCACTTATTTTACCACCAATTAATGTCGAGATTAAAATTTTTCTATCAGTTGCTTCTTTTTTTTTTTTTAAAGAAACAGTGCTTTGATGTTAATTAACAAGTTAAAGACGCCGTTTTTGTGTGTTTTTTTGTTTGTTTTTTCTTGGGTTGCAGAATATTTCAATATGAAAAGAAACCAAATTATAAGAGAAATGACTAGATATTTATGTCTACGACACATTAATAATCAGGATAAATCATTTTTTATTAAATTATATTAGAAATGGAGTTACAAAAAAATATACAGTAAAACCTGTGTAAGCGGTCACCTTTATTAAGCAACCACTTGTCTTAAGCTGTCACACTAGCTATTTCCCATGTCTATGCTTTCAGAGCAAATTTACCTGAATTAAGCAACAACCTGTCTTAAAGAGCATTTTTGCTCATTCCATTGACTGGCTGCTTAAGACAGGTTTGACTGTACATATTTATTTCTATAATGCATTATGTCATCTCCTCCATTGCTTCGATGTTACCACAAAAAAACTATTTTTTTTGTACGATGATATTATTACCACTGCAGAATACCATGCATATAAACCCTATCGCGTGTACCCACGTGCAATCATAAGGTGATGCATTCCCAGAATACATCGCTAAGAAAGACACGATAAGATAATGTGAGATAAGTATATTAGTCTCACCTCGTCTCTAGCATCAAAATTAAATATAGTAATTGAAAGGGGGGTAACTCCAGCTGTATTGATACACACCATCCACATCAAGTGCTACTGAACAATATAGTGGTGTCCATTCGGGCCATTACGGCATATTTATTAAATAAAATCGAAACAACGAAACTACGTTTAAGTAAAGTCAGAACACAACGATGGCGAAAATAATGCGTTGTTTCGTTGTTTCGACTCAATTTGATAAACACGCCACGATGGTCCCAATGAGACACCGTACGAGACGTAATCGATTCATCGAATATCTTGTATACATAACAAATGAAACTATTAAGGTATAAACCTCGGGTAATAACAATTTGTTTACCTGCGCAATTAAAAAAACATTGAAGGAAGTAATCTGACTGCATTAAGTGCACGTTCATTCCCTTGGGCTACCGTATCCTCAACGGTAATGGATAAAAAGCATTATTTCCTGCTGCCTTATTAATCATTTGTTTAAAAAAACACCTGTGAACATGTACAAGAAGTCATCTTTTTGTCTTGTATGTAGAACGTTTTATTAAAGGGTATCACTTTCCTGGTTTCGTTGTCCATGGCAACGTGTTCATAAACCTGCATTAAGCAGTCACCTGTTTTAAAAAAGATCACCCTTAGAATTCTGTATGTTGTGTAAAACGTATATTAAATGGACACACGTTTCTTGCCTCGTTTTCCATGTCAACGTGTTCATAAACCTGCATTATACAACAACCTGTCTTAAAAGATCGTTTTATCCATTCATTTCTGTCTGTTGTGTAAAACTTGTATTACGGGATACACGTTCCTTGTTTCGTTTTTCCATGCCAACGTGTTAATGAACCTGTATTATGCAATCACCTGTTTTAAAATTTCGGGTTGTTTGTCTATGGGGGTAAAACCTGTATCTAAGGACCATATTATTGTTTTATTCATAGTGACGTCCTACAAACATGTATTTACCTATATTATGAAACTATGTGTGGCTTCGGGGTGCTACATGGTTATTGTAAGCAATAGAGCCACTGTAGCGCAATATTTTTTGTGTTAATTTTGCGTATTCATTTTCACGTTTTGTTTGCTTGCAATATGCATGTTGATTTACTGTTTTTGTACAAGGCAAGTGAGCCTGGACTCTTCCTTCTTATTAGTGTAATATAATACTTTATGTTGGTACGCCGTAAAGTTTAATTCATTCCTCCTACACCTTCTCGGCAAAGTTAGCTGGTCGTCTCCATCCGCGACAGTAACCTTCATAGGCTAATCTATGCGTGAAATTTGGTTATATTGTACAAATGTTTTCCCGAATGGGCACAATACATAGCTTGTTTCGTGTGAAATACGCTAAAATAACGCAATGTATCGATTTCAAATTTACTATACCACTCTAAAGCACACACCAGACACATGCCAATGGGAGACTATCTGAGGCGTAGCTTGACTGAAAACGATGTGTAGGCACAGTTGTAAAGGGGGTGGGTGGGGGTGTCGGGTCATTCCTCACCAGAAAGAAAATCAGCTAAACTGTCGTAGGTGCGTTTTGGCGAATATTTCTTATGTTTTAGGTGCCTGGTTATCCTTAATATCAACCTTGAATTCACTGTTTTATAACCAAATAAATGTAATGTTTTAAGGTTTGTTCACCTCAGTAAAGGGGAAAATGAGGTAGCCTAGGGCAAAAACTATAGCTCTAATTCCTTGCCTAGAGGTCCGATTTTTTTTGTTTTGCATTTTTCGATTTCTCAGTGAGAAGAAATGGGTGTAATTGTGAGTATTGCACGTAGTGAGAAATGACTTTATATATTTTACATAGAGGTTCTCCCCCCCTCTCCCACCTCTGTTCCAGAACGCTATGGTGTGCCAGAGACGCTTGACGTTTTCATTGCATTGCTGGGTGCATATGCAATTCTCTGCATTTCTAGAATTATGTCACCGAATCATTGTACCGATGTTAGCACGTTGTAAAAGTGCATACCAACATTATTTATTATGACGGCGAGCTGAATCGTACATAATTTGACGTTTCGGAGTGATTTGGCTACTTTCGCCTGTTATAAGATGCAATCGCTAAATAATGTATATTCATGTATTTGTATTGATGAGTGCCTTCTAGGTTGAATCATTCATCGTTCGTAAGTTATCTTGTTAAATACAGACTTAAAGTCTTAAGTCTGGTTATACGTTTGATTTTGATCATATAATAATTCATAAAACAAAGTAGCAAGACAAATACTCATGGTTTACGACGTTCACTTAACGATATTAAGTTTTCCTTGATATGAATCCCGATCTGCTTCTACTATCTTTTCATGTTTGCTAAACCGTCATTTAAACCTGCTAAAATATTCTACAAAAGTGCAAGTGTTCCGAATGATTTATCCATGTTGCGATTACGAAAGATACCCCGACCGATACTAAATATCAATTATATAACTGTTTTTGTCGGCATACAGTCATCCTAGTTTGCACTGTTCCAGTTTCGTCTGGAACTTGTGATGTTAAAGGGACACACAGCGATATTGTAATATGTTTAACTTGTGTTCATTCATAGCATTCCAAAATTATCAGTTACTTACGAAGATGCGTGTACTCGAGTACTGGTTGAGATTCCAGGATCGTTAGATTAATAAATAACAATAAATATTGAAAAAAAAAAAAAATAATAATAATTTTCTAAATGACCACACAACGTCGAACAACCATGCTATCAAGAGGCGTATGCTAGCAAAAGCACACTCAATTAAGTTGTCAGGGAAACAAACAGAACATTTACAAATTGTACATTTCTAAAAACATGCAACTACACGTGTTTTGCCGACCCCACTTACCAATTATATTTTGAAATGAGCAAATGCACGCTGGCATTCTCGGAGTATGTATAACATACATAGTTCTGTGTTCGTACAGAGATATCTATCACCGCATACACCCGTAAAACAATAGGGGTGCTTCGACTCCATTTGAGATAAAATCTTGATGATTCGAGCGATTTTTATCATAATTTCATGCGTCTACAGTTCAAGTAGTGTGAAAACCATGAAAATTAAGCAGTTAAACGCCTAGCAGCATTTTCTGATACTTTTGTGAGAATTCAAATTAGTCTTTATGGTTCTATTTGTTGAAACCATGGAGCCGACCCATTTTTATTTTTGTCTTAAAGTGTTTAGCTATTTTGAGTAAAAATTAATTCGTATATTTATTGTTTTAAAATATTACCAAAATGCACTAGCTTCATGAGGAATTTGTGAGAAGGGGAAGTAGAGTGTAAAAATGTAAAAATGCCGCTAAGAGCGTTTAATAATGTCACGATATAAGTTGTGTCCTTAACTGTAGAACGAACCAAGCTCTTGGGTCCGTTACCTTCCAATGAGATTTGAGCACGTTGATTGTTCATATGCTTCAGACAGAGTCGGAACTAATGCTATGAATTGTGGGAAAGGCATAGAATTCCCTGCTTTTGCCTTTGGGTTAACAGACCTGATTCGGGAGAAATCAGTTTCTGGAAGAGACTAGGAGAAATCAGGTTCTGGGAGAGACTATATTTTAAAATTATGTCCGTTTGAATTTGAGTTACATGACTTAATAATTGATTCCAACTGCAACCAGTCTGTGCAGAGGATGAGGAACATGGCATCAATACTGAGAACCAGCGGGCGAAAAAACAACAACAGCTTCTCCGAAGCAGACTGTCGCTCGCAAACTGCAATTGATTTACATTTATACTTTACCCAGCCGACATATTTATAAATTAATAATCCATGGTAACTGTGAGTTACAGCGGAACGCCTCATTTTCTCTAATTTAAATCTAATGCATTTAATCGTGTTTTATGTTTAATGCATTTTACATTAAAGATGGCGCCAAAGCATCCACAAAACAGTTTTAATGAATGAAATTAACTTTAAATAACGACTCAATAAAACCACAAGAAAAAGAAGAAGCAAGAAGAAAAAAGAAGAAAACGTAGAAGAAAAAAAAGAAAAAAAAAAAATTAATAATAATAAGAATAAACAAATAAGAAAAAGAAGAAAAGAAGGAGTAGAAGAAGAATAAAAATAAGAAAAAAGGAAGAAGCAAAAAGAAGAAGAAATAGAGGAAGTGGAAGAGGAAGAAGAAGACCTTTACTACCACCAACAACAACAAAGTTTATAGTAGACAATATTTATTTCTTTCCAAAATCCTTTAAAAACTTCACTTTAGGAAACATATCGTCAAATGAAAGCACTCATCGACATGCTTATTTGCAATGTATGGTTCAGAAAAAATATATAATTACCCGCTTAATGTGCACTGGGTCGACCCGTCACACCATTTAGACAAATAAATGAGATATGAAATTACCCGCACGTTTTCATCACTACCGCAATCCTGTGAAATCTAAATTGACCCAGTCAGTCGGGTGCGCGCACTTATGACATAGTTTAACTCTTTACTTCATATGGGCATCTTCGAACACCTCTAATATAGATAGTGCAGAGCAGATTCTGCACTGCTTTCTGCTCTATCAGATATAATCGGTAAACTGTATATATTCATGGAAATTGACTACGTGTGGCTTTTGAGTTTAGTAGAGTCCAGTTAAAAATGCATATAAAGTAACGAGTGAAGACTTGGATAGCCAGACTTCTTATTTAATTTAAACACATTTTTTTCGGATTTAATATTATCGCTTAATCCCTTTACTATTTCTTAAAGCATGAAACTGCTGGCTTTCAAAACTGGCTTTGGCATATCACAGCATGTGTTTGACATTTGCTCTCGTCACAAAAAATGATAATCTTATACGCAATATTGAATGCATGGACGTGATGGGGTGCGGTGGTCGCTATAGTTCCGCCGCAGTTCCGCCAGGATTGTAAAATTGCTGACTCTATGTTTTTCTTTAGCTCAGGGCGACATTGTTATTTTTTTGTGAGTTTCAATATGGTAACCTTCTCATTCACGTTCCCCCACCCCTCGCTGTTTCATTAAGATACAAATACACTTCAGCTATATGACCGTGTGTTAATGTATACCATCCGCATAATCATGCATTTTCATGCACCGTTTATTTGTGTAGCTTTACAATGCTGGTTGTTTGAACAAATACGTGCGTTGGAACGTACGAAGTCAGCTCAAAAATCGGCAATAGGCAATCGACATTCGATGTGAACGTCGAGTTGGAATGTCGGGTCTAACTCGCGCTGCAATGTCGGGCTGAGACGACAGTTAGATAGATCGACACAACTAGATTGCATAGACGGGTCCAGGATGTTCTGTCAATGAGATGATAGGTATTCTCCAAGTGTCATACGGATAGACTGACGGTAAAATCACGTTGTGCTAGCATGCACTCTTTCTATGGAGTTCGTGGTGACCCGGGATAGGTGGAGTAGGGGTCGTGGGAGTACTCGTGGGGTCGATCCTCCACCATGACAGTGTGCAGTGTCTTTGAGAAAGACACTGTATCTTAGCATGCTAATTAAAGTTGTAAAATCTTGTTTTACAATCGATGTAAAATCAATAACTTTAAAATAAAACAATCATGTACTGTCTAATTATACGATGCTAAAATCGAATCGCAGAACGCAACGAAAAAGCCAGCAAAACGAAAAACCATGATAGGCGATAATGTGATAAAAATAATACTTCATAGAGTAGAACAACGCAACGGGAATAGCTGTGAGACGTTTTTTTGTTTTTTCCTAATTCCGCATTTGTAGTTTCAACACAACTAATACACGCAGGTATAATAAAACATGTCGACGTACTCTATTTCATTCGGTTCGAATTACAAGAAACCAGTAACGAATGCAAAACAAAACGTGTCAGCATGACACTCGGCGCTAACGATGTCAATTATTCTGTCTTTAAATGTCTAGCAGTTTCCTTAGTTTTTGCTCACTTGCTTCGAAAATTATTTGACAGTCTGTCAAGATAAAATTATTTTGACAAATATTCATCCACGTAACCTTTGCCTCTTCATGGTGAGAAAACGCATTTAACAAAATGACGAATGGGTTTCGAGTTTCGTTATTACTGTTGTTTCATTTAACCACTTTAAAATATTTCTCTTTCTTTCGTAAAAAAAAAAAGGTTGACAGGTGTTGAAATGTACAAAGCCACGGATGCTGCTCTCCCCCCCCCCCCCCCCCCCCCCCCCCCCCCTTGTATTGCCATGCACGAAGGTCTTTCTTGCGCGGAATTGTTTGTTTTTGTATTGCTTGCAAAAACACATTGCATGTATGTAAACGTATTCCATAGCGATAAAGACAGCTTAACATATATTTCAAGTCAACAGACAATGAAAATTGATCTCAGTTTTCCATCCAACTTGAGTCACTTAAAAGTTTGAAGGCTTGTTATTCATAGAGAGACACAAACGAAAGAAGTAAAACTTACATTTTACTGTTTGTCAACATCTGCACTACCAAAATATGATGAGAAAAATAGGGGTCATGTGTCATTTAACTCTCTCCGCAGGTTGTCCCCCCCCCCCCACACTTCCATAATTAAAACGCTCCTACACTCATGATCATATATTCATACAATTTCATATCAATTTCTTCTTTTTTCTAAATTCACAAATTAAACATGACAATGCTTTCAAAATGTTGAAAATACATCAATAATGTCATTCAAATAATAAAATAAGCATTAAAAAAAAAAGAAAAAAAAAGCGCATTTTTAAAGAAGAAGAAACAACGGTTTTATAAAACCGCCATTATGCGACTACCCCCACTGAAGCACTTTCTTTGTCCAATGGTGGTACTGCGGCTTACTGTGTGGTTACGGTGCGGTCCAGCTACTTTACGGTTATGTTGCGGCAAAATACCTGAAAGATAGATTCGTTGTGCGAACGTGAGAAAAAGTTCGATTTCTTCAGTGCACGTGGCCCTTTAAAACTAACGTTTGTACACACTTTTTTATCTGGCATTCTCGTTAGCTAGTTTATTTACAGCAAACATCAAGAGATATAATAATATATTACTATCAGTAGAAAAAAATTGTAACAAAGACAAGGATATTAATGTTCGCACGTTTTGGGAGATGTACAAAAAAATATAAATGGAACGTCTGGGATAACGCTTTGTAGTTACTGTACGGTGTAGTTATTCAAAGAATTTATTTTAATATCCCCGTAAAAACCAAACCATTACAATACACATACTTTAGCTTGGAAATGTTACAGTGGCGTCTCTCCCTGTTGAGGGTGACTGGTTGAAGCCACTTCATGTATGTCTATTGCTTTAAACTTATTTATTTTACATTGATTCTTACAACCTAAAGAAATCACGCATCCTAGCTAGACAGCACTAAGCACATGCAAAAATGAATATAGACTGAATAAACATCTTGATGATAGTCTGCTGAAATAGTAGAGAAATCGCCGAGATAGTCCGATTGTTTAAATCAACCAATCAGATGCTTCAGCAGAATCACGTTACAAGTTTTGTTCAAAGACGAAATAGTCAAGACTGTGGCATTTTTTTTTTAGAAAAGCAAGCGGTATAGATGACTAATACATCATTATTCAAGTAATGTAGACCTAATACGGCTGCAGCACTCCCGGCACTGGTCAGTCACATAGCACGTTGAATGACGTCACGATTTGGAAAACGTTAGAGTGCTATGATCTGCTATGCAGTTTGGAACATGCAATTCCCTGTTAACATACCTGATTCCGGAGATGACAGGGACTGGGGAATACTAAAAGAAATGTAACTCTCCAATATTCGAAGTTATTCAGTTTAGGATTTGGACTCCAATAAAAGAAACTTTCTTCAGGCTGCCCAGAATTTGCTTAATCTTGACTTACTTCCACAGTCACTGAACAAAATGTGTATATCTGATCTACGTGCTGAAAGTCTATTTATTCTTCACGATCTTTTCAGATTATCTTTCTCTTTTTTTGGGGGGCTTGTTTTTTTTATAAGATTTTAATGCATTTGAAGAAACTTATCTGACAAATTGGCTAAAAAATGTGAATTTTGTCATCACATTGTTAACATGATAAAGAAAGCATGCGAGTCTCACATGAGTTACGACAGTTCGAATTATATAAGAATAATGCGTCTGGCGTGGATGTGAAGAACGCGAGTTATGTTATTTTATGCTTGATTTACCGACAAAGCACGGTGTGGGCCTGGTTTCGCTTAATTTAATTGATGCTTTCAGCAAACGTTTAAAGGCCAACCGATAGCGCGCTCTTTCATATTGAAGCTTAAGAAATCCCAAATCTTAATCAAAAGTTTGGAAGTTAAAAACGTTTTTTGCTCTACCACGTAGGTCATGCTGTTGCTGAATAAAAATGACAAATAAGGCTATATTAACATATCAAAGTGTGTGTGTGTGTTTTGTCTTGGAAACGAATACGGATTGGAGCTCGTGGTCCTGTGGTAGATTATCTGATCCAGGATGGATGGGGAGGTCGTGGGTTCGACCCTTCACCGCGGCTACGTGTAGTGTGTCTCCTTTTGCAGGACACATTTGCTTAGTACTGGGTCTGCCTATGAAGACTTCAAGCGCGATTTGTCTAAGTTGTAGTTACTTGTTTATCCGAGACAATAAGATATTAGCCGAGGTAATAAGACAATATACAATACACATTTCCATTAATAAGAGATACGGTATACTACTTACTGACAGGTATATACTTATTATTATGGTTGAGTATCCCATGGAAGATTGACTCTTTCAAATGAGTACTTTTGTTAAATAAAAACTGTGTTACTTTACTTTTATTACTTTTATATAATTATTATTATCATCATTATTATTACACTTATTATAATTATTATCATAATTATTATTATCATCATTAGTATTACACTTATTATCATTATTATTATTATTATAATTATTATTATTATCATTATTATTATCATAACAATCATCATCATCATCGTCATCATCATCATCATCGTCATCGTCGTCGTCGTCGTCGTCGTCGTCGTCGTCGTCGTCGTCGTCGTCGTCATCATCATTATTATTACTATAGGGACCACAACCCTAACATATATATAATAAAATACGTGTAGATAAGAGTTTAACGGTTCAACTCGCTGTATACGCCAGATAATCCGGAACCTATTTCTGCGCTCTAAATAATCTTATGGACTCACACCACTATTATCTCCATTGAGTACTCCAGACTTGTATTGAGTATTGTTACATAATATGTAAATTTAGAATCTTAAATTTAAAAAAAGTCCTCTTCAGGACTCACACCACTATTAACTCCCTTGGGTACTACGGACCTACAGATAAAGGAGGTAGAAATAAAACTTTAGTTCTCTTTTTCTTCTTTTTTTCAGTGCTTTGTACTGCAATATTTTGTTTTTTGCTAGCATGTGTTAAATGGTCAGTATTTTAGAAATCACCACTGAAAATTTGATGCTGATACCAGCTTTCTGGACAATTCTATGTCATTTCAGAATTGTTGGTTCGAACCGCATCTAGGGCGAATAGTTGACATATTATTGCTCTGGAAATTGATAGGTCTCACAAAAGCAATGACTATAAAAAAAACCCCAACTGGTCAAGGTATACTTTGTTTTCCTTTATTATTGCATATCTTGAACAAGTGAAGAATTTCAGCTCAGATACATGCTGCAGAATTTAATTTTTCACTCTGTTTTGGACATAAATGTTACAATGGAGCCCTATGGGAAATGTAATAGTGGTGTGAGACGTTAAGTTCTTAAAATTCGACATTTTGGAATCAGTGCTCGGGAGCAGTTTTCATACATGATGCAATTAATATTTTAAATCCAGCATATGCACACGTGCACAGGAAATCATGCAAAATGCAAATGGGTAAAAATGTAACCCTGGAGCAATTACAGTCGGTTTGATTGCGGAGGGAATGAACTTTTAACAATGAAACACTCAAAACTGTACTTTTTAGTATGAAAA
Source organism: Panopea generosa (assembly GCA_029582155.1). NCBI lineage: Eukaryota > Metazoa > Mollusca > Bivalvia > Adapedonta > Hiatellidae > Panopea > Panopea generosa. Next base: position 39,170,774 of record CM055911.1, on the reverse strand, counting down.
TTGGCCTAGATCTGCAATTCTTCAAGTGTTATATACATTCCTATCGGCTCTTTTATTGCATTAATTGGTTACTGTAATGCGCGTTCAATCGGTTTACAAGGATTGCAGCAAAACCAGACGGTTCTAGAGATGTTTTTTTTAACTATTTTAGTCATATGCAGATGTAACTGAATGCATATGGCATAACTAAAATACGCGCATTCATGGGTCGTTCCGTGGTAACGTTGTTGTAGTTGTTGTTGTTGTTGTTGTTGTATGGTGTTTAGCGTCGCTCAATAATTGTAAAAAAATGTCAATTTCAGTGAACCATTTTAAAACTTTCTATTTGCGATGGGTTAACGAATAGACTGCATAGTCCAGGCTCATAACAATCAATTCATAACCAACTTTAAAGCGAGTTTATCAGGAAAAAATCACTACAAATGTATCAAAAAATAAAATTAATTTTAAAATGGATAAAAGGCATCAGATTATCATAAATAAAGACGCCCGATGGTTTGGTATGTCAAACCGACCAAAACGTGACAAAATCAATATTTGAATTAGAGTGGTAAACTTGAAACGAAATCCCCATTCTATAAATAGAAAGTATTTATATACTGTTCGACGACCTTTGTGTCGTCATTCGGACTTTTCTAAGATGAAACATTGTTTATTATGTGTAAACCTGTAAAACAGATCATATCAAATCAAAGGAAATTACGTGACCCATTTAACACCTGAAAAAAAAAAAATATATATATTAGGGCCTCGTGGGAGATTGACTTGTACGAGAATGAGTTCTTTCGTTTAATAAAGACTTTACTATTATAAAGTATTCGAAGCGTCGCGATATAACGGAACAATAATTATTGTTGAAAGCCACGCTTAACACCGCCCAGCCAACAACCAAGTATTTGATGTGTATTAAATAACAACCAATGGAGGTCAGAGTTCGTGACTTATACTAATAAACCACTGTTATTACTACACGCATAATAATTATTTAAAAGCATGTTCATTAACCTTGATAAAATTATCATTAGCATTGTCATTATCATTGCCATTATCATTATCATAAAAAAATATGCCACAGTTGACACCACGCAATTTAAAACAAAAACGGTCTTGGAAACAATTTAGCTACCGACACTTCAGCGTAAATTAGGGCGGAAAAGAACAATTACTTTGTATAATAGAGTACAATATTGACTCATAAAGGGTGAGAACCAAATACATATGGTAGAAGCGAACACCTACTTGACCTTGACACCCATCTAGCGCTGCCGTTTTGATTGATTATGTTACTTCGAAGGACCTGCTAGATGTAGCAAGTAGTTCATTTGAAGTTGACTTTATGTGCGTCTTTAATAGTCACAGCTTAAACTAGAAAACTATTTTATTATATTTCAGTTGAAATGTCAATTTATTGTTTTGTTTGAGGACTTCATGGAAGATTGACTGATTCAGATAATAAAGACTTTATTATTTTAATTTTTTCATTTTCATTGTTATCATTATCATCATCATCATCAACATTACAATCACCACCACCACCATCACTACTTTCATCATTAAACTCCTCATCTCTACCATCATCATAAACATCAACATTGTCATCATGATCACCGCCGCATCATGACGCATAGTTAAAAGTACATTCATTGACCTTGTCAAAATTATCATTATCAAATTATTTATTTTACATCTTGGATAATATCACGCTCAGTGCGTCTTCCAGAATAGAACCGGTACTAAGTGTGTACGGAGAAAATGTTTTATAGCTGAGGAATCCACCATACTGCCATTATAATGATTGATAACCGAGTTACGTTACCACTTAGTTATTTATACACAACTGTTGATGAAACTGGTGTTAACTTATACAATTCACACATACAAGAAACCACACTAACTGTCAGTGAATACCGTTTTTTACAGCCAATTATTTTCTTCTGCTTGTAAATAAAGTACATGTATATACATATACTGAACAGAACAGCTAACCTGCCACTTTTATATACTGAACAGAACAGCTAACCTGCCACTTTTGTATACTGAACAGAACAGCTAACTTGCGTCCTTTGTGTTTCCAATATCCCCGTCATAGTAGCATTTGTTTTAATCAAGTCGAAATTTCAAGGAAATAGCTTTGATACGTGTACTTTTTGGGAAAAATACACAAAATTTCAGGTGGCAGGTTAGCTGTGCCGTTCAGTTTATTGTTTACTGTTTACGGAACCTCTGCATGCATCCCACACACACGTTATCGCATTACGCAAATGTCTAATTAATAAGTATGTGAAATATTTTTAACCGTGGTGTTTTGTGTCTGCCACTTGAACGTCCTCAAAGAGTCCGTTCTTCTTACAAATCTTGTATAGACATCTCAATATAGAAGCATACAGTACAAGTGATTCACCCGCCTGCGCAATCGTCTGTGTGGATGTTCGAATGTGCATGAAATGACTTAACCGAAACATTTTATAATACCTATGGGTATTGTTACGGCGCCAGTTGTCGTGTGCGCATGCGTGCTCTTTTGTAGTTCCTGACAAAAACAGTCCCCAAGGAGATTTGTTGTTTGAATATCATCTTCTTTGAAGAAAACAAGCGCACATAAAACACATTTTTCAGTGAGATAAATTTATGATGTAGTGAAATAAAAGTGCACAGCTGCACTCTATCTGCTGCAGTGGGAGGTAACAGAGCTTGTTTTTGTTAACCTATCATTAAACCATACACCTTGTATAATGTTTGCGTGTTTGAATATTAAGTGTATTTATATATCATCGCCGGTAAACAGACGATCAGCTAATCAAACCTTTATTTCTTGGCATCCTTGAAGGTTAACCAGTATTCAAGCACACTCATCTCCACATATAACTAATAACTTTCCCAATTGATTTAACGGTGAGACATGAATGACGTGTCGTATATCAATTATCACGGTTCAACTGTGGTGACGAGGATTCATACTAATCATCCCTAGAATAATAGCCGGACGAGCTACCAACTAAGCAAACCGGTTCCGGCTTTATATACACAAACATCACTTCAAGGGACGCGGCGAAATATTTTATGAGAATCCACGTAACTCCCTTGTATCGAACACATGGATTGTTTTCTTGAATAGCTATCAGTACGTTTGCCGAACGATGCCGATGGTACTTATGGACATATCAGTACGTTTGCCGAACGATGCCGACGGTACTTATGGACATATCAGTACGGTTTGCCAAACGAGGCGTACATATGGACATATCGATATGTTTGCCGAACGATGCCGACGGTACATATGGACATATCAGTTTGATTGCCGAACGATGCCGACGGTACATATGGACATATCAGTTTGATTGCCGAACGATGCCGAAGGTACATATAGACATATCAGTTTGATTGCCGAACGATGCCGACGGTATATATGGACATATCAGTATGTTTGCCGAACGATGCCGAAGGTACATATGGACATATCAGTATGTTTGCCGAACGATGCCGACGGTACATATGGTCATATCAGTATGTTTGCCGAACGATGCCGACGGTACATATGGACATATCAGTATGTTTGCCGAACGATGCCGACGGTACATATGGACATATCAGTATGTTTGCCGAACGATGCCGACAGTACATATGAACATATCAGTTTGATTGCCGAACGATGCCGACGGTACATATGGACATATCAGTATGTTTGCCGAACGATGCGTACATATGGACATATCAGTAAGTTTGCCGAACGATGCGTACATATGGACATATCAGTACGGTTTGCCGAACGAGGCTTGCATATGGACATAACAGTATGATATGCCGAAAGAGGCATGCATATGGACATATAAGTACGTTTGCTGAACAAGGCTTACATATGGACATATCAGTACGGTTTGCCAAACGAGACGTGCATATGGACATATTAGTATGTTTGTCGAACGAGGCATACATATGGACATATCCGTACGGTTTGCTGAACAAGGCGTACATATCAGTACGGTTGCCAAGCGAGGCTTACAAATGGACATATCAGTACGATATGCCGAACAAGGCATAAATATGAACATATAAGTACGGTTTGCCGAACGAAGCGTGCATATGGACATATAAGTACGTTTGCTGAACAAGGCTTACATATGAACATATCAGTACGATTTGCCGAACGAGGCGTGCATATTGACATATCAGTATTGTTTGCCGAACGAGGCGTGCATATGGACATATCAGTACGGTTTGCCGAACGAGGCTTACATATTGCCACATCAGTATGTTTGCCAAACAAACGTACATATGGACATATCAGTACTTTTGCCGAACGAGGCGTCCATATGGAAATATCAGTACTTTTGCCGAATGAGGCTTACATATTGACATATCATTACGGTTTTCCGAACGAGACGTACATATGGACATATCAGTACGTTTGCCGAACGAGGCGTACATATGGACATATCAGTACGTTTGCCGAACGAGGCGTACATATGGACATATCAGTACGTTTGTCGAACGAGACGTACATATGGACATATCAGTACGTTTGCCGAACGAGGCTTACATATTGACATATCATTACGGTTTGCCGAACGAGACGTACATATGGACATATCAGTACGTTTGCCGAACGAGGCGTACATATGGACATTTCAGTACGTTTGCCGAACGAGACGTACATATGGACATATCAGTACGTTTGCCGAACGAGGCTTACATGTTGACATATCATTACGGTTTGCCGAACGAGACGTACATATGGACATATCAGTACGTTTGCCGAACGAGACGTACATATGGACATATCAGTACGTTTGCCGAACGAGACGTACATATGGACATATCAGTACGTTTGCCGAACGAGGCTTACATATTGACATATCATTACGGTTTGCCGAACGAGACGTACATATGGACATATCAGTACGTTTGCCGAACAAGGCGTACATATGGACATATCAGTACGTTTGCCGAACGAGGCGTACATATGGACATATCAGTACGTTTGCCGAACGAGACGTACATATGGACATATCAGTACGTTTGCCGAACGAGGCCTACTTATAGATATATCAGCACTTTTTATCAAACCCAGCCACCTATAACTACCTGTGTGCACGACATATGCTATGACAAACCCAGCCACCTGTAACCTCCTGTGTGCACGACATAATTTTATGCTGACATCAAGCGAGGCAATGAGACATCTCATTCAAACCTACTAAGCCAAATGTAACGGAGAAATTAATGAAAAAACTATAAGTAAAATAAATATATTGCCAAGTTGTTGAAAAGCTTATCAATTTGTAAACATCCTGTAACAAAAACCTGACATGGAACGTATTGCACGCATACGCATGCGCTGTGATGCATTTCTAGAAGACTGAAAACCATAAACGCCATTCACAATACAAAATTAGCAGACATTTAAAAAAACCATAACATAACTTGCTACAATTATTACCGTATATTTTAGGAATAGAGCTTCTTACATGAGTGTTCATTTATTATTGAATTGATTAAACGAGTTGGCAAAAATATATTATTATGCAAGGTTTTGTCGAGCATTATATCTATATCACTTATTTTGCCAATGAAAAAAAGAAAATTTCACAAATTTTACTTTCCATGCAGTTTCCTTGATAAAATGAATTTAGTCAGTCACAGAAACATAATTCTAACTTTTTTTTGACACAAACATTATAAACTTATATTTTATTGTGATCATTTGCCAGTTTTACATTTTCATCCAACCAAAATTAAGCTTACTATAAAAATATATGCCCTGAACATCCCTATACTTTTTTCAGCCAATCAGAGAGCTCGTCTCAATGGTGGTAGCTGACCTTAATGATAAAGAAAAACTCACTCCAAGGCACGAATTTAACATTAACTCTGCAGTGCATCGAATATCAAATTTGCTTGTTACAACTCTGAACTTTGAGACAGAGTATTCTATTCAAGATTTGCGTTAGTCTAGTGGTTAGAATACTTATACTTATCGTAGACACAGATCCTCCCCCACTGTTTCATTGCCCGTAGGTAGGTCATTCTGTATTTTTTATCCCCCACCGCCTCCCCACCCCACCCCCTTGTCCCATGAAAGCATATGCCTTGAAAGTTTATAATAATTAATTGTATGTGGAAAATGACTTTCTTCTGTATCTTTATGTACTACCCAGTAGCAGTAGCAGTAGCAGAATCAGTAGCAGTAGAAGTAATAGTAGCAGTAGTAGTAGTAGTACAAGAAGTAATGATAATAATAATAATAATAATAATAATAATAATAATAATAATAATAATGATGATAATAATAATAAAAAAAAATGATGATAATAATAATAAAATAAAAAAAAAAAAAAAAAAAAAAGATAATGATAATGATAATGATAAAAATAATAATGATAATGATAATAATAATAATAATAATAATAATAATTATTATTATAATAATTATTATAAAAATGTTGTTAAAAGTGGGACTGCTCATAATACTGATGAGGACATGAGCCAGTACAAATAGATAGACGGAGATATTTAGAATCACACAGTTGTCAGTCACAGGAAAATATCACTTAATAACTAAAAGCTATATAATTATATAATGAATGTTTTGTGGTTGATTCGGTATGAATATCAGCTACATCAAAAAAAATTCTCATGCGCTTATTCAATCACGGGACAATTTATCAAAAATGCAAAAAACACAAACTGTTATATAAGATAGATGTGCATAATTTTGACAGCCAGGTCAAAAACACAGAGAAAAGTTTTCATTACAAAATCTGACAAATTGGGAAAAGCTTAATTTTAACAAAACCCGATCTTATTCATCTTATCGAACATCATTCCCCGAATTAAACTGAAAGACATATTTTACAGAAGAAGAAAAACTACCGAATTAACGAAATTCATTTTTTAAAAAGATTACATCGTATCAGGTACATAGAGCGTCTTTGATAAATTGCTTCTTACATCCTCTAATCTGACGCATACACGATAAGGTAGCCAGGGTCCCGTGTCATTACCATTAATCCAACCATAATGGGCCGGTATAAGATAGCCGGCATTATAAAATATCTACCATATCCTCTTACTAATTTCTAGTGTCAAAATTAAACTATTTCTCAATCAATTTGTCATTTTGTCGTTTTGAACATTTAGAGTAATACTTTATGAAAAAAGTTAAAAAAAAAGAAATAAAAGTGACGGTTTTATCATTCAATTATTTTAGCGCAATTGCTCAAAACTGAATATTGTGAATTGCTCCTTAGTCGGTTTCCTGTGTAAAATCAATAATCGCTGTTAAGTTTAAGAGACTATCGGTCGAGAATGGGGGGTCGAACCCGCTATCGTCCCAGGATCGAACCCGCTATCTCTTGTGGACCGTCCGAGGATCGAACCCGCTATCCCTTGTGGATCGTCCCAGGATCGGCTTTCTATTGTTGGGGCTGGGTCCGATTAACTAAGTTGGTTACGCGTCTGACTATCAATCCAGAAGTCTTGAGTTCGAATCCACGCCCGGCAACAGCATCCGTGATGACTGACATACGACATTGTGTCTCTTTATCATTCGTCTCTCACTGCTGATTCAAGCAGGGCAGTTATCAGTTACTTGCGGCGATTGGGTGTGCTCGAGTACTGGTAACCTTTTAGGATCCTAGGAAACAGTGGTTAGGTTAATTGATCGTCTGTTAGCCCTCGATGACATAAAAATAATACTAAATATTCAATCAACCAATCAATCAATCTATTGCTGGGCTTCCAATTGACTTGACCACAATCCTGTTTTTTTATTTCTTAGATGATGCTATTGTTCAACATATTAGCAAAATGTATCTTAGTGTTTAAAATGCAATATTATTGTTACATAATTCATTTTAAATGTGTATATAAAGCAAGCTATTTTGGCCGCTGATTGAGAGATTTTCGCTACCTACCCTCACCCATCGTAGAAAATATCTTGCAACACAACATCAGCAAGACATTTTATGTCTAAACTTTGGAATCATAAGGATTTCATTTATTTTTGTATGCGTTTTGTCATGTGTAAACCTTGCCAAATCAAATGTGTTCATGATTCGACATTGATATAAATGGCAAAAAGTAACTGAACGCATCATTGCAGCGAATGATGTTGATAATAATTGAATTGTTCATCGCCACCGGTTTTCCACATGGGCGACGCCTCCAGAAAAATATTAGTAGGTTTAGATTTTTTAAGAACAGAACAGAACAGAACAGAACAGGACAGAACATATATTTAATTTGACTTATACATCGATTCAATGAAAAATCTTCAGATATGTCATTTTTATATTGTAAAATATTATTTCCTAACTCAGAAAAATATTTGAAGAAGGAATCCAAAGTAACGTTACAATCTTTCGGAGTTTTTTTTTAAAAACTTATCAAAAATCTTCAGGCTTTGAAAAACGAAGTTTAAGGATAGTGCAGAGATCTACAGAATACCCCTTTGTAGCACCCCTGGTTCTTTTACATATCCGATGTAAAACACCGATACACGAGACCTCAATTTTTGTTAAAGTCTCAGCCAAAAGACTGTTAAATATTTTTAGTGTGAGGAACGGGGAATCGAACTTGCAACCACTGGATTTGCAGTCCATAGCCTTAATCACTGAGCCGCTGATCTGCTCATTGCAGCGAATGGTACTTCTTAAAGAAATTGTACATATTGTTGTACCGAAGAACTGAAAAGACTCCAGGCCTTGCATACAGGGTGAAATCAGCAAGTCATGTGATCCATAGAAAATTAGCCCTTGGACAAATCTGTATTTTCCACATGTTACAGATAGTGATTTAATATTTAAAATGCTTTTAAACACACACTATTAATAAAGTTAAACAGAGTTTTATTGTGTTTTGTATGTCAGCTTAATCCCTCCTTCCTGTGTAAACCAATCCTATATTACATACTTGCTGTCTCTACCACGTCTTAATATACATTAAAATAGTTGGTTAAAGTACACTGCAATTAACCATCATCATGCAACGTATAATTAATGCTGAAGTGTGTGTGTTTTTGTCAAAGACGAAGATTTATGAATGACATGTATTGCTTATCCATTTTTTGGGCCACAAGTTCTTCTTACTTCATTGTCGCTTAGTTACATTGCCTCTTATCTGCATTGCATCTTAGTACATTGTCGCTTAGTAACATTGTCGCTTGGCATCATTATCTCTAAATTACATGATCTATTTACTACATTGTGTCTAAGTGCATTCTCTTAAATCAACAGTGTTTAGTCGGTATTCGAAACCACATTGCATGATTCACACACTTTAACGTAAAAAATATGACAACTTCACTGATTACAATGATGAACTGGTATTTCTCAAAATATTTAAACACTCACACGCACTCCCAGGTTCGTATGCAGTTTTTAGAACTTTCTTCTTTTTTGAATGTCAGGTTATAAAATTTTGATATATATAGTTTTATTGGTGGAGGAAGACCTCAGACTGAATCTGAGTAGAACCACCGCCTTTCCGCAAATAACTGGCATATTTTCTCACATAAAGTTTTAGAGCGAGTGGGACTCGAACCTGCGACCTTAGCAGCAATGCGAGGTAAGTGTTCTTGAGAAGGCGCTTTAGACCATTCGGCCAAGGAGGGCACACTTTTTAGAATTTAAGGAGTATGGAAAAAATCACTAATTGGCAGTTTTACCCTTTCTATTAAAATTGAAATTTACATCGTAGATATAATTTAAGACGATAATTCAATTATTTACAAAAGTCGTTCACCGGTAACATCTGCTGGTTGTATTCATTAAATGTGCATGGCTGTGTTTATGACGTTTTCTCATAACATCTTATTCTCATAGTTTGAGATTAATTCCAAATAGATTCAAACCTGTATCAGTGGCAACTTCTATTTAGCAACCACTTGTCTTAAACAGCCACATTTTCTATTTACTATTTTATAATTTAATTTTCTCATCAACCTGTACTTAGCAGCCACCTGTCTTAAAAGGTCAATTTGCTCTTTTTCTTCAGTGGCTGTTTAAGATAGGACTGACTGTACACATGTCATCTATCTCAATACACACCTAGCACGTGGTACATATCAAAACACACATATTTTATATGAAAACGTAGGAGGGGATTTTATAATAACATCCCTGTTGCACAATACGGTTTTTTCATAAATATTTCGCCCCACTATAGTATAAACGACCCGGATGCATGTTTATCATATTATAATGGATCGAGTACACTGCAACACATTGAGAAAAGCATGTGAACAGCTGAAATATTCATATCAGTAAAATTCTCATATATAACTTATATATGGCTTTAAATAGAAACGTGAATGTCCACGTACAATATAATAAAGTATAATGTATGCAAAATACAAGCATTTTTTTAAGTATGAGATTTTTTGAGAAATGATATTAAAAAAAATCTCTTTTTTTCATGCGGCTGTGTTATTTAGCGCATTGATGTGAACTATGTATATGTTTGAGGACCTCATGAAAGATTGACTTGTTCAATAAATATTCGTGTTTTGTTTTTCGATTTTCAATATGGAATTAACCATTACCTTAATATTTTACAGCCTCGAAATACTGAAAACGAACATCAAAATATCTTCCAATTGCAACTATTGTAACATAGCCGAATTCTTTCGGGTGTTTAGATAAATATCTCCAGCCGCTTGGCTATGTTTATTCATCTATTCTTCAACATAGGCTAATGTCGAACACCGAAGGCTTTAATTAATTATTTGGTTATATTTTGATAAGTTTTTTTCAATTGAAACACTTTGTATATTTATCGAAAGGCCTTTATTGTTGTTGTGTGTGAACCGATGTTATAAGTCGGTCCCTCAGACAACGCAGTATGCGTTTTTTCCCATCCTCTCTCACATACCGGCACATGATGAATTGGCGTGTACTCAAACAAATACAGAATAGAATAGAATTAACTAAAATTGTTTCACATCGTATGTCAAGAGCCCGACATTAATGAAAGGGGTTAGCATCCTATGTAAACGTAGGGAAAGTAACCTCGTTGGGAAATGAAAGGATTGATGGATGGTGAGTATAAATCTAGGTACTTACTCAAAGTTTAAACTTCACTCAACTGCACCTTGTCTGGTTATATTATGTTCTTTATTCTAACAATGACGAATCGATTATTTTCAATTGTTTACATAGTTAGGATAGCTCCGTGAGAAGGAGAGCTTTGAATCAACATAATTAAATGTTAGTTTAATGAATGGGTTGATGCGTCTTATATTTGGGCATATGCGAAACATGCAATGAAGTTTACATCTGTATAATAGCAGACGGTAGAACGAACCCAGCTCTTCCTCTTGGGCCCATCACATAGCATGTAATATTACTCGCCTGGTGCCCTAGTTAAGTCACTTTTTTATAGACTCTAGAACGGAACCAGCGTTACCTCTTGAGTCCGTTACCATACCAGTGAGATGTGAGCACGTTGATTGGTCAGTTGCATCATGGAAAGTTGAATGACGTCACCGTTTGATAAACGTTAAACAACTTTAGGAAGTGCTATTTTCTGTAATTGAGGTTGAACAGGCTTGATTCGGGAGATATCAGTGACGTGGATGGACTAATATTAAAGGACTCGCTTTAAAGTGGACTTGTGGTTTAGTGAGAACACCCTGGGGTCATGAGACCGATGTCCTGCTACTTTTCTAACATTCTGTCTTTAAAGATGCGTCACCTAAACTTTCTGTTCAGAAAATGTTCGAACATTTATTGAATCACATAGAAGAATGTCTCATTCGAAGATAATTGTTGATTCCATCCTTGTAGTTTTATCTTATTTATTTAAAATTCGTAAATACACAGGTCGTCATTTTCCGTTTTATTCGTCAATCTTTTAGCATATCCAAATACTGGCCAATGGGTGGCTTTATCGCGGGCTGCGATTTAGTATTTGGTCAACAAAATTAAAGTATTTTACACTACAGAGACAAAATACAACATACGTTATTGAACAGAATATTTATAACACGATGTTTGACATGAATATGCAATTGCATTGATAAGATCGAAAAAATATCCGCGAATATAGGTGAGGTCTCTTTAAAGGGAAAACACTTTCGGTCCAATGTATCTTTGCTTTAAACTGATCACAAGCCTTAAACTTTAGCTTGTCCCTATTGTGAAACCGACGACGACGATAAATGAAAACGATTTTACGCACACCCGCGCCATAGATTTTAGTGTTACTGAGATTATTTGGAATTTGATGAGATAAATTTCACGCATGGAACGAAGTACAGCACATTTTTCTAAAGAATAATAAAAAAAAGTGTCTTATCCAATGTCACAGCCAGCTTTTATTTTCAAGCGATATTTTAACGAAGGTCTAACTTTAATCCGCTTGATATTTAAAAATTAATTGTATTTACATATTCCCCTGCATTGTCACCATTTTTAGTGATACTTGATATCCATTTCAAATGAAAATAATCAAAATACACACGTTAGCTCCATACACATCTTTTGTAAGAATTAACTTGTAAAAATACTAGTTTGGTATTCAATGTGGCGATATTCAAACGTTGTCCGTTTGATATTCCAGATCGAATTATAACTATATACTATCTTCAGAAGAGCCTATCGGTTTAGTTTAAACTTTGCTACACTTTACAGCTCAGTCAGTTACGCTTCTGACTGTCAATCCAGGGGTCGTGAGTTCGAATCTTCGCCCGGCAACAGTCTCAGTGGTGACTGATATACGACAATGTGTCTCATTATCATTCGTCTCTCACTGCTGATCCAAGTGGGATTGTTATCAGTTACTTGAAGAGATGGGACGTGCTCAAGTACTGGTTAACCTTTCAGGATCTCAGGAAACAGTAGTTAGGTTAACTGATCGTCTGTTAGCCCTCGATGGTATAAAATGACGCTAAATATCCCATCACCACCATTATTTACATATCATTTGAACCATGACAATGCTAATCAATTAATAAGACTTGAAGCGCGTGATTCGGGTAAAGTATCGGCCCCCATGATTGGAGGATCGTGTGTTCGATCCTCTGTCGTCACGGCTATATGTGTTGTTCCCGAGCAAGACACCCCCACCCCGCAGAATGCTTATTACTGGTTCTGCCAAGAAAAGCCTTGAGCGTGATTTGTATAAGTTGTAGTTACTTGTTTCACAATCGAAGTGAAATGAATAAGTTGTAATAAGAGGTGCGCTTATTTTAAAACTCAGTTCGGATCCATTTCCTAAGTATAATCAGTACTGAGTGGTGTTGGTTTTGAGAAGCCATCCAGCCAAGCATAGGATCGATCGTACGACCTCTGGTGTGATCACCTAACACTCTATCCACTGCCCTTCCGTTCTGTTTCAAATTAGTTTGATGTTCGGTTTTCGATACTGAAATATATCGTTCTCCAATATTAGAGACCGTTACAGTCAGGGTTAGGTCTAGTTTAATACGAAACACGAATAGCAAACAAGTAGTTTTAACCTGACCTCCACGCCATCCTTCAAAATATGTGTGTTTGCTGTGTATCGACCCAGTATTTTTTGCGTGTGAGTAGCTTGGTATCAATTTTTGAGAGAGTCGGTAAGAGCAATAAAAACAAACGTTTTTTAATAAAGAACGGTGCTATCGATTGAAGATTGCATTTTAATACATTGCACCAATTACTAAATTACTAAAACTAATACATATGCTGAGTGCGCTAATAACCTTATCTTTTGAAAATTGATAACATTAAAGTCTGCGTGTATTTCCATGCACACATATGTGCATTCTACAACACGTGTACCTGTGAACAAAGCCTTTCTGATTGATATGGTATAAATGATTAAACGAATAGTATAAATAAAGCATTAACAAGTAATTGATGCTCTCCTTTGGAATGCGACCTCACGAGGTAGTTTCTCTGACAACAGGTAATGCCTGTGTATTTTAAAAATAGATATATTATAGTCTTTAGACGCGTGCTTTGTCTATTCACAAATGCCCACCCAAAACATCGACAGCAACACCCCGCTATAGATCAGACATTGAAATGGACTATTGTTCCTCTAAACTTAATGTCCCATTACGAAATAAAACTTTTTTGTGTGAAAACTCCTTAATGATATAGTTATGACTAAAGTCCACGAACTTCAGTAACACCCCTCGTTGGTCTTAACTGCTTCGTCAGTAAAGGTTATTCTCGTTATATCTTGTAAATATCATTTTATGTAGAAGTAAATGTTTTTGCCGTCCTAATTAACAAATCCCGTGTTAGAATATTTCAAGATCTAATTTTCGTCTATAATATTTTTTTAATGACTAAATAAAACACGATAATGTTCCCATTCCCAACCGAGTGAATACCTGTTAAACCATAATGTATTTAAATACTTTACAACAATTTAAAATATAGGAGTGATGGGAGTCAGGGTTGAAAATTTTAATAAATTAATCGGACATTTCCGAATAATGATTAAAGATTCAAATCGCGATTAATTTCTACATAAAAACCCGAAATGACCACAGGAGTCGGATTCTTTATATTTCCCCTTGCGGAAAGTTTAAGGGTTAGACTCTTTGTCAGCCATGTTGGCCTGGGTGAGTGCGAGAAGCTTCCTGAAGGTCCTCCGCGGCCGGGCGGTCTTAGGTGCCATCTCAAGTTCATTTACCTCTCATCGCTAAGGTCGTAGGTTCGAGTCCCGCTTGCTCCAACTCGTTATGTGAGAGAGTTTGCCAGTTAATTGCGGAAGGATGGTGGTCCTACCCAGACTCATTCTGAGGTCTTCCTCCACCAATAAAACTGGATATAACCTGAATTATGTTGAAAATAGCGTTTAACATCAATAAAAAAATCACCTGTTAAAGTTGCCGAGTAACCTGCCGAAGAAAAGTGGCCTAGTAGTCTGCTTTGATTCATTCTGATGTTTTCCTCATACAGTAAAACTGAATGTCATGTCGAATATGGCGTGACGCCCTGGTTAACTTATAAGCGCCATGGAGTTTAGCTGGGCTTTCTGCCAACGGCCTTACCCTGTTTACGTTGTAATTAAGCGTGGCAGTCTTGATCACCGCCAAAATGATCATACGCGACAGGGACTACTTTTAATTCGTCGATGTTTTCCCCATGTTTTTTATATATGCAACAAATCAAACAATGCGCATAATAAAATTATATTGTGTACATTAAATCATGCCAGTTTTAAAAATGAGTGCATAAAAAAAACCAAACGCTAGGATAATATCAACGAAATTCGGAACGCGTATGAATAGCTTTATTAAAAACCGGCTTCCAGAATTACAACAAGTTATATTATACAAAAAAAATATCTGTTACTTAACCGCTTTCATTGTAAATTTGTTTTATCATCTTTTCACACTCATTTCTAGACAGTAAATGTGATAATTATATAGTCGGCGTATTTTTTTTCTTTTTAACACATTTAAGAAAACTTGTGCAATAGCTCTACATGCCATTCTTTTCTTTACGGCATCCATAATTTAATGCATTTTGTTGAAATAATAAATAATAAGGACCAGATGTGCGCCCTTCTATTAAGTTCTCTTATTCATTTTGATGGTGCTTTACAGCTATTAATTAAACCAGACGCTATTTTAAATCGCTCATTAGCTAATTAAATATAGCTTGAAAGTCGGTACAATGAATGCGGTTACGCGATCATAATAGGTTACAGTCCATAAATTATATACTTGACACTAGCGCCCGGTGATTGTTTACAATAAAGGAGATTTTTTTTGATGTTATATTATCTGCAGGTTAAGTAATGCTTATGATATCTCATTTAAGTAGTTAACACCCGAATAAGTTTTGAATATTGGCAGGGATACTGATAATGATAATGATAATGATAATGATAATGATAATGATAATGATAATGATAATGATAATGAAAAGGAAAATGATAATGATGATGATGATGATGATGATAATGATAATGATAATGATAATTGACAAGACAATTCTATTTGACTAAGTCCAATCTTCCCTGAGATTCCAACAAAATATTTCAACAGGGTTTTTCAAAATTTTAAAATTGACTTAAAACATTTTCCCAATAAACCATGCCAAAATATACTCACTGACCTCGTATTGCCAAAAATATATTTATTTAAACATGCCATAATGAAAAGGGCTTTCCTAACTTGGGCTACGCGCTTAGGTTATACTAAAATAGATTCCCCACTTAAAATGGCAACATATTTTGTGACGTATTAGATGAGTCATGAAATTTCATTTTCATTTCAATTTGATCCGTGATACAGGCTTAAGTAGTAAAACTTGTTTCATCTTAGAAAGAGGAGAATGACGATGTGAAGGTCGTCAAACAGTATTCAAGTGTTATCTATTTTTAGAATAGGGATTTCGTTTCAAGTTTACCACTCCAATTTACATACCAGTTTTGTCACGTTTTGATGGATTTGACATACTAAACTATTCAGTTTATATTTATTAATGATAATGAGATTCTTTTAATCCATTTTGATATTTTTTTTATTTTTGAAGACAGTTGTAGCGTTTTATCATGATACCCTTCCTTTAAACAACACCATAGGTGTAGGAGCCGGGGAAGTGTGCTTGTCCGTGCGTGCGTGCGTGCGTGCGTGCGTGCGTGCGTGCGTGCGTGTGTGTGTGTGTGTGTGTGTGTGTGTGTGTGTGTGTGTGTTGAGTACGAGGATTGGGGATACATCGGGGACCGGGTTTGACCCCTCGTATTTGGCCAAATATCTAATTGAATGACGTGTTTTAATCATTTTAGTTTTAAAGTAAAGTTACTCCTTCAAGTTCTTTTTTCGAGGAATCAGTACCCAATTCCCCACCCCCAGTCTTTAAAAGATCCCTAAGGATCTCACTTTGAATGCGGTTCTTCTTGCGGGAAATGACATTTTTCGAGATTAAAATTTAAACCGGCCACTTTACGGAGTGAAAAAAAAGTTTCTATTTCGGCTTCATTATTTCATTCAGGACAACGGAAGAAAGCTTGGATATTGGATAAAACACGTTTTAATTCTGTATATTAAGTTTCAAATGACGTATGTTTCCATAGATACAACTTGAAAATACTAACTTATGTTGATATTCATAACTGGACCGATCATTTATTTCTTAAAAATGATGGCTAACAAATGAATGACTGTTTTTGTGTTTCTCACGTGTCAAGGTGAATGACCGCTTCTCTCTCATTTTATACATTAATAAAAAAATCTAGTCCCATTTTTACGGACACGCTCAATGACTTGTATAGGCACTTCAGGTAGTGTATATTATGTTGCAAATATGTTTATACATGTATACACGCTCCCTACACAACTAAGGATCGTATTCACCGACCTTTCTTGTGAATATTCTTAGACTTGCGTTTAAAAATCCAACACTTAGTTCCCCATGACCGATAAAATACTTATCTGAGTTTATTTGGCTATATATTAGGTGTTTACTTGCAAATTTTGATTTAAAAAAAATGGTTTCTAAGTGTGTTTTTCAAAATTCATTCTTGAGTTCAAGTCTAAAACTATTCTTAAGAATAATTGGTGAATACCCTCACTCCCCCCCCCCCCCCCCCCCCCCCCCTCCCTCAATCATCATACGTTATCAAATCAAGCGAGTAAAGCTAGCAGAATAGAAGATCGAAACGGAATTCATTGTATAACTTATTATGTCACCAATAATCATTTGGCCTATCACATTTATTTTGATTGTGCTTTGCGCCCCTTTTTCAACAGTATTTCAGTTATATAATGGTGGTCCGCTCACCTTACTATCATTCCTGGGATACCCAGGATCCCCGTAATCCCTGGCCCTAGGTTGATAAAACATTCTACACGTTAAACTCAAATTCGTACTAAATTTTTTTAGATTCTAATATAATACACAAATGAATGCACACGCACTTGACTCGACTTCCAAGTTGAAAATACAGTAGAGCTTCGTTGGCTTGACTACGGATGGCTGGAACATCACATATATCTCGTACTACTTGCTTACTTGGTCCTAACTGAATTCCATTTTTGATGTTTACACATGTACAGTATGATGTTGAACAATACTTGGTTCGAACCAACAATTCTAAAACGAAACAGAATTGCCTAGAAATCTGGTATCAGCATCAAATTTTCAATCGTGATTTCTAAAATACTGACCATTTAACACGTGGTAGGAAAAAATAAATCACTGCAATATAAAACCCTGAAAAAAAGAAGAAAAATAGAATTAAAGTTTTATTTCTATCTCCTTCATCTGTAGATCCGGAGTACTCACGGGAGGTTAAGTGGTTAATAGTGGTTAAGTCCGTTAGTTGCGTTCACATTAGTTGCTAAACTAGCCATGAGTCAGACGTGCCGTATTATCTCGATCTATGGACCATTATACCGAAAATCTGCCGAGAATGACCATATTATGTGATAGATCAAAGTTAAGATAAAAATTATTGCTCTAATTTTAGCTTAAGTGTATGATAACTTTAGAAACAGTTTGTAAGTTGTACACCGCCTAGAAAATGCATGACAAGCCGCACATCCAGTAAATGTATCTACCGTTTAGGCAAAACGGTCTGATTACTAACGTATTATTTATTAGTTAGATGGCTTTAAAATCCGACTGAAATGGGAATGTATGTGTGTGTGTGTGAGAGAGAGAGATTGGGGGAGAGAGAAAGAGAGAGAGAGAGTGAGGGCGGATTGAGGGAGGAAGAGAAAGAAAGAGAGAGAGAGAGAGAGAGAGAGAGAGAGAGAGAGAGAGAGAGAGACGGAGGGAAGGAGAGAGAAGAAGGTTTTGGCGAGTGAATGTATGGATGGATGGATTGATGTATGGATGGATGGGTGGATGGATGGATGAATGGATTGATGGATGGATGGATGGATGGGTGGATGGAAGGTAGGAAGGATTGATGGATGGATGTATGGATCGAAGGAAGGATGGATGGATGGATGGATGGATGGATGGATGGATGGATGGATGGATGGATGGATGGATGGATGGATGGATGGATGGATGGATGGATGGATGGATGGATGGATGGATGGATGGATGGATGGATGGATGGATGGATGGATGGATGGATGGATGGATGGATGGATGGATAGATGGATGGATGAATGGATGAATGGATGCTCAAGGCAGCATTGTGTCTTCGAATTTATTTTGTGTGAACTGTCTTGTGTGTCAACTTTACAGCTTATGTCCACGTCCGAAATACAGTGAAAATATCAACCTCGAATGTCCCCTACCAATTTTAAACCGTACCTTTTCTGTTGACCGAACTATGAACGCACATCATTTACTTTTATTTCCGGTAAAAAGGTTCCCGGCACATGCGCCGTTCTTACAGAGCCACCCTCTGGATAACCTTTAATTTTGTCTTCTGAAACATTTACCCCTGCTTTCCAAACTTTAATAGAACAGAAAATCTAAATATATAAATTCGTTGACTGACATCCCAGCGATAGTGGCGGATGCGGGGAGATAGTAGATATTATTTACGTTCAGATTTGATTCTCTTACTCCGCTGTGTGTTTGTTGTTTTGTGTAATTATTGTTACATTTTTTTGTATAGTTATCTAATTATTTTGAGAACATACTAAAAGCAAAAACCGCTTTCATATCAAAGTACACGTCCAGACAGAATTACAACATGTTAAAACTAACCTGCTCATTACTAGTGAATCTCTTGGCAAACACTCAAACATAAATCTAAATCTTTGAACTAATTTCAGGGCTAATAGAGCTCTTGATAAAGTAAAGTTTCGTTTTTAACCTTCTATTGGCTATAAGAACGACTTGCAGCCTTTTAATGGCTATAACAGAGATAAACATTCCAACAAAGTTTCAAATCAGCCTGAAGAACCTTTATAGTGGCCACCTGGCTGTTTAAAAATACAACATTGTGTATTCTTTAATCTGTTGTTTTTTTTGGTATATTGATATATCAATAACATTGTAACAGAACGCCCTATCATAGCCCTGGATATATTTGAAGAAAAGTTACGTCCGAATCTTATAATACAATTTTTGTTAGTCTAACCCTTGTCTTGATTTTTCCCGAATCGTGTCCGGTTAATCCCAAATGTAAAAGCAGGAACATTCAAATCAATTAAACGCTTACCAAACTTTGACGTCATTCAACTTCCCAGAAGAAACCGACCAATCAACGTGCTCATATGTTATTAATATGTAACAGACACAAGACTGGGTCCATTTTACAGTCGAGATATTTTGTGTAAACCCATTGTTGATTTATGTTCTTTATTCTATAGTAAATAAAAGTGTGCATGCGTGTCGTTCATAGAAATAGCAAAAATGAAAGAAGTAAAACTTATATTTTATTGTTTATTAACTCTACACAACCAAAATAAGACGAGAAAAGTAGGGGCCATGTTTTTTTTTTCATTTTGTTTCTGTTCAGTGTGAACACTGTTGATTGAACGAAAGTAAACATTCGAAATATCGTATTCATACGCCCATTTCCAAAAATATTTATTTTCTAAATTCACAATTTAATCATGCCAATGTTTCTAGAATTTTCAAAATGGATTAACATTGCCAGCCAAACAAAAATAAATGACCATAAAAATGTAAAAAAAAAGAGAGTAATTTTTAATTTTTTTTTAAAGAAACTAGTTATAACAGCCATTGTGTGGCAGCATTTCCTGGTGGTTCTTAGCCTTTACAATGAATCAACTTGCTTCTAGTGACACGGCAAATTGCCGTAATACCGGTATGTCAAGTACTGTTAGTTTCTTTCCAATTTGTATTTCAGTTGGCCTTGACACACCTGGCATTCGTATATATTGTTACTTAATACGAGTATATTCATTGTATATCTGGTGTGGAGTAACAAAAAACGTAACAATGCTATTAAGATGTAATTCGTAACACGGATTGTACGAATATATCACAGAAGGAGAGAGACAGAGCAGGCAATAATTTTATTTTTAGTATTTTTATTTGACTACCTTCCAAATTAGTGGAATGTTGAGATTGTGCACACTTGGTTGAATTACAGCTACAGTTCTATGTATCAAAGCAGGGTTGTTGCATTACATATGTACTTTGTTAATAAACAGATGGATACATACGCATGGTCCAGTGGTAAAGCATCGGGTCAAAGCTAGGAGTGTCGTGGATTCGATCCTTCGCCACGCCGCTTTGTATCGTGTCTTTGATTTTTGTACTGGTTCTGCCCACATGATTTGATTAGAAACTGGGGGAGGGGGTGGGGATGGGGGTTAAGGAAGGGGGAAATTAAACTTTCATAAAAAAATACATGACTTACTTTAGATAAACTAACAATTGAATATCTACAAGTAGTAATGATTTATTATAAATGTTAGAAATATTATTCTTCAATGTGAATTGTACATTTCAAGCTCAAAATTCCATTAAACCGATTTTAATCGCGTGAAAAGATATATTACATTGAGCCCTTTGTAATGTTTATTAGGTCATAGGTCAAAGTATTTATTATTTGACATAACCGCGTTTTATTTAAGCGTGAATTTGACAAAGTGACAAAAAGCACACTGGCTATATGATACGGATATATTTTCAAATATTCTGTCATTTGAGCTTTCACCGACTCTTACCTTTAAAAAGTTTATTAGGTAAGCAACGTATCATGTAATTTTGATACAATTCTCACAAGAAAGTATCTTCACAATACATAAATAACGCATGGGTAAAACAACACTTTACTTCTATTACATAATTGCAACATTTGAATATATCATTAAAACATTATCATCACTTAAATGTTTACTTAATATTGCACAATAAATCAATTTTATTCAATAAAAGTGTAATTTTAAACGAAATAGAGATCAATATCCTTTGAATTTTTTTTTGTGCCTAAAACGACAATGTATTTGATGGTGCAGTTACCGATCAAGACGGACGTTTAGTAAAAACTCATTCTTATTTAACAAATGCAGCAGACTGTTTGTCTTTATTGGATTGCATCTTCGTCGTCTGTTGTTTGATTTAATTATTTTATAATATTGAGAATCGCAGAGGTGGTCTAGTGGTAAAGCGTCCGCCTAGCATGCGGAAGGTCGTGGGTTCGATCCCCGGCCGGGTCATACGAAATACTTAAAAATGGTTCTTGAAGCTTCCTCATTTGGCGCTAAGCATTAAGAGCAAAGTTCTAGGTCTTGTCGGCCTGGTGTCGGTTTATTGTAATTGGGTGGGGTATCACAACATGTGTCTGCGGAATGATATTCCAGTGTTACAGCGCTTAGAATACTGTCTCAAGTACACAATGTCGCGATATGACTGAAAAATGGCTGAAAGCGTCACTAAACAACATACAGCAATATTATTTTTAACATTGCCTCACAATACTAATCATTTACGAATTGTTCACATTGGGAAAAGTACATTTATTTATTTGACAGTGGCAAAAGGAGCGTTCTTGTTTATTTTTACTGTTGAGCTGTCGATTATACGAGCTATTTTAAAACAGAGTGTTTTGTAGCTGTAAATAAGTAGATTATATTTTTTTCAATTTGTTGATTTATCCACTCAGATCCACATTTTGTTTTTTTGATTTTCCTGGTATTCTCTCATTTTTCTTGGTATTACACAAAGAAAGTATGTATTTTGAATTGAAAATGCGAAACGCTCCCATTTCATGGATAGTTCATTTTTTGTTATGTAAATGTCCTCAACTATATCAGCAACTGCCGTTTCCCGGGCAACAGTATTTTATTTTTAAAACATAAATTCAAGAGTTGATTTATGTTTTAAAAATAGACATAATTATTATTTGGAAATTTCACACATTTATGTCTCACACCACTATTGCATTTCCCATAGGGCTCCATTGTAACATTTATGTCTCACGCCACTAGTACATAGCACATAGTGCTCCATTGTAACATTTATGTATCACACCACTATTACATTTCCCACAGGGCTCCATTGTAACATTTATGTCTCACACCACTATTACATTTCCCATAGAGCTCCATTGTAACATTTATGTCTCACACCACTATTGCATTTCCCATAGAGCTCCATAGTAACATATACGAGGGGTTATCCTCATAATATGAACATGACATGTCTGATTTATTTGGAGTTTTACATGTATTATATTTAATCTAACGGCACACTGTATGCAAAGTATGAAGAAAATATATATTCAAATAAAACAGTAATATGTATTTCAAATATGTCATGCACGCCTATCTGCCGCAGGCCAGATTTACGTTACGTCGTTGCGACGTCAATTTATTTTACATGTAATTTTCCTACTCTTACTCGTTGCTCCATTTATACTCGTTAAGCAACTGGGGAACCCGGCGAGCACTTAAATGCATGATATTTTTTTCTTAATTATGGTGTGCAATGTATTGTAACCTATACTTAGTTCGCAGCATAGCTCATGAATTGGATTACGGCAATCCTTATTAACTAAAGGCAGTTTTTACCATGTTAAGGTGACATTGACGCGATTTTGACACAGGGCGACCACATATATTATCATCCATTATTGTTTCTCGTTCCTCACTGTATCGTTTGTGTCATCTGTAAACTACAAATACATTTCTCGGAGCTTTACTATACATATCTATCGTCTGAATCAGTGTTTTGCTAATATTGACTTAAACTGTATTACTGCTTGTTGTTTTACATTTTCATAAGATACACTATTTGCATATGAATGCATCTGCATTTTCAAAAAAAGTTGATTTAAACTCCTAACACCTGCGTGCAATGCTGGAATGACATTGTCATGCAGACATTGATGCCGTGTCCTTAAGTATATGATTTACCGCGAGTGTTACGGGAAAATGATTGTTATTATTCACATATTTGTCTGTAGAATTGTTCAACATTTTGAGCTGCGGCACTTATCATGTATGTATGTTGCTATGGATACCATAACATTATTTCTAACATAAGAAATATACTAAACACCGTACATCGATGACAAATACACCAATACTTAAGTTGTGAAAAATATAGCTATGTACTTCCATAGATATAGATTTTATTAAATTTGTCCACGAACTTCTGGATAACGTCCAAAAGACATAGAAAAAACGAAATCTGCAGCATGTGTCTGGGCTCAAATTCTTCACTGGTTCAATATCTGCAATTATAAAGGAAAAAAGCATATACTGACCACTTTTTAAAAAAAATCAATGTTTCTGTGTCACCTTTCAATTTCCAGAAAAATAATATGTCAACTATTCGCCCACAAACCAACAATTCTAAAATGACACAGCATCAACATCGTATTTTAGTGGTGATTTCCATGATAACACATGGTAAGAAAAAGTTAATCGCTGCAATACAAAGCCTTGAAAAAAGAAGAAAAAGAGAACTCATGTTTTATTTCTTCCTCCTTCATCAGACCTTGAGTACCCAAGGGAGATACTAGTTGTGTGAGAGCTCATTTGGGAACTAAAGTTCGGCCTTATTCTCCCCCAACCCCCACTAAAAAACAAAAAACCATGTCATTCCCCAAATGTAATAAAAACACCAGTTTAAAACACTGAACAACTGGGATGTTGACCTGAACTGTTTTAAACATCTCGTACATGCTTACGATTTACATTGTTTAGACCCCTCCCCCGCCCCATCCCCATTTCCACCACCTTCTCCCCAACTCCCCCCCACTAAAACAAATAGAAAATAAAATTTAAAAAAAAACGGTGTCAGTGTGATAATCCACATAAAGATTCCGAAGCCAGCTGTTTTTAGCATTACAAACTCCGGGGAGTGAGTTTTAGTGTAATAACTATACGCTTACTGTCTTTATAATCTAATAAAGCACGAACGTTTTAACCTGTTACTGAATTCATTACCCTCGTTAAAGTGTTAATTGGTTGATGAATACATGTATATAGTACTTACTCCAGTTCCCGCTCTGTTCTCCTATTCTTTACTCACAGAACAGGGGAGACATGAAAACGTTACCAGATACAGAAAATTCATAAGCACTTCCGGTAAAAACTGAATGCAAATTCAGGTGACATTATATTTTATAAGTATCCTCAAGAAAGCAATCTGGAAAGTCAAGTGACGTTATATTTTATAAGTATCCGTCACAAAGTAGTCTGGAAGGTCAGGTGACATTATATTCTATAAGTATCGGCCAAAAAGTAATCTGAAAGGTCAGATGACATTATATTTTATAAGTTTCCATCACAAAGTAGTCTGGAAGGTCAGGTGACATTATATTTTATAAGTATCCGTCACAAAGTAGTCTGGATGGTCAGGTGACATTATATTATATAAGTATCCGCCGCATAATAGTCTGGCAAGTCAGGTGACGTTATATTTTATAAGTTTCCGTCACAAAGTAGTCTGGCAAGTCAGGTGACGTTATATTCTATAAATATCCGTCACAAAGTAGTCTGGAAGGTCAGGTGACATTATATTTTATAAGTATCCGCCACAAAATAACCTGGAAGGTCAGGTGACATTATATCCTATAAGTATCCGCCGCAAAGTAGTCTGGCAAGTCAGGTAACATTACATTCTATAAATATCCGTCACAAAGTAGTCTGGAAGGTCAGGTGACAATATATTTTATAAGTATCCGCCACAACGTAGCCTGGAAGGTCAGGTGACATAATTTTCTATAAGTATCCGCCGCAAAGTAGTCTGGCAAGTCAGGTAACATTATATTCTATAAGTATCCGCCGCAAAGTAGTCGTGAAACAAAGTGATGAATAACTGGTTTGTTTTGTAAAATTAAGCACCATGTCGTAAAAACAAGTAAATTTTGATGTAAATTACTCGAGACAGCAACCAAAACATAAAAGCTTTCTATTAATGGTATATTATGCTTTATTCTTGGTGCTTATATCATACTTAACTATTATAAAGGCAGCCATTAATATACGCCAAAACATGTGACGTGCATTACATAAACCACAAAATAATTCTTGCTTTCATCATACAAAAAAAACCGTTGCCAGTATAAAAATAAGATGTGATAAAGGGACATATTAATTAATGTTCATTTGTTTGAATTTATTTCTGAAAAGTACATATCACCATGATGTAGATGTGAAATTAAAATAACCCAGTACGTGGGCCGTGAGACCTTTAATTCCGTTTTGATTTGGAAATGGACATAAGTCCTGTATATATGAGAATGAACGATTTGTTTAGCATGTCACATGTTCTTGGTCATATATGGCAAAATGTATAATCTTAGTTTTTTTTCTGGATAATTGAAACAATATCAATTCGCGTTCCGTCACTAGTTTTATAAAAAACAACAACCTGGAAGTAGTTTAAATATGAATTTTCAGTAATACTTTGGAAAGGAATTTGTCATGAATCGTGAGATATTACTAAATTGTAACTACAAAAAGGGAACTGGTAACACCCCAAACTGGCTCAGTCGGTAACGCGTCGATTAAGGGACTGCCATGTCTCTGTTGTCATGAAATATGTGTCTTAGGTCACGAGCCTCCCACCTCTAAATGTGTGGGGAAGTAGTCAGTGACTTGCAGGGATGAGTTGTGTCAGGTGCTGGTTAACTAGCTAGCGGAGTCCACGAACGATAATTGGGTGCGTTGATCACCGTTAGATGTCCTAAATACCGTTGAAAAAAGCATAAAACTGCATACAAAAACACACCACCCTAACAAACCCAGTTCCCCCACTGGGTTCACTTTATCTTTCATTATATGACATGGAGTCCTACCATTCAATTCCTTAAATACCTCAAGCGAGAAACTTTGCTTATTAGTAACAATATGGATGAATGCATTTTGAGTATTATAAAATAAAAAAAAGTTTAAAGAGTGCACCATGGCCATTTCAAGGTCACTTACCTCTTATCTGCGGCTAAGGTCGTTGGTTCGAGTCCCGCTCGCTCCAAAAACTTTATGTGAGAAAGTTTGCAAGTTACTTGCAGAAGAACGATGATTATACCCCCCTCCCCCTAAAAAATACAAATAAAATAAGCATAAACGTATCATTTAAATCATTAATTATCTGCCATTCAAATTAAATTAGATTGCTGCATTCTAGTTTTACAGTTGTTGTTTTACTGGCAACGATAATGAAACTCTCCCTTCTGATAATGCTCGCTAATTGATGGACATTTCAAGGTTCTTTGTCATGCACTTGGACGACGTTAAATTTCCATCAAATACGTTATCATAAACAAATTAAACAACAACATAAAAAAAGAGCTTGAACGATATAAAATTGCTTTTGATTCTGTTCCTGTTTTTCTGATATACTTTGGCTCCAATCCTTGTGCTTGAAAAAACGTAATTGAAACCTTCCAATATATTCTACAAAAATGCAAGTACTCCGAATGCTGTTGTTGTTGGTGTTGTTGTTGTTGTGTGGTGTTTAGCGTCGCTTTCAACAATTTTTCAGTCATATCGCGACGGTGTCTACTGGAGACAGTATTCTAAGCGCTGTCACACTGGAGTATCATGCCGAAGACACATGGTATGATACCCCACCCAGTCACATTATACTGACACCGGGCCGACCAGACCTAGAACTGTCCTCTAAATGCTGAGCGTCAAGCGAGGAAGCTTCTAGTACCTTTTTTAAAGTCTTTGGTATGACCCGGCCGGGGATTGAACCCACGACCTTCCCCATGCGAGGCGGACGCTCTACTACTAGACCACGCCGTGGTCTACTCCGAATGCAAACCTGACAAAATATAGTCTTGATCATATGCGACGCTTGCTTTTTTAAAAGACAAACATCTTGACAAGTTATGCAGAAGAAACGTTTGGATTTGGAAGTAAGATCTGTTTGGCTGAAACAAACACACCTCTGCAATGTTTATGGTATAATAAAATTTAAAAATATTTATAAGGACGGAAGTCATGGCAGTTGTCTTGTACAAGATCTTTGTCACAGAAAATATCTTATAATATAAAAATAATGAATAGAAATAAACATCCGAAAGATACTCTTTTGAAGTACTATGGCAATCTCGGAGGTAGTCCGATTGTTTGAATCAACCAATCAAAAACGTTATTCGATTTTCGCTACATAAAATTGATTTTTATTCTCGGCCGAACTTGTCAAGACGTTTGTCTTTTAGAAAAGCAAGCGTCACATACGATCAAGACTAATCAAAATAGTCTTTGTCTAGATCATCTATAACGCTTTCTCATCTAAAAGCAAGCAATGCCAATGATCTACACTAAAAAAGTGCTCCGAATGATTTATCCGTGTTGCGAATACGAAATATCTTAACTAGCAATAATATTACATGTATATTAGTTTTTTTGGCATACATTCATGATGATGATGGTGGTGATGATGATGACGATGATGATAATGATGATGACGACGACAATGACGATGATGATTCTGCTAATGATGCTACTGATGATGATAATGATAATACCGATGAAGGATGATGACACACACATTTGTAATATTTTTCAAGTCTCATTGTATTAAAATGGCAGACGGCAATATTTTTACACCTATCGTTTACCTTGGAAACAGTATTGAATGACGTTAAATGGATTTGATATAACAACATAATTGATGACGTCACTAGAGTCTCGCTGTTTTTGTGTGTGGTCACACACTTTACTAAATTACATATTACTAGCACGTGTAAATTGTGTTTCAGTATATTAACAAACATGTTTCCCTAGATATGCATCGTTTGAGTTAATACGTCTAAAAATTACATGATATAGTTCATGCAAATACATTATGGAAGTCATCATGGCAGATCTACAGCAAACAACGTAACTGTCCAGTTTACTAAGTACATGTTTTAGAAACCTTGTCGGTGTCAAGCTATGCTTTTTTCCCTTTATTATTGCATATCTTGAACCAGTGAAGAATTTGAGCCCAGACACATGCTGCAGATTTTTTTTTCACTATGTTTTGGACATAAATGTTACAATAGAGCCCTATGGTAAATGTTATAGTGGTGTATGACATAAATGTTACAATGGAGCCCTATGGTTAATGTATAAGTGGTGTATGACATAAATGTTACAATGAAGCCCTATGGTTAATGTAATAGTGGTGTATGACATAAATATTACAATGGAACCCTATGGTAAATGTAATAGTGGTGTAAGACATAAATGTTACAATTGAGTCTTATGGTAAATGTAATAGTGGTGTGAGACATAAATGTTACTATTGAGTCATATGGTAAATGTAAAAGTGGTGTGAGACATAAATGTTACAATATAGCCCTATGGTAAATGAAATAGTGGTGTGAGACATAAATGTTACAATGGAGTCATATGGTAGATGTAATAGTGGTGTGAGACATAAATGTTACAATGGAGCCCTATGGTAAATGTAATAGTGGTGTGAGACATAAATGTTACTATGGAGTCCTATGGTAAATGTAATAGTGGTGTGAGACATAAATGTTACAATGGAGCCCTATGGTAAATGTAATAGTGGTGTGAGACATAAATGTTACAATGGAGCCCTATGGTAAATGTAAAAGTGGTGTGAGACATAAATGTTACAATTGAGCCCTGTAGTAAATGTGATTGTGGTGTGAGATATAAATGTTACAGTGGAGCCCTATTGAAAATGTAGTTGTGGTGTGAGACGTTAAGCTGAAGTTGTAGAGTTATATGTGTGGAGCGCGTCTGACACAGGACCGGTGGGTCGTGGGTTCGTTCCTCCGCCACGCCGACATGTATGTATTGTGATCTTGAGAAAGACATTTTACCCGCGTCTATGCTAAGTACCGGTTCTACTCTGGACTACTTCACCGAATGTGCTTTGCTTAAGTTGTAAGAACTTGCCTCACACTCGATGTAAAATTTATAAATTTAAAACAAATATGTCCAGTTCGTTCTTTATTTGCAACTGCATGATTAATAAATGAGTGAATATCATGACTGCTCTAAAGGATAGCGTGACAGCAGGATCAAGTTAACTGAGTCGAAATATGAGCAATGGCGAATATCCAGGTGGGCGGCCCGCAGTGGTACATACATGTAGTTGTCGATGAAACATAAATCATTCCTGACACACGGATACATATTTTGGGTTTTTATAATACATTGATTAATGAGTTCAGGTCAGATGGGTGCACCGCTATTAGGGAATGGGTGGCTTGTTCATGGTTGAACATGGTGTCGATTAGCTTTAATCCGGACCCCCATTGTGATAAGAACTCAATTTCTGCTCATTTACGCCCAGTCATGTCTATGATACACAAACTTTAGGAAGCAGGGTACCGCAGTAAAGATAATTTTATCATCTAAATGGTGAATTTACCAGAACGACAATACGGTCAAACCTGTTTCAAGCAGCCAGCCAAAGGAAGGAGAGAAAGTGACATTTTACGACAGGTTGTTACTTAATACATATTAATTTGCTCTGAAAGCATAGTAATGGTGAACAGAAAATATGGCTGCTTAAGACAGGTGGCTGCTTAACAGAGGTGACACTTTCACAGGTTTGACTGTACCTTTTATTGCAAAAGAAAGCAAAGCCCTTTAAATTAAGTAGGGGCAAAACTCATAATTCACAAAACTGGCTTAGATATGATCTCGAACTTTAATCTTATTCCTATAACTTAGCCGACTTTTACAGCAGCCTGGATATATTTCAAGTACTTCAAACATCAAATCTAAAGTGAGTTTTGTATTGGATAGTTTTTAAAGAGTACACTTTTAATATATAACATTATTCTGCGAATGCGTCCCTGCTGTGTACGTGAATATCGTATCATATTCGACATTACCATAAACCGGTTGAGTGAATTAAAAAAAAAATAACTCACACATTTTATGGCCAATGTGTCATTACAATGTTCCTAAAATATCAGCTTCCCCCACCCCAAAGCCCCTCCATCACCGACTGGGTCCGTTATATAGCAATGGGTTTGAGCACATTGATTGGTCAGTTGCTCCAGGGAAAGTTTGACTGACGTCACAGTTTAGTAAGCGATCAGAATCTATGAAATTCCCTGCTTTTTGATTTGTTGTAGATACACCTATCTCTGGAGAAACCAGGTTCTGGGACAGACAGCCTAAAATATTACTGGAGGAACAATGTACTCGTTAATTGCAACCTCCCTCCCAAAACAACATTAGGACGTAAAATTGCAAATTAATAGTTTGTGTAAAATATGAAAATAGACAGTGTGCAAATTAACTGCAAATAAATAAACGAACAAAAACCTTCACATCATTAACGCAACGAATTTTTTGCGAGTCTTGCAAATTTTTCGAAATCCAAAAATACCAGAAAACGTATAATTCACTAGTTACGTCACGTTGTAGCAATAAAAGTTAATTTTGTTAAGTCTATGTCCGTGTTTTTCTATCATATTCAAGTTGACACCTTCTTGCTCCTGGGTTTAGTCAAACTTTTCATTCCGAAGAGCAACAGTTAAGAATGTTATCATTATTAACTGCACAAGTTCCCTCGTTTGTAAACTCTTTCAACAGCTTTGCAATCAGTGTTTCAAATTGTTTAACTTATCATTCTTGAGAAGAACTGTTGACCTAATTAATTAAATGAGGTTAAGTCAGTTCGAAATTTTGATTTGATGCCAGATTGTTTTAGATTGCCAATGTGATATTGTATTCCATTCTATAACGTAAGAAAGGAAAACCATTTACACTGTTGTTTTTTTTTATTTCCAAATTTCAAATCAATCAAACTTTTAATTTCCCTTATCTTAAAGTCTGAAAATTAGAATGAAATTAAAAACGAAATAACTTTTTATTAACCACTTAAACAAATTAAACAAATGTCTGCCTCTTATATATTTTTTTTTTGATAATATTATTATCCGTCAGAAGTGTTCTTTTAAGTGCAGTCGCAGTACAACTAATACATCCATCTCATCGCTGAGGTCGGTCGTCGGTTTGAGCTTTACTCCTGGACCATGAAAAATGTTATGTCAGAACATTAAGCAGTCTTGCGGAAGATAAATTGTTTCACACGAATTCATTTTCAAGCTGTCTGCTTTACGTGTAAAGTGTACATGACTCAATCCTCACAATAACTTGGAGAATGGTACTTTAAGGTTCTCCGCTTCGTGCTAAACTTTTAGAGGGTAGCTTTAGGACTTATCAGCTTGTTGTCTGTATCATGATACACCAGTGAGTTGAATAAAAGCATAAAATTAAAGCTGTTAGTTTAGTTTATACTAAACTACTTAAGCTCGGTTACGAAGAAAGCTCAGAGCGAATATGAACCACTCTGAGTCCGCCAAAACTGGGCTTTATTTATTGAGAAGGATAAGATCGAGATCGGGGGTTTGAACCTGCAACCTCTGGCGTAAGCGGCCAACACTCTTTTTAATACACTACCGACTAGCTTATATTAAAACGGTTGTATGCCATGCCAGACATTAATAGAGTGTCAAAAAAACAAAAGAAACACAATACACTAATTGAATTTCCGATGACGGACTCGGAGGCAGTAAATTTATTACACCAGGCACGAAATACTGCTCTAAACATTAATTACAATTAAATGTCTAACTTTATACCGTGTGTAAGCTACCATACGACTTATTTGAATTTAATACGTGAGTCCAAGTGTGAAAATGTCGCAAATTGAATTTTTATTGCTCTTTATAACGTAATGTTTCAATTAGTATTTCCCGGATCGTGTGTGCAGGAGATTTATTTGCAGATATTGCGACAAAAGCAGTAATGCTCCCGGCTTGGCCATATATCCAGAAGTAAAGGTTTATTGTAAACTGATATAATGTAGGTGAATTTTATCTTTAATAACACAGTTGAACTTGCAAAATGGTGTCAAGACATTAATAGTCGATTCTAAACTTAGGAATATTAATGAATACTAGTTAAGGTATGAAAGTCACGCACATCGATTTCAAATGAACCCCGCCCCGCGAATTTATTAAAGTTTGTTAATGTGAATGTAGGCGGGTCCGGATAGCTCAGTTGGTAGCGCGTCTGATAAGTAGCCCATGGATCTGTTAGTTCGACTATGATCCCGTACGGCCACGTTTTCCATACATATTCTATACGTCTCATTGTTATTCGTCTGTATGTCTCACCGATAATCAAAGTACTGGTTAAACTTCCAGGATCTCAGGAAAGAACTAGAAAAATATGCTTTAATATCATCATTGGAGCGCATAGTCCAGTGGTTGAGTATCGGATCCTGGGTCGTGGAATTCTAGGTGCGATCCTCCGTTGCGGCTATGTGTAGTGTCCTTGAGCACGACATTTTAAACACATCCGCTTAGTATTTGTTCAAACCAGGTAGACTTCGAGTGCGCTTTGTCTTAGTTTTAAGAACTTATTTTGCAATCGATGTAATATAAGTAAGCATTTTTCGCAAATTTGTTGTCACCTGTAACAAAAAGGAGCAAACTATGTTTTAATTTCATCAGTTTTTGCACGTAATTATAGTGATAATTAAAGTCTAAATATTACGAATTATAACTAATTGAAACAGATATTGCAGGTATCAATGTTCTAGATACATTCAACATATTCATCGTTTTTTTTTTAATTTTTAAATCTATGTTATTTTAAATACTGAATAATCATGATCCTGAAATCCCTTCCCCACCTTTTAATTCGGTTGAGCAGGACCCGATTAGCTCAGTCGTTAGCGCGTCTGACTGTCAATCCAGGGGTCGTGAGCTCGAATCCCCGCGCGGCCACAATCTCCATGATGTTTGATATACGACATTGCGTCTCATTTTCATTCATCTTTCACCGCTGATTCAAGTGGGAAAGTTATCAGTTACTTGCGGAGAAGGGGTGTGCTCGAGAACTGGTTAACCTTCCAGGATCCCAGGAAAACAGTGGTTAGGTTAACTGATCGTCTGTGGCATAAAAATGAAGCTAGATATTCAATCAATCAATCAATTAATTAATCAATCAATCAATCAATCAATCAATCAATCAATCAATCAATCAATCAATCAATCAATCAATTAATCAATCAATTCAGTTTGTAAATTGAAATGTGAAGAATTGAACCAAAATGAGCGAAATTGACACCCCAAGCACAGACATTTTAAACTTCACAAAGTTGTCCCACGTAAAAAAAATGTGCCCTCCTTTTCAGTCTGATGCCCTTCTCAGATACCAAGTAATTTTTGATGTCTGCCGAAGATATATAATATAATCAGTTGTATGTCAAATGTAGGTCAGACATTCTTTTTAATTTTTTTCGCATTGATGTCAACAAGGCTGAA
Source organism: Panopea generosa (assembly GCA_029582155.1). Taxonomy (NCBI): domain Eukaryota; kingdom Metazoa; phylum Mollusca; class Bivalvia; order Adapedonta; family Hiatellidae; genus Panopea; species Panopea generosa. Next base: position 39,136,670 of record CM055911.1, on the reverse strand, counting down.
ATCGTACACACAGTACTTGAAAACATAAGATCAAACCGATTTGATCATTTATGAAAAATGTAAAGAAGGCCAACTCAGGTGAAAGTTTATTTTTGACAACTGATGAAATTAATAATCAGGCATTTAACGCTACTGGTAAAATATTCATTATGATGCATACACTGGAAATCTATATGTTTAATATTTCAAAAGTAAACCTTCGGTATAGTGATTATTAATTCTAAAGTTTGCCCTAGATACAGAAGTAAAGTCCTTCATGCTTAAATGTCTCTGATAAAGGTGAATCATTTTCATCTGTTCGATAAGGTAATACAGGACTATGATAATGTAAAGTGATGAACTATTGGCACATTGGAACAGCACCGCGCATATTTCACTTTAAAAACTACTGACGGACGGACGGACGGCGAACGGACGTATGGACTCACTCACTCACTCACTCACTCACTCACTCACTCACTCACTCACTCACTCACTCACTCACTCACTCACTCACTCACTCACTCACTCACTCACTCACTCACTCACTCACTCACTCACTCACTCACTCACTCACTCACTCACTCACTCACTCACTCACTCACTCACTCACTCACTCACTCACTCATACATTCGCGTTTCTAACTTAAAAACGCGGCGGTGGCGTAGTTAGAGGTTACGGGTTCGATCTCTGACAGATGACCGACCTCTAAAACACCTAGTTTGATTTTTCCAAGGACAAGGATAAGAGAGCTAGTACATTAAGAACTAAAATAAGTAATTTTGTATTCTACGATTCTCTCTACTAGTTAACGCCATGCACAGATGTCATAATAATATTATGTTCTCTTTTTTAAATGTGGAAAAACAATCACTGCTTATTAAATGCCTAAAATTGTGCGTTATAATTAAAAAAATGCCATTATTTACCCATAAGTCATGCATACTTGAGTATACTTATTTGATATGTTTTTTTATAATAATTTCTTTCACTGATATTTCTTTTCACTATGCTTATTCATCCACATGTTCCGATTGTACAGTAAGTTACACAGAGTCGTCTGGTACATCTATTAACAACTGTTTTTTTCTCACCTTACAGACACGCCATTATTTTGCTATATATTTTATGCATTTTTTTTTTGTCTAAACACTTTGTTGCATTCTCGCTTTGTGTTCTTTGTGATACGTATCGCTTCATTAAAATGACTTTTTATGCTCCCAGAACAGACTTAATGTGATGTTGTTCAAAATATGCAATAAAGTCACTATTTGCACAAACGGTTTTAACGTTATGTCAATGTACGCTATAGCACGGAACTCAAAAAGTTGTAAGTAGATTTTTTTTTCAATTATAGGTAATTTACAAGACGAAATGTCCTCTTGTCGAAGAAGAAAAGCGATATAAATCTAGATACACACAATCTCAAAGAATTGAAAGAAAGGAACTGCTTTTTCTGTAGTTCATTAAATATCATTTTATTTTAGTTCTTTGTTCTCAACTGCAATTTTGGGAGTCAATGGGTCTACACTTTTCCGGTTCATTTTAACTGCCGTTGTTTTAAAGTAAGGATAACGATATTATATACATTCTAAGTCGCACATACATCGTCATTCATATGTCTGACAGAACTACTGTTCTTCTGATAACAGTCGGATCCGGTTACTCAGTCGGTAACGCGTCTGACAATCAATCGAGTGGTCGTGAGTTCGAATCCCCGGGCGGTCACAGTCTTCGTGATTATTTTTTTTGATAAACGCATCTAATTGTCATTTGTCTCTCACCGTTGACTCAGGTGGAAAGTTGTCAGCTACTCGTGGAGGTACTGGATAACCGTCCGGGACCCCAGGAAAGAATGACTAGGTTAAATAATCGTCTGTTAGCCATCGGTGGCATAAATAATGGCGCTATATACTCAAACAATTCAACTGCAAACTGTTTGTTAAATTCCTTCACTTAAAATCTTTGCGTGGGGGAGATTAGGCTTCCTCTACTATATTTGGATTAATGATACTGCTTCTGATGAAACAATTGTTCAACCTCTTATCATTTACTGGTTTTTGAAAACTGCCATTAACCTTTTGTATATCAACAAGAAGTTCTGGCGCATCATCAAAGTAATAACACTTCGTTCCCTAATTATCCCTTCCAATGTAACAAAACTTTGTTATCTTGTATTTTTAGATAAAGCACTGTTAGATATATAGATAAACCCGCTTACGCTAATTAGTTTAGAATAGCAAACACAGCATTTTTTCCCAAACCCAATTAGAAAATTGACGGACAGATGTAAAGTTGAATTGGATTATCTTTCCTCGGATCACAGCTGTCACCGATATAAACTATGATTTTTTTGTACTGAAAAGTTGGTATTCAGGCAGTGCAGTTAGCGATGTGCACTTATTTTTGGTTTTGAATTATAATAACTGTATGTTTGTGTTGCCTGTTTGCGAGTGGACAGCCGCATCGTCTTAAGAGTATTTACATCTCCCATCGTCGAAACAAACACTTTATGACAGAACGTTTTTCAGGTACTTTGGAAAGCATGACGATTCTCCTCATATTTCGTTTTCAATCTTCTCTAACGGCTGTCATAACAGGTTTGTTTTTAGGTACGATAAGAATACGTTTCATTTAAACAGTCAATTACATTCATAGGAGCGTTTCAATTATTGGGTGGGGGTATGGGGCAACCTGAGGAGAAAGTTTATGAAAAAGTATATGCTGGCTCCTGCCAGCCCCAGGCTCATACGCCAATGGATTTTCTCTGAAATATACCCGCAGCGGTGTTCCAGTGGCAGAGCACCCGCATGTATGTGGATGATCGCTGGTCTGATTCCAAACCGGTGTCCCGGGCATACCAAAGACTTGGAAATGGTACTAGAATTCATCTTGCTTGGCGCTTAGCATCTATGCCTGATCGGTCTAGTGTCAGTATAATGTGACTGGATGTGGTCTAATACCACGTGTCCGCTGCATGATGCACCAGTGTGGCAGCTTTCTAAACTTTGACTGAAAAGTTGTTGAAAGCGACACCAAACAGCACGCAACAACTGTTCTCTAAAATTAGAGGAATAACGTAGTGTCTATATACTGAAGAAAAATACACCCCAAACGACATTGTTACAACCACTGCTGACCACATTTTAACCCAAATTACAAATATATCCTTACATCCAGTTACCAAGATTACAATCACGGAAATGTAAGATAAATTGATATCAGCTAAAATGGTTAGCGTGAAGCATTTTGTTAAGAGCCACACTAAAGTTAACCCCGCTACATACTTAATTTGCATATCAAGTAACATGGGATAAACTTTTACTATTGTTTAATACCTAGTTGAGCATTTAAATGAATGGAATATTTTACTATTTCGGTCAACTTTAAACGGAAGTTATAACTGTCGAGTATTTGTGACGATGCATCTATTCATTTTTCTTCAGGTCTCACTACACAGTTGAAATGTGTTCTTTGTTCTACATTTAATAAGGGTAGGATTTCCAAGGTAACAAAAAACCACTAAGTATTAGTTTTCATAGCAGGAATGTATCCACACATAAAAATGCACAACAACTGGTAGTATTTTTAAAGACAGTGCAGTGATACTCTTAGTACTCTTGAATAGATGCATTTGTTAAAATGCTATACAAGTCACTTTTTAACACCAGTGATGTCTTATTACAGTATTTGCTATGCCAGTTTTTGCCTTACTCAATATTGCAAGAAATCACAACCCCTTTAAAAAAATTTGAAAATATTTCAAAACAAGTTACATTTGACTTTATTTAAAGCGCAAGAATCTTGCTATCGTGACTAAAAATGGGCGCGACTGTGTAGAGAGACATTAAAGGGGAAACCTTGAACATATCCCGATTGTGATGGGTCTGATGACTGTAGGAACATTGAGGGTATATGGTTTGATAAAATGGGGGTTAACGCCATTCTCAACACATGTCATGCCCAGTATGTGTTGCATATTTTTTTTAAAAAAAAATTCAAATTTTATTGGCGAAGCGTGTGGTCCAGTGGTAGTTACCGAATCCATGAAAGCAGGATCGTGGGTCCGTACTGGTTTTGTTAAGGAAAACCTAAAAATTTAAGATTGTTTTCACGCTGAAAAAAGGGGTATCAAATAATTTAGGGACAAAATTGTGCTAGAGAATAACAATTCTGTCACATAGGTTGGAGGGGGTCCTCCGTAAGGCGCAGTCTCAGGTTTACTTACCTCTCCCCGTTGTGATCGTAGGTTCGAAACCCGCTCGCTCCAAAATCTTTATGTGAAAAAGTTTGCCAGTTGCTTGGGGAAGGGCGGTGGTTCTACTCAGATTCATTCTAAGGTCTTCCTTAACCAATAAAACTGGATATGCCATTTATAATCTGGAATGTGTTGAAAATGCGTTAAACCCCATTAAAAAAATAACATAGCAGGGGATTTTTTATTTGAGTCTTTTAGCAAAATTACATGTACACTTAGTATTTTAGGTCAAGGGACATTGGGATAGGAAGGGCAAGTGTTAGTAAAACGTGAATCTAGGGTAAATGTAGAGATTAATCTATGGTAGAAGATTCACGCATTTTTGCATCTTTATTGTGCTATTTTACATTTGACTTATAATTGTATATCAAATGATGCACAACCATATTATCATCAAATCAAAATGACACATATTTCCAGCATTACTCTCTTAAACACAATCTGTAATTTTATATAGTGTATCATCTTCTATCTGAAAAACTCATTTCACTAAATTCTTCAGTTTCATTTTGTCTGCTGACTAACTGATGTTGAATTTATATTCATGAGAAAAAACTAACGCATTAGCTATACAGAGATTTCATTTAAATTCGATACATTTAAACTAATAAACATTGCATCAGGCTGCCAACATTTACTGACAAATTGTCTGACATTTTATGCGTGGATGCTGATGATTTTATCATATTTCAGGTATTAGTAACGATAATTTGCTTGAAATGCAGGTTTGCTAGATAACAGACATGTTATTAATCTGTGTCACTCATTACACACGGAGATCGAGGGGTTCGTTAGTCCGGTCTATGCTTATTACTGGTTGGTTGCATTTAAAATTTTAAGCGTGATTTGTCTTAGATGTGAGAACGTGTTTCACAATCGATGTAAAATAAATTAGTTTAAAATAAAATAAAAAAATGCAAGGCATCAGATCGCATGTTTGTAGTCATATATCACAAAAAAGTGTAACAAATATTTTATGTTTACCAGTTTTTATCGATATGATAGAAAAATAGGGAGTATCAATTGATATATTTATTAAGAACTTTACTTATATTCTCACAACTGTCGGGAAACCACTTTTTTTTAATAAAAATATGTTAACATAAGTTTAAATATGAAGATTTGAATAGAAATATGACTGTGCATAGTACCATTTTCATAAAGATTTGCATTAAAGAAGCTTCGCCTATATCATCAATATTTTTTTTCTCGATCTTAGCAGTAATACTGCACATTTATATAAAACATCACATATTATGGATATTATTATTAATAACATATATTGTATTTTGTCACTGTAGTGTAAAAACTCTTTAATTTTGTTGACCAAATAATAAATCGCGTCCCTCGGTAAAGTCACTCATTGGCCAGTATCGGTTACGCTAAAACATTGACGAATAAAACGGAAAATACCGACCTGTATATTAACGAATTTCTCATAATATAAGATCGTTTGACAAGGACGAAATCAACTAATTATATCCGAATGTGACATTACTTTTTGTGGTTAAATAAAGTTTCCATCATTTACTAAAGGTTACTGGTCATGCATCTTTAAGGGGCGTAAAAGTAAACTGATGCATAAACACAATTGAAAATCGATTTTAACATTGACCCGTGTCGTTTTAATTTCAATAAAAGAGAAACAAACATCCCATCAATTTTTTTTATATATAAAAGAACAAACTCAAAACAATTAGCGGGTGGTGGTGTAGTGGATAGAGTGTTGGCTGTTCTAGCCAGATGTCGCAGGTTCGATTCTCAGCTCGACCCGATGTCTCTTAAAAACACTCAGCACTGGTTCTACCCAGGAAGTAGACTCGAAAGCGATTCATATAATCTTTGAGCTTTCTCCCCTATCGAACTAAAATAAATTCAACACAAATCATATATTTGTAACATTCTCTCTTTATGTTTGTTATCTAACACTTAAACGACCAACTTGCAAGAGTTTTTAAACTTAAAAGGGAAAAGTGCATTTTTTTATATAAAATAAACTGTCATGGTTAAGCAGAGTTTGAGCGTGAATGACATCAAAACAACATCGCTGCAATGAATACATGCAATCGAAAACCATAAATATCTGATTCAGCGAAGGAATTTCGGACTGAGATATAAATTATAAGGTTACTCCACATTTAATTTTTCATCATGCTTCCTCGAACGTAACATTTAGCGGCAAGAAACAGCGCGTGATCGAGAGACCCTAGAGATGGATGCGACGTATTCAATTAGTATATAAACATTTGTTATTTCTGTTATGTGTGATATGTCTGGAAGAAGCTAGGTCTACTTTTTGTACTTCGTAATTTGTTTTACATTTGGCGGAATGTTGTTATACCTAACGGAAGGCAGTACAAGGAGAACTAAATGAAATAACTGTAAATGCATTTAAAGTCACCTCTTGTTATAGTACTTCGTTATTTGTTTGACTATTTGTAAACTCCTTCTGTAGAATTGTGTATTTTGTATTGACTGTTATTTACGCAAAAGTATCCACGGAGAGCAAATTACATTAACTGAAAATTGATTTAGAAGAAAGCAAATGATTTGTTCCTGTAGAATTTTGTATTTACACTATTTCTATCGATAATGAACTCCAAGGGTAACAAAACAAATGAATTGTAATAATAATAATAATAATAATAATAATAATAATAATAATAATAATAATAAATAATAATAATCATTATTTTCTGAGGATAAAATATTGGGTTATGTAGCCAGTCTGACATATGGTCCTCTCAAATAAACATGTTATTTACAGCACATTTAAACATAAAACATATAAAAGTTCTTTGGTCTAGAATCTTGATAATTGCACATGTAATTAAAATTATTTTATAATCGTATTGTTATGAATATTGTTATATTGTTATGAATATCCATAGTAAATGTTACAGTGTATTAAAGATCACTTATATAAAACAAATTTAAAATTATGTTTATAAATTCAAATATAATGAGTAAACGAAAGAAAATTGTATAAAAAATAATGGTTCTAAAGTATTTAAAATATGTTTTATTGCACGTTTAATTATAAGTGCTCATGTCATGATGTACTAGACATAAGGTGTGGCTTAAGTGAAGCTTTAAATGAACTTAATGATTTTAAATGCGTATTGATGTTGATAGCTAGTTCCATTCTGCACTACCGCATATAGAAAACGCATGTTTTGCAATAGGAAAAATGTTTTTTCATTGCTGTTGCCTAGTCAAAATACATACACAGAAAAAAAAATAAAACAATTGATAATACATTGAAAGTCACTTTAATGTGTTTTTCTCTCGCCTGTTGTGATGTTACGAGGTTACAATATGAATGTTTTCTCCTTGTACGTCTTACACACCAATTAATTGTGTGCTGTTTTACGCACAGTGAAATGCCCAGTTGGAACACTGAACACATTTCCAATAGCTCTAACAATGTCTTGTTTCCACAAATAAGTCTCTGATCGTATGCAGGAAAACATGGGGTTGACCTAGTTGCTTTTCACAATTTCGATGGTTGAATGACACTTCTTCATTTATTGACAATTCTGCTTATTTGCTGCAGTGTATCACTGCGCATCTAAACGCATCTGTTATACATTCTTCATACATCACCTAATGTCCTCCAAACAGAATTCGTAAAAATGTAAACAGAAATGTTCAAAGAAATATGAACATTCTAAGCCTTTTCAGCAAAAATAATGCCCAACCGATTTACACAGCTCTTTTTTCTTGGTGCACAAGAATCTTGCTACCGTCACCAAGGGGAGGTAATTGGTAAGTGAGACCTCTAGTACAGTTTTAACAGATTATAAAATCTGCAATCAGCCAGAATCAATGTCAAATTTATCCTACAGCGAAGTTAAAACTCATATTTCCCATACTATTAAATATATGCTTCATTTTTTATTGAATTTTTGAACTGTAAAAGAATTAAACACCTGACATTAATTAACCTGCCTCTAAAACACCACTTTAGTAAGATAGTGAGATAAAAATGTAAGTATTTTTTCTTCGAGCTTATACACAAGTGGATTGCTATCACACGCATGTAGTTTACCTCAATCTTATAATGTAGACGGTATAATTTGGCTCGACTTCAAGAGACAAGATGTAATTGATGTGGGGAGAGGGGAATCTGGCACAGGTGGGGAGAGTTCTCACTCATTGTTTATTTCAAGTTTTTGACAATAGTGAAGCTGGTGCAAATTGTGTTTATGTTTGCACGTGACCTCTCCATACGTGTATATAAAAATGTTCTCTGTTGTCATGAATAGACATGCATATATGATGTAAATGTCTACAGGATTGGTGTTGCATTCATCTTATAAATATGCACATTTAGTCTGCACAACGAACCCAGCTCTCCCGATTTGGTCTGTTAAAAAGCAGCACATTTGATCACGTTTGATTGGTCAGTTGCTTCAGGGAAAGTCTGAAAGCTTTCAGTTGCTGCAAATTGTGTGGCTGGTATGAAATTCTCTCCTACTATTCATTGGCGGTTAATATACCTGATTCGGGAGATATCATATTCTTTATATCGGCGATATGCACATTGTATAAGTCTGGTATTGCAAATTGATCCACAAGGATATAAATTGTCAGCCAAAATATTCTTAAGTGTAAATTTTTCCTCTTGGACTCATTTGATATTTTAAGCTGTTCCTTTATAATGCTTACTATGTAATGCGCATGCGTGCTCTCCCGGAAACACATGGCTCATTCAAGTTACACGAAAATAGATAACCGATTAAACAAGCAGCCTGAGAGGTGTTCCATATTTAATAATCTAAATGCACAGACTCTATTAACCTAGTTTAATACGCTTTTAATTGTGTTTAGTATGTCTTTCGAGTTAATCATTGTCAAGATTTTGAGTGAGTATTTTGAACTAAATAGGGATCTTCTGTAAGGCGACTGTGTCTTCACTGGATTAAGCTGTTAAACAGCATAGCTTGAAACCATGTTTAACAATTTTGTTCAAACTATATAATATATAAATTTTCCTCAGGCTTCTTGCCTTATGATAAGTAAACTTTAAACAAACAAACAAAATGATAAAATGATTCTAATATATAGAAATCATTCAGACAAATAATCATACCAATTAATTGTATACAGTATATTGTTTCAAACCTTATAAAGTTGAACTAACTGTTGTTCAACACTATCGTAAAAATGAGACCAGCTGTTCAGACAACGTGTCTGGACAGCATACGTTTGAGACTTGTTTCAAACTCAAACCAAAATTGTATGTCTGGAACACTGTTCATCCAGCATAAACGTACACCTGTTGAAAACTGTTTCAAACCTGAGTCTTCAAACTAAACGGAAGCGCATGAAACAAATGCAAGTTTCAGCACGCAAATAAAGTTATTGTTTGAGAACGGTTTCAAACTAATAACAAAACTGTATGCTTGGAACGATGCTCAGTTCTAGCATAAATATACACTTATACGTTTGGAGACTGTTCCAAACCTATATCTTCGAACTAAGATAAAAATCTAGTTCCAGCACAAAACTAACCCGTTATGTTTGAGAACGGTTTCAAACTAAAAGCATCAGACTAAACTATTGTGCATGAAACAATCCCCAGTTCCAGCACAACAAATATTCCTATGAGTTTCAAACATAAGCCTTCCCGAAGCATATCAATAGAAAGAATATTTGTCGCAGTGCACTCTCCCCCCAACGCAATTAAGCTCCTCCGAGGTTTCAAGTACACTTTGACGCTGAAAATCTCAAGCAGACTTCTTGCAACTTGCGTCAAAAGAAACTAGCTAGATATGGTATTGCTTTATTACGAAGCAGTTAACCGTCCTTCTCTTAACAATAAGATCTCTGACTTTTATATTCAGGAAAACATCTATTTTAAAATGGTGCCAAATTCATGATTAATGGTTAATACTTCAATCATTGTAATTGTACCATTAATCTTTTTATGATGAATTATCTTTTAAAACTTATATCTGGTATAAAATTGTATAATAATAGCGAAAAAAAATAGAGTTTATTACCTCTTCTTATAATAATTGCAATATATAGACATTTATGCTATAAAACAACGACATTATTTTGACAATCATCAGTTCTTTATGTTTGCAAATTGCACCCAATCTGCTTTGAGATTGAACAGAAATAGCAACAGCATACCAAGTTTAAAAAAACAACATGTTTGATTTGCCAAGTTAACAATATTTAATGCAATACCACACCGCACTGAATAACATAACGATATAACTGTTAATGATTAAGTAGGTTTATATTAAAGCAACCAAAACATGCTAAATATTAATTCATAATGAGGCAATCAAAAACATTAATTGAGGCAGTATTAAAAGGCAAATTGACCAGCTTACAAACCGATAAAGACAGACTTTTAGAACCTTCTTTTATTATCGTTGCCTGTAGCACGAATCATATATAGGCTCTATAGACAGGTTCAGAGACTACAAAACGATCGTTTTGTATTGGTACTTTCTTTTTATATAGATTTGTGATGGAACTGGTTTATGAGTATAGCTTATGGGTTCGTAATTACAATTGTCAGGTGGATTACCACCTGGTATGCTCGTTAACGCTTGTGTTAGTTATTGTAAAGAAGTGAATTGTACCAAACGCACGTTTGGGGGAAGAGCGAGACCGTGTGTACCTGACAAACCAGGTTAACCCCCCTTCCCATTGAAGAGTTTGTCACTGATGGTATCAATGCGGTGCTCTGTGTTTTAACCGCAATGGTGGTCGTGTCGTATAAAACGCCCGCCCCGCATGCGGAACGTTGTTGGTTCCATTCCCGACAAGTAGACACTGTCGCGATATGACTGAAACATTGCTGAACGCACCATATAGCAACATCATAAGCTTTACATATATCGTTTTGTATAATAACAACATAATAAAATGTACGTTACACATCAAGTAATAAAACCAATGATATGCATGCTATTAAGTAATGGTGCAGATATTCACGTTCAACATTTGCAAGTGCTGTGAAGTCTTTACAAAACAGATTCCATGTCTGTTCAGTTCATACGCAAGGCCGTTCTTAAACAAATGTTTGTTTGCCGTGCTCCTACTTACCCACTCAAACTGCAACTACCTGAACTTTTTTAACTTTCAAACCGGTTTGTTTTTTATGATTTATGTTCATATTTGTTCAAACTGACAATAAAAAAAAATAAAATCTGCCAAATAAAATATATAGCTACCTACATACAATATATGTAAATGAAAAAAAACCTGGGTTTAGTATAGACTTATTTTACTTCGGTTATGGAACAAATTTAAGGAAAATCACGCTCGAAGTCTTCCTGGGTAGAACCAGTATTAAGGACATGTGACTAAAGTTTCTTGCTTCAGGACAATACGCATGGACGTGGCGGAAGATCGAACCCACGTCCCTCCAATCGTGGGTTCGGTGCTCTTCCACTGGACCACGCGCTCCGGAGTGTCGGAACACAACATATATACATTTCTTTAAGAAGGGCTTAATTGACACAGTTCAAGGGTTCCTGATATTTTAATCCACGATGATTCAGAAATGTTAACAGTCTTGTTTGCAATAAGCCTTGTCTTAAACTGTAATGTTTGGCATTTGTAATTAACAGTAGCATCCACTAGTATGTAATTTATTAGGGAAGATGTGAGCTGTAAGTAATTACTAGACTATCATTATACTCAAAACTGTTTGGATTTAATGTTCTGTACGTACAAAATAATTGTGTAAGTATAAACAATTATATTCCAGTTAAATTAGGGTAGATGTTACATTTTATTAAATATTGTATTTTACATGAGATGCTGTTCTTCTTTCTCAGTCAATAAAATGGCTCAGATTTTTCAAATCAGAACATTTTATTTAAAGTAGAAGGTGATGATCGCCGGTGGATGTTGACCTTCTTCCTCAGCCAATGAAATCGCTCCATGGACGAGAAAGTAGATCAACGTTTTACCTGGTTAGAAGTTACATGGATTTTTCTAAAACTTCTAACCTATACGTAAAACTGAAGAAGCTCCACGGTACAACACGGGCTGACCTTTTACGGCCACCAGACATAACGTTGCGAAATTCACTCGATGCCATCATACTATACACGATGCACACTTGTATTAGTTTATACTTCTTCACTTTAGCTCGATTGCGTTGACAGCTCAAAACTTATACGAACCGCTCGCTAGCCCCCTTCCTGGGTAGAACCAGTACTGAGTACTTTAAGAGGCATCGAATCGAGCTTGTGCTCGAACCCGCAATCTCTTGCGTGAGCGGCCGACATTATATCCACTACGCTACCGCGCCGCTAAAGTAAAAGTATACGTTCTGACGATAATGAATAGTCCACATCAGACATTCTTTAAGGATTACGTATTCTGCTGTCTCTTTCTTGGCATATTTGTGGGTAGTTACTGCGCACTCAATGCTGCCTCCAAGGGCAGAATGAAAAAAATAAAAGTCTTCTTGAAGCTATTTAAACGTTAATTAATGTTTGCCGTTGGCGTTTGATTGATAAAGTGAAGGTAGGGGGCGGTAATGGTGAACGACTGGGAGTTATTTAGAAAATTAAGTCAACCTGTGTAGGTGGTCACCTCTATTAAGCAATCACTTATCTTTAACAACCACATTCATTATTTTCCATTTTTATGCTTTCAGAACAAATTCAGCAACCTGCCTTAAAATGTCACTTTTAAACAGGTTTGACAGTACTCGTCCTTTAGTATGGAATTAAAGTGACACTGAATACTCAAATGAAATGCATCGTAGTAACTAATCAATTTATTTAAGGTTTTTTTAGCTACTAAATTCTGTAATTGATGTGGTGGTTGGTTGAATAATATAGTGATTGATTGGATGATTGAATAAATGAATGAATAGATATACAGGCTGGCGGATGGATGGATAAGTTAGTTAATAATGAGTGAGTTGTTAAGTGAGTGAATGAGTGAATGAGTGAATGAGTGAATGAGTGAATGAGTGAGTGAGTGAGTGAGCAAGTGAATGAGTGAGTGAGTTCTAATTGAATGGTTGATTGACTGAGTAAGAGTAAACGGAAAGTAAGTAGTTTATAATGGTAATATGAATACTGGATACATAACAGATACATAAACATGGACCCGATGCCTGTATAAGTTGAATAAAATAATTAAATACGTTTAAAATACACGCATGCAACTACTCAAACGCCGTGCAGTTTACGCCCAGACTGAGCACCAGCTGCCTTTGTCTTCTGTAGTATTGCATAAAATCACAAATTGCATCTATAGCAAAATACACATTGGATATAAGATATTCACTAATAGATGAATAAATATGAACTACCCAAAAACAAATAATGTATAAGCGAAACGTGCTAATAGAAAAAAAATGATCTTATGCTTTTTTGCCTTATCATATATATTTCCTTTTCTTTTATTGTCTACGTTATGTTCCAAAAAACAGAGAGCATAATTATTTAGTAAACATTTCAAACCTGTTCTTGAAGAGATCATACTACAGCTGTCAGTTTAAAGGCATTTTACAGGCAGTATTTCACAAAAATATCAACCGTTCTTCAAAGGCAGGAAAGTGGAATAGGAAAACCGCGTGTAACCAATTGAAACATGTGGGTTAGTTCATAAATGATTGATTAGCCATTTCAAGTGAAGTAACAACCAACACACTTCCAAGCACATGAATTAATTTCGACAACCATTGCGTCGATGTAGGCACCATGCCGTATATATACACCATTAATGTATTTTGTATAGTTTAGAGTTGTTACACAAATATTTTTCTTTGCAATGAGTGGTTGTATCATATGTTTAAGCACGTGGTCCAGTGGTAGATGAGGACACTTCATACACATATGCTAATTAACTGTTCTGCCCAGTAAGCGTAATTTGTTTAAGTTGTAAAAACTTGTTTCACATAATATAAATAAGTTGAATAGAGTTAAATTGACTTTACAACATCAGTTTTATTTTCTGTGTGCAGACTGCTGTGTGGACGCTGCTATACGACCTGAATAAGTCGCCTGATATATTGACTAGGTTCCGTTATTATTTATTTTTTCTGTTCGAAAAAAACACAAAAACTTTTTTTTTTTTTTTTTAAACTTATTAAAAATGTAGAACATTACAGACACTGCTTGTGAATAATACCAAGAGTCCAAAATCGTGCTCTATGCCTGCCGAATTACAATTCATGACATTTAAGTATTAATAAGTAGATATATTACATCAACAAAAAAAACTGTTAAAATATAAACAAATTCATAACTACAACATAAGCGACATCTGAATCAGCAGCAGCAGCAACAAAAAAAACAATAACAACAACAGCAACATCAAAAGCAGCAACAACAGCCAACAGACCAACTTATTTAGCATAAATCTAAACTAGAGAACACTCTGCTTCTTTTCTCGACCCTTCAGAACATCAAGGTGCTATGTGCATTCATGTTTCATATAGAGATAGCACCTTGATGCTCTGAGAGATCCAGATGTATTTTCCCAGAACAATAACGCGAACTGCAGCCCTCCACTGACACATTCTTCCAAATGTTCTATACACGATATTGCGCAACGTGTTTATCACGGCCTGTCATACGTTGTCTATACAATACAACCTGACATCCATCTGGCATTAACTGCTAACTAGCACGTCATCTAATGTAAGATACACGTACGGAATAACAAATCTGATATGTGTCTACCGTCTGAACCTCCGGGCTCCGTAACATACAGAACAGATTGACCCTAAAAGGTGCTTGTCTCTTAAATATCACGACACGCGAATTCTGTTTTGAATGTTTCTTTACTGTAGTATCGTATTTGCATATCTTTGCTGCAAAGGATCAGACTTATCAAACACTTTGACTTGGGCAATAAGATATGGCAAATGTTTTTGGGAAAAAAAGTTGAAATGTATGTATTGTTTTTCATCTGCAAACTGTTTCGACGTGTTAATAGAGGAGATTTATCAAACACTTTGACTTTGACAATAAAATATGGCATTTTTAAAAAAAGCATATGGAGTTTGGTGTCTGTGTCTGATGGTTACATGTTTTTAGTATATGAGTTTTTAACGCAAATCCGATAATACCGTGTAAGTGTTGGTGCTTGTCGTCTGTTTGATTGGAGATGAAAATAAAAAAACCCCACTAAAACTCATTAGATCTGAATGCTCTCTTGCAAATGTCATCTCACATAAATGGTGTTCAAATGCTAGACGGATGTTAAATTAAATTCGTGTATGCAGTTTTCCTTTTGATTAAAGTTATTGTTTCAACCTTCTAGAGTTGTGTGTACATCTTTGATAGTTTTAGCCAGGCACAGTAAGTTAAGTCGGTAGCGCGTTTGACTATACATCCAGGGGTCGTAGTTCAAATCCCCTCCCGGCTACAATCTCCGTGATGATTTCTATACAATATTGCGTCTTGTTGCAAAATAATAAATACATGGTGTTGTCTTACAACATTAGTTATAAAACAGCGGTGAAATACGGATTAAAAAAAACTACAAATACAGACACGGATGGAACGGAAGCGCATTTTTGCTGAACGCGTGCTGTAAAAAAACGGTCTACTGTATATTTTTATTATCGCCTCAGATGCTAAAACATGTCGATCAAAGGCTATTTTACACCTGTTGTTTGTTAAACGCAGACAGGATAATAGAGGTTTATGCAGGTGTCATGTTTGTGGAGAGTATAAAAATGATATTTGACTTGTTTGAAACACTTTCGTTGTACGATAAAGGGTCATCCTTGGCCGAATAGTCTAAAGCACGATCGTCTTTTTCCACTGTCTTCTCAACCCTGAGGTCATGGATTCGAACTGAAATCGGTTGAAAAACATAAAAAATGGACTCGGTTACTAACTGAAGGTGGTTTTACTCAAAAGTCATTCGGATATGTTCGTGCACCAACACAACTAGATATGCCATATGTCATGTCATGTGTTGTTAATGGTGTTAAATCAATTGGTTGTTTGATTTAACGATGAGGAAAGAGTGAGGATGGATACACCGTATATAACATGTCATGTGTTGTAAATGACGTTTTAAGATGATGTGACAATGGGGTCGTGGGGTGGAAGAAGGGAGTGTGAGATTGGCACACAAGTTGACCAAGTGTCTTACTGATGTTTTTTAGGCGATGACCCCAGATCCCTGACCCCTGTTACTTGTTATGATTATTCTGCAACACCATGTATATTGTGTTCATAATGCTTCGATGGCTGTGCCCCATGAATTTGACATCAATTTATATTTTCGTATTTAGTCAAAATTTCAATGACTGCTTTCATTTTATAAATGTCAAAAGTGTGTAATACATAGTAATCATTGAAGGAAGACTTAGCAGTAATGTATTCAAATTTCAAGTTGCAAATTGCACAAAGGCAATTATGTTGTGCAAAAGTGTCTGATGCCCGACGTGTTTTTTTTTAAATATAAATCAAGATTAACGACTCGCTGCGGGAATCTTGTTGTCTGTATGTCGCGAATGTCTCGCGATTTTAGGTATTTTATTCAGGTTTGTAAATTGATTGTATGTATCGGTCTCGAATCACACTTAGAATGAATAACATTATATCCGCTCCGTATGCTGAATCGCTAATAAGAGAGAAAAAATTAATTTTACGGATGAACTCATTCTTTTGAATGATATCACGAGCGTATAGGAAGCAAGTGTTTTACATACTTTAGATAATTATTGTTGTTGTTGTTGTATGGTGTTTAGCGCCGCTTTCAACAAATTTTCAGTCATATCGCGACGGTGTCTACTTGAGACAGTATTCTGAACGCTTTCACACTGGAGTATCATGCCGCAGACACGTGGTATGAAACCCCAACCAGTCACATTATACTGACACCGGACCGACCAGACCTAGAACTCTCCTCTAAATGCTGAGCACCAATGGAGGGCCTTTCTAGTACCATTTTTAAAGTATTTGGTATGACCGACCGGGGATCGAACCCACGACCTTCCGCATGCAAGACCGACACCCTTATAATGTATTAAGATAGACGCCTTTTTTTTAAAGATTTGTTCTTGAAATGGCAAGTAAGCATTTTGAACTGATTCATTTCATTTATTTACAGCAGTTATCCGTGTAGCATTATAATGACTATTGTAAAACGGGTTCAAGTTTCCAATAAAAAGAACAAACACTATCAAAACACAAATAAACATATTTATTTGCACGCACCTGTGGAAAAACTCCAATATAAACGAATAAACGATTACATTCAAGTACAATACACAAAACACCTAAATATAATACATATAAACTGATCTAAAAAGGTTACCTAGTGAAGAAATTAACACTTATTTATGAGATGTTCTACACTTAAGATGCATTACTCACATTTAGTAAAGTTAATTGAAAGAATAATGATTATTACACAAGTTTGATTATAATCGTAATTGGGAAAACCTGATAAACACAGTGCGGTATGTAACTGAATTTCATGATGATACAATTTGTTTATTTTTTGCAAGCAGCGTATATAAAGAATGAAAACCGGAACGAGGCTCTTTCGTGCTGAACCTGATAAAGTTAATATTAGACAATTTCACATTATCTATTTATCATGTCAATATTTCTAATTCGTTTCTTTTTTATTTTAATTTCTAATTCACTCAAACAAAAAAGGAAATACATTTTAAAATACTATAGACTACTGGGGTATTGTCGGCATGTTTTAACAAAAATGATGAGAAATAACAACTGATAATGAGGCCTGCGATTCCAAGTAATAAGAGATAACGATACTATTGAATAATCTCCAAAGTGAGCCAGTGCGCATGCACCTACTGGGACAGAATGCTGAATCATAATTCGTCAGAGCGAGTAATGTCTCGGTCGAAAACATAAATCGCATTGCTGGGTATATCCTCTGTGAAAACGGGAGAGTGGGGATTGGGGTGGGATGTAATTTAATAACGAACTCCATCCAGTGTTCCAAATAAACAGATATGATGCCCATAGTTGTCCTAGATATTAATTAAATTGTGTTCCCTGATTTTTTTTATTATTATAGATGGTTCTGAAAGTTGGACATGTCTCAATTACTCAATTATTGTTATTTACCTGGATACAAAGTTATATCTTTACTAGCTAGACTTTATTATCAGAGTTCAATGCACGTTTGATAGTTAAGCAACACGTAGTTAATATGGACAATAAATGGTCTTCTTAAACATTAGATATAAAACAGACAAATGGAACAGACAAGTGGAACATACCAGTAGAACAGACATGTGGAACAGACTAGTGGAACAGACAAACGAAAGCATTCTTACCTTGTAATTAAAGGGACATTTGGTCGATTTAGTCATTACTCATAAAATTAATGCTTATATACATCTGGAAATAAATATAATCATGCGAACATTTTACATCTCTAAATATAGATATCCGAAACTAAATTAATGTCAAACAAACCAGTAGTCTTGCTTTTTTTGAAAAAAAAAAAAATGAATATGAATATTAAAAAGTACAAAATAATAATTCCTTATTACTGTTTCTATTAAACTGATACTGAAACAATTAAGTTAAGTTTCATAATTGTATTTTTGAAATATGATCTGTTCAACCAATTATCAGACTTATGTCCCTTCAAACAAAATGCAATCTATATTGAGGAATTTTGCCGTTTTCTAAAGTTTACCCCTACATGCTGTTGTTGTATGGTGTTAAGCATCGCTTTCGAAAACGAATTCAGTCATATAGCGACGATGTCTACTTGAAACAGTATTTAAGCGCTGCCACACTGGAATATCATGCCGCAGATACATGGTATGATACCCCATCTAGTCACATTATACCGACACCAGGCCGATCAGACCTAGAACTGCCCTCTAAACGCTGAGCACCAAGCGAGACAGCTGCTAGTACCTTCTAAAACCCACTCCGTGCATAAATATTACACAGTTTTCAGAAATTGGCTTAATGATAATTCAGCAAACTTACTAAGTGTCCCTTTACGTGACATATACATGCACCTTCTTATTCTAATAATACTTGCATATCTGGCTTTTTTTATTGTCGGTGTTGTCTTAATAACACCTGACACAAAACAACAAAACAATGATCAATTATCTCTTTTATGTTTAGCAGTACAATAAATAAAAGATACCTCTGTCTTTAACGCAACATAATCACCATAAAATAATAAAAAAAAAACAACAACAGAAATTCCAGTACATCTAAGCGAACTATTTAAACTGACAAATGTGCTGTTACAAGCATATTGCTACATCATAGCGTAACAGTAGCCTATGAGTACCTCTTCTTTCCTGTCAGTGCATTTTTGCATATTTGTTTCCTTTTCCATAAGAGCATTGTGTCGGGTTGTCTCTCAGGCAGAACCGCAGCGGTGATTGAGGGATAGAGCGTCCGCCCGACACGCGGGAGATCGTGGGTTCGATCACCGGCCGGGTCATTTACATATTATGAATATAGTGTTCAAAGTAACATGAAATATGCAAGAACGTATTTTTTAAAGAAAATACTTGAAGTGAAATTTTATAAAAAGTGTTATATAAGTCCCTTTAATACTGTTAATCATATCATATTTGCAGCTATTACACATATACTTTGCATATTATATTTGCAGCTATTACACATATACTTTGCATATTATATTTGCAGCTATTACACATATACTTTGCAGCTATTACACATATACTTTGCATATTATATTTGCAGCTATTACACATATACTTTGCATATTATATTTGCAGCTATTACACATATACTTTGTATTTATAAACAAAAATAAGTGAAATTTTATCAAAATTGTTATAATGTCCCTTTAATACTATTTATCACATTATATTTTAAACTATCACCACATATGCTTTGTATTAATACAAAAATTGGACTCATTAACATATTATGAATGAAGCGTTCAAAGTAACCCAACACAAATTATTCTAGAATATAGCCTCGACACAACCTCGACACAACCTCCACACAGATCACACCAATAAACTTTAATGTATCCTTCACATCGATTAAAATGTCGCGATCGCTTTTAAATAAATCGTCAACTGCACAAAAACCTGTACGCTTTATATCTCTTGACGCCAGTTTTATTTGTTGAAAGGTTATATAAGGTAAAACCCCATGAACATAAACACGCCAACTATCGTTTATAATACAGCTATTTTACCCCACCATACTTTTGATGTCCCGATTGTTGACAAGTAGCTAGAATGTGAATGATTTCGTGTTTGTATTACTTAAAAAGGGTCATTGATTACGTTTTTTTTTATATATTTAAAATCTTGAGTATTCGAAGTTCAGGAGTCAAAGATAAAAATTTCGAACGAGGCTTCTGTTCGAATATCCAAATCATCCTGGGAATCATTTATAGCTTTTTTTGTTGTATATATTTAAATCTCGAATATTCGAAATTCAGGAGTCAAAGACAAAAAAGTCGAACAAGACATCTGTTTCAAGGTAATATTTCGAATGAGGCATCTGAAAGATGTATCCAACGTAACGGCTAGTAATTAACATTCACGCGAAATTGTAGAAATACGGTGTTACCTATACAGAAAGGTACAGAGAAACAAGGAGTAACATACAGGGGATAAAAAGATTGAGGGAGAAAGATAGAGAAATAGAAATACTAGTGTATACATGTATATACGATGATGTTATATGACAGGTAATACGAAATAGACAAAACATAGGCATTAGCCTGACAAATAAAGAGAGGATATGAAGTGAAAGAAGATAAAGAAATGAAAAATAACAAAAAGAAGAACAAAAAAATGATTATGAAGAAGAAGAAGAAGAAGAAATATTTAGCTTATGTTTATTTCGTGTGTTTTCTTTTTCACTTAGAACTTAATTAATTTAAAGAGCTCTTCATTTTTTAAATCCCTCGAAGTCTAAAACTTGACTACTTACACTCGCCTGGTAATAAGCAAAAACAAGTGATTTTAATGGACAGTCAGCTCATTTTGAACAAACAATTTTATCAGCTTCCAAATATGTGGCTCATCTTGTCTCCGGGCGAGATTATACATTTGTGAAAAATGCATCAACGAAACAAAAGTGAATAACTTTCCCTAAAATACATCTCAAAGTAATTAACACAGTGCAAAAACCAACACAAACGAGAATAGTCAACATTTCAGAAAAAAGTTACTGTCTTGTTATGTGGAAGGTATTCACAATATAAACAAGACAGAACGAAAAATATCGTAAACTAAATGCAGACGAAAGATTGTGAGAGTGAGGGAAAAAGCACGTAGACGATTTTTCTGAAAGATTAACAATGGTATCCGGCGGAATAATCCATTACACGTTCAAGTATGACAGTTATTTGGTCACATTAACCTTCTACGAATGCTACAATCGAATTACGTGAAGACGGAAATAGTTCCGGAACTCTCAGACGACACCTAAGCAATATGATTCTGCTTTCATGTACGTAATGTAAATAGTATAATCTAGTTGACATGAAAATTTAATATATGTCAATATATGCGTGCGGAAATGACGTGTATAACTGATGTCATGACTGACGTCATCCATGTACACAGGGAAAATATATAATCTAATAGGCTATATGTGTACGAAAATGATGTAATTCCTTATAAAGCAAATCACCTGAACAGCTTACGCCATGCGAGTACATGGTAAAACTAGTTTAATTTCTACAGCTAGAAGCTGTATGGAGTATTCTACTTCGAACCGGCTTAGCAATCGTGAAACATCGGGTATTTCAGTATCTTCCGTATAAAACACCCCTTGTATAGCTCTAGAATACACCAACGCTATCCGCCTGTGTTACAAGACTATGTTCATTCGCGTGAAAGTAACACACTATGTTTCCGTCATTAAGTTGAATATATGGCGTTATTATATCGATTTTTTATTTATACACTCGACATGGTTCATTTTTATACGGATATAAAAGTCTCTGGCACAATTTTCACAAAGGTTACATAAGGGGGCCGCCATTTTATTTTATTATGTGCCTGAAAGTAGTTCCAAAATTGCGCTTTATTATGCCAGAGGTCTATTGCGTAGCATAAAGACCGAGGTGATCAGATTGCCAGCTTAGATGTTGATCTTCTTCTAGTTCCTGGAACAATTTCATTGGTTAAGGAAGTAGGTCAACATCTACTGACGGCCATGACATTTTATGTAAAATGGAATGTTTCTATTTTTGATAATCTAAGTGATTTGTTGGCTAAGAAAGTAAGACAACATCTTCTTTCCACAAATGACGTCAGCAAGACATTGTCGTCTGGTCGTGATGGAATACAATTTTGTATATGATATGTGTTGGCTTCTACGCGTTCTTTAGCGGATAATGTTACGCGAGATGTTATTTTGAGCCTGTTTTAATTGAATCATGCAAACCGGTTCAGTTCCCATATCAGCCCAGTGAGTCATTAAACTTTGGAATTGAAACTATTTATAAATCAAATAATCATGCGGTAGATTCCTGATCCCCGCGAATAAAAAAGCCTTTAAACTGATGTGAATGCTGCGCAAAAGATAGTGAACCATCAATTGTTTGGAAATTGCTTCAAGGTTGCATAAAAAGACTGAAAACTTGTTGTTTCTAAAAATGTAAAAAGCATGGTATTTCAGATAATTTACAGAATTATTTCAGAATGTATGACTGTACAAAGTGCTGTTATTTTCATGCTTCATGCTGACTATTGAAGTAAGTTTGGCAAAGTTTCATGATTGGTTTGATGGATGCAAAAGGTCACGGGAAGTCTTGTAGAAATTGGAAATATATAGTGTATGAATTCTGTGTTATCCATCAAAATACTCTGTAAAATGTTGCAGAACTACATTCATAGCCTCAAAACTCAATAAAAGTGTCTAGGAATGAATAAAAATATTTTTTTATGAACATAATTTAGACCATTTGACGACAGCTTACAGTTATACTAAGTGTTCTGTTTTGAGAATTAGCATTTTCAATCTAAAACAGACAGCAGAACACACGATACAAAGAGAAGAGAAATTATGTCCAACATGAGCGGAAGGCAAATAATTCGAAGGAAACAATCACCACAACGGTACAAACGCAGCTGGAAGCAAGGCCATTGTTAGTCAGGTCAAAAGACTCTTCGCCGCTAATTTTAAAGGTTGCGGGTTCGATCCTCTCCAAAACAACACTCAGTACTGGTTCTACACAGAAAGCGGACCCGAGAGCGGTTCATATTTATGCTCTGAGTATTTCCAAAATCGACCTAAAATAAATTAGTATTAACTGACCATCGGTGCTATTAGAGTGGCCGTACAAAACTCATAATTTTTACAAGTTTAACGACGTTTTTTTGTAAATTACACCATTCCATAGTATTTTCCAAAAAAATGCCACTGCACATTTGGCAAAAACAATGAGTCTTGCATGGCAACTTGATAGCACTGCTTTTCATTTGTCCATCATAAACCGAGAAAATGTGAACACCAGTAACACAACCAGACTATTTATTAAAGATGTGGTCGTAGTTCGTCTGTAGTTCGGATCCATCTCTCCCGATTGGGTCCGTTAAATAGCAATGTTGGGAAAGCCATATTTTGAGCACGTTGATTGGTCAGTTGTTTCAACTGATGTTTGATGATGTCACAGTTTAGTAAGCGTTCGACTGCTATTGAATCATGGGTGGGACAGGCACAGAATTCCCTGTTTTTTCAATGGTGGTTAATAGACCTGATTCGGGAGATATCAGATGCTGGTATAGAGTAGGTCGTACTCTATTCCGGTCCCTGATGGCCTTCCGAATCAGGTCTGTTCAACCTCAATGAAAATGTAGAACTAAGTCACAATAACTGATCAGTTGCTGATTTAGGGAAATGACGTCACAGTTTGTTAAATTGGTATAAATTGCGGGACAGACATAGAATTCCCGGCCTTTTCATTAAAACTGAACAGACCTGATTCGGGGGATATCAGACTCTGGAATGGACAACTAGCGCGAGTTCTGAACATTTCCGTCTGTCTGGCGTTAAAAAGTTCCCACCAGATCCACTAAATAATCCAAATATTTTATCAAATCATCATTTGATTTATGGTATTCTCATTACTTTTTTTACAGAGTTTTACACTTTGATTAATAACAATTTTTAACAGTTTATCAAACCAATCTGAGCAGAGCACGTCGGGGAATGATCTCTTCATTTATCATTTCAATTTCTGATGTATTTGCCTCATCAATGTTAAAGATAGCCTGATGGTTCCTCTGGATTGTACTTGTTATTTTTTATCAGCATTTGTGTCTACCCAAAGGCTTTTCTTACAAAAACTAAACTTAAAACACAAACTGCAGCCAGACTTATTTTTGATTATTATTTAATTCTCTAAAATCTCCAATCAGACCGGATTATCTAGGCCTAAGTAAGCTAAAGATATTTAAAGCAATATCCTCTATATCTGATGAACTCTCATAAAAATCTAAAATGTGCAATTTTCGCCCCAGTATGAGGCCACTCTAGACCATAGGCCAGCACTTTAAAGTCACTTAGACTGGAATCTTTTCATGTTTCTCTTTACAGTCAGCAGTAATACACTGAAGGGAAGGATTATCTGTGATTTTCGTTAAATAATTTTAAATAGTTAGATAATCGTCGGAGATTGCTAGTAATACACCAGCATCGTAGATGTATTTCTTCAGTCATTATCAGATACTATCTCCAGCGGAAAAAAACTTGAATCACAAATGATGTAAAAGATAAATTAATTTTAACGTTTTGAATTTTTTGTGTGAGCCTTTGCATACTTAAGATGTGTATCGATCCACATTTTAGTCCGTCATAATTAATCAAACACGTGTTATGTTTGTTTTGCTTGAATTTGTGTTTGTGTGTCTAAGGTTTATAGACCAAAATCATAATGCTGCATTAATTGAATACTTTTTTTGAGGTTTTCCAAACTTTTTGTTTAAGATACAATAATTGTTATATTATACTTTATTGTGACAGATAATTAACTTATTTACTTTGATTCTGCCAAAACAATAATTTTAAAATGTAATGCTGAGATACTTTATATTTATCAATTAGAAATGGTTAATTAATTTTATATAGTATGGTTGATACATATAAACTTACCTTTTTTTAATTTATCTACATTTTATCTGTAATTGCGTATATATATTTAATGTAACCTGTATATTATGTGTTTTTACCAAAATAAACATCAATCAATCAATCAATCAATCAATCAATCAATCAATCAATCAATCAATCAATCAATCAATCAATCAATCAATCAATCAATATATCTATCTATCAATCAATCAATCAATCAATCAATCAATCATAATTTATATATAAATAACTGACTTGTCACAACAAATATCTGATCTGTTGTGAAATAAGTTCTTAAAACTAAGACAAATCACGCTCGATGTTCTCCTGGGTAGAACCAATACTAAAAACAAGCAGATAAAGTGTCCTGTTCACTAGCCGTGGAGGAGGATCGAACCCACGTCCCCTGATATTGGCCCCGTGCTCTATCACCACGCGCTACTACAATTTGGTCAAAAGGAACACAACAATGAATATTTGCCAATATGCATGTTTTATATTCCATTTCTAAGATGCCGTCTCACTTACCTCTCACCGCTAAGGTCGTAGGTTCGAGTCCCGCTCGCTCCAAAAACTTTATGTGAGAAAGTTTCCAGTTGCGGAAGGACGGCGGTTCTACTCAGTCTGATGTCTTCCTCCACCTGTAAAACTGCATATGTCATATATAACCTTAAATGTGTTGAAAACGGTGTTAAACCCCATTTGAAAAAAAAATATTCCATTTATAAATACTCAATTGTGATAAATGAAACCCAATTTCAAGTGTTAAATTTAACATAGTTTGCTAATTACCTTAATTTATAAATTGGAAGTTTCATAATTGAAATGGCATGATTAACTTGTAAACCTACCTCAACATCTTGCTTTTAACGGTTTTATTTCTTAGAATTCATCATTTCCACATGCTAAGATGCTCGTGTGTATTTAAAAAAGGTTACACATCACATTGTATTATGTCTACATAATTATGGTTAATGAGGCTCTAAGGAGACTATTCACCCTGGTATGTTCCGTAGAATCATATAACCCCAGACACACAGTTATGTAATTAATTATGGATATTGGCAGGTTTCGCTAAATAGATTCGAAGTTATCATAACGTTACAATGTGCTTGCTTAGTTTAATGCAGTCACTGATACCTAACGAATCAGGTCTGTTAACCGCCATGTAAAAGCAGGGAATTCCATTTCTGTCCCACAATTCATAGTTTTTAACGCTTACCAAACTGTGAAGTCATTTAATCTATCCTGAAACAGCAACTGACCAAACGTTTTTCTTTAATATTAAAGAAAACAACTTGATTTAGATTAGTTATTTTAATATTCTTTTATCAATCTCATTGAAACCAAACGCATTTTTCTGGAACCAGTCTAAATCTTGACCACTTGGATGCTTTTTTATTTACGTTTTTAAGTAATTAAGCATATACTATGTTGGTAAGCAGAAGCCGATGCATTTACTTTATATGATGCATGACAATGCCATTGGACTTGAAAACAATCCCCGCCAAATCAAAGTCTCCGTCATGAGTGATATACGACATTGCGTCTCATTATATTTCGTCTCTCATCGCTGACTCAAGTGGGAAATATATCAGTTACTTGTGGAGATAGGGTGTGCTGGAGTACTGACCAACTTTCCAGGATCACAGGAAAGAGTGGTAAGGTTAACTGATCGATAGTTAGCCATCGATGACATACAATGACGCTAAACATTAAATCAATCAATCAATCAATCAATCAATCAATCAATCATAAATAAATAAATAAACAAATGCTGTGCAAATGACTCATGACATATCTGGAGAGTATCAATATAAACCACTGTGTATATCAGTCGCAAGATACAGAAAAATATATTCTCGGTGCATTTGTTAAAAAAATAATCTGAGTGCAAATAAAAATGGATGAAGTGTTTCACCTGCGGAAACACTGAGAAAATGTCCTCAGGTACCTTCGTGTCGTTTGTGTTTCATATTGGAAAACGTATAATTTGGATGTGTTTATTTGTTTGAATATTTAGCGTATTTTTATTATAAAGTATGAAACGGGCATTTTTGTTGTTGCTGGTTTTGTTCTTTATTTAAAGCCTCAACATGGTTAAAACACAGTATATACGTACTACTATAATAATCCTTACATCTAACAAATAACCATGCCATTCTCTATAAATAATTATAAGAGACTAATGCATTAAAATTAAGAAATAGCTGTTGTGGCTGATTATGAAAGCGACACATATATTCAATATTATTTTATTCGTTTCGAACAATTGCCATTTATTTACAGTCATACATGTGAAAAAGGAGGAAAGAGAGAGAGAGAGAGAGAGAGAGAGAGAGAGAGAGAGAGAGGAGAAGAGAGAGAGAGAAGGGGTAGATAAAGATAGAGAGAGAGAGAGAGAGAGAGAGAGAGAGAGAGAGAGAGAGAGAGAGAGAGAGAGAGAGAAGAGGAGGAGGAAAGAGAGAGAGAAACCAACATACCCACTGGCATGTAACATACATTCAGTTACAACGTGGCGTATATCTCTGCATCTTTACACATGCAGCACCTCCCGCAGTGACGGCAGCAAGTGCTTTGCGCCCTTGGTATGCAAGGTCATCATGTGCATTCTGCAACAGAAAACATATAATAAATTACGAACTCAAAACATGCAGTGTTCATTTTAATGTGGCAAATCAGACACATTTATGAGGTAGTGTTTGTTCTTTTAATTTTATAATATCCAGCTTGTTATATTTCACTGTTATATCATGAAGAGAAAGTTTGTTAGTTTAGTTATCAAGTTATCAAGTATGCATATTCGCTTAATCCGCTGAAGCAGCATGTAAACGGAACCGTTCGCATAAGAAGGTGTGCAAGTAAAGATGAGTAATCAGGTATTGTCTATTGTTTAAAGGTCTAAAATACACTGAGCCAAATTTCTATTTTCTAATTGGTCAACCGCATCTTGTAAGCATTTCTAAAATAAAATGGAAATAGAAAACCGTGTATATTATCGTATGGACACGTCATAATGATGACATTTTACATGAAAAATGACATCACTTTATAGTGCATCGCTCTCATATTTTTTAACACTGATATATATATATACAATATTTCAATATCATATAACGCAATTAGGAAACACTTGCAACAATGAAAGAGTCTGTCTCTAGTGACCACACATTTACATATTCCATTATCCAATAATTAGGTATGTTTCGTCATTAATTTTCTAAAATTCATTTTTAAAATGAATTTCCATCCAAAAAATATGTTTTCTATGGAATTTGAATGATAATATCAATTTATTGTGACTGCGTTTTGGGGTTACAAACTGCAAACCTACACAACTTCGTGGTTGTATGTATATTTTTCATAAATCCTTCATATTTCTGTTTCGATACCCAGCTCGGCCCGATAACTCTAAAGAAAAATCAACATACCCCGGGAGCGGCTTCTAGAGCCGTTCATATAGAGCTTACTTTGCAGTTGTGCTGTAATAAATTGGTATAAACTAAGCAACATATGGCCGCTCAATGCTGACTGTATAACTAGCATAATGAAATATAGTTGCTTATAGTCGGTGTTATTTATTACATCTTTCTGGTAAGTAAGATAATATTATACAGAGATATTGTACATTCCTAAACGAGGCGTTTGTAGTCAATGATAAACTCAAAACAATGACATATTTTATGACACCACCCTAATTATGCACGTGTCACTGGTGTTCCTATTTTCCGCAATATCATCGCCGATTAATTTACGGACAGTACTACTTAATCCTCGTCCATTTTTATGACATTGAGCAATATTACATGGGACTTGGCAAACGTTCGTTGTCATGGTTATGACGGTAGGATGTCACAACGTAACAAGACCTGCTGTATCTGTTACTACTGTAGATTAGCCATACGATTGTCAGTCCATTACATGGTGTCTGCTCCACATGACATTTTGCATTATGATGTTTAATTGCGTGAAAATGGGTAATTAATATGTTCTTGTTATTACACCTGTTGAGGGGTGGACTATCTTTATCTACATTGTAAGAATGATATATAACTATAAACACACTTAACATTGTCTCCGGTTGTATTGTTGTGTATGGTATATGAACAATAGTTCAAACTAAATTCGACACACTGGGTCCTCTGTGACCGAGTTGTCTAAGGCGCCATCTCAAAATCACTTATCTGTCCCCGCTTAGGTCGTAGATTCGAATCCCGCTCGCTTCAAAAATTTCATGTGAGAAAGTTTGCCAGCTAAGTGCGGAAGGACAGTGGTTCCATTCAGAATAATTCTGAGGTGTTCCTCTACAAACTAATTTGATATGCCATATACAACCTGAAATATGCTGAAAATGACGTTAAACCCCATTAAAAAAAGAAAAAAATAACAGGAAAAAAACTGGACAACTCCAAGAAACATGTAAAAAGAAAACTTATTTATTTTATCGGGACCACTTTTTTTAACTTGATAAAAGTACTACGCATGGAGGTTTAACACGTGACTATTTATTTCCCTCTTTGATGTGATACGAATATCTAAACTATCCAAAGTTTATGAAATAGATCAAACCCACGAGATAAGTATCTATTAGATCCCGGTTACATTTAATTACCGAGTGCTGTCTGTGTAAACCATATCCCATCACATTTTATTTCCTACAGTTCATTCATGGCATGATAACATATTCATTTGCTTAGATATTTGATAGTTTATTTTACTATTACGCGTCCTTTTTATGCGATGTAAATTTGTGATTTCTTTTAAAAAAGCCAAAAGGTATGAATTAAAGTCAAATAATAAATCAAGATGTTGTTGAGATTTAGATACTTTATGGATTGGAATTAATGTTGTCAGGATCGAATTTCTGTTAGAAATCCCGGCAATATACAATATTTTTATCGCAGGTACGGGTCGCTACTTTTCATGTGAACGTTATAGGTATGAATACACTCACCTGTTATCATAGGGGGGAAAAAATGTTACTTCAGGGTTTTGATTTATGTTAATTATCAATTGCGAGATATATATTTTTATCAACTATTCGTGTATTGTAGTAACCTGTCCTTTATATATATATATATATTAGAGATATTCGTCCTCGCACAGCCGTCGTCCATTCGCTTAACTCGCCTTTTAAATACCTTTTGTTTTATCTGTTTTATTTGTTCTGTTTTATCTGTTTTATTTGTTCTGTTTTATCTGTGTTTTGTTGACTTATATGGTCAAACTGATGTAATGCTATCAAATTTTATTTTTTTGTAACAATCCATTGTCTAATGACTGTGTTTAATATAGGTCAATAAAAGGCTAGAAATAGGTTGCAAGAATAGTATTGATAGTTAAAGTGTTTTGGTTCGTTAAATGGGGCGTGATATTTCGGCCAAAGAAATGTTATAACATGAAGTTATCTGGGGAAAAATCTCTGTTCCTTCTTCTTATACATCCGAAGGCGAATGTTAATTCTGTTACATACTTAGTATTGACCATTACAAGTGATCTTAACTTGAATACCCGCATAAGTAATGCATATTGAAAGGAGACATGAGGGGGTCATGTCACGCAAAGACCAAAGAAACAGCATACATGGCTTTAGTAAGGTCAGTTTTAGAGTAATCTAGTTCCGTCTTGGATCATCGCTGCGTAGGTCTCAAGGACGATTTGAAAAAGGTCCAAAATAGAGCAGCTATATATGCTACGTCAGACTGCAACTATGAAATAGGTAGTATGACGAATGTACTGTCAAAATTAACTTGGAAGTCCTTGAAGCAACGTAGAAAAGAAGCGCGTTAAATGTAATAAAAAAGGTTCCGTTACCTAGCAACGAGATATGAGCAAGTTGATTAGTCAATTGCTACAGGGAAAATGAAATGACGACACAGTTTGGCACGCGTTAAATAGTTATGAATTGTTGGACAGGCATGAATTTCTTTGTTTTACATGAGGGTTGAACGGATTTAATTCGGAGATATCATGGGCAGTGATAGACTAAAATCCCTGTGCTAATTGCCTGCACACTGTGCTCAGTTAAACAATATCAATTAAGTTTTGTATCAATGATGTATATAAATCATCAACAAATGAAAGTTTATGTTGAAAGTTATTTCTTATATAACATAGACTGTTTCGACATTGACTATATTCATATTTTGCTTTCTATACAAAAATAAAACATAAACATATTTTACCAAGTTTGGTTATCACAGATATATTCAACTAACAAACCACATTTATTTCATGTTTGAAACAAACACTAATTATGTTTAATTATTTATAATTGATTAAGCAGAGGCAATAGAGTAATGGATATAGTGTTTGCCGCTCACGCTATAGGTTGCTGGTTCGATCCCCAGCTCGACCCGATGCCTCTCATAAAACAACGCTAAGTACTGGTTCTACCTAGGAAGCGGACTCGAGAGCGGTTCATATAAGCTCTGAGCTTTCATCGCAATCGAGCTAAAATAAATTATTATAATTATAAATATGTTGTGTAACGTACCTGGATTATTGCACTGTTTAGTGATTTATTACCACCATCAAAATGCATAAAATGTACACGCACCCCTTACTTCACATCCTTTATTAAATTCAAAAACACAACTGTTTGAAGGTAAGTTAGTTCATGAGAAACTGTTTAAATTTTATTAGCTAGATACACCTACAGAGGCGTAGCTGCCTTAAGGCCGTGTAGGTCCGGGTCTACACCTTTCTCCGAAAAATGGAAAACATAAAAACACCAAAAAAAGCACTAAAAAGTGATTGGGGATATATGTCTTAGGAGTAAAACAATGCGAGAAGTTGTGTTTATTGTGTTTGATGATACTGTAAAGTAACTTTCTGTGTATGTGTATGTTTGCATGTGAACGTATATTTTTTCTCAACCATCATGTGTACCATGAGTTATAGCTGTAAAAATGTCTTAACATGCACCAGAAGCCACATTTCAAGTTCATATTAAAAAAATTGCCCCGCGACCCCTCTACGCTGCCCATACCTACACATCCAACTTAAGCCAGCAACGACCCCTCATTTACCACACCATATTTGCAAATATAATAAATTAATGATTTACGGGCTAATTTTATGGAGCTATGCTTCGGAGACTAGCAAAAATAGTTCGTGTTAGACGAAATATCATGAATTTGTAAACCACCCCAAAGCCGTGTGATAAATATTTCCCCACTTTCTTTAATCAATTACACTTTTACCGGTCTTACTGAAATATCAACCAAGTTATTTACTGGTTCAGCAACAATAATACTTTCATATCACGGTTTGATGGACATCTAAATATCAAAACATCACTACAGGAAATGTCATTTCATGATTGGCCATTTAATACGGCCACGCTATATTGTATAGCATGACGCATCCCAAAGTAAAGCTAGTGCGTTTGTTTGCCAATGTCATTTTATACTAAACACTGACACATCTGCAATATGCACATCTCTTAGGAAAAAGAAACCACTTTTTCATTTCCCTTTTTCATTTGAACATTCCTGTTTAAATGAAATCTTCAGATTAATTGATCTGGAAATGGGTTGCAAATTTACGTATAGATTCACAAAGTTCCAATTACATCTTTTTTGATAAGAAATATGGCTTGCACACATATTGCGAAATGATATGTTTCCAGGCAGTTATGTGTTTCGAGAAATGCTAAATACAGTTTTGATTCATTGTATATAATATAACGAAAGTAGTCATTATGAGAAGCTTTTAAAGTAATAAATGCAGTTCAAATAATAATACTAAATGATTAATGTATAATACCAGGGGCGATTTTAGTTTAGAGGGGGGTGTACTTCGGGTGAGTGGGGATGGGGGCATACGCCGGTTGTTTTAAAGAGTAGATCCGCTGTTGAATACTATATGATAAAAGATCTATTGGAATCACAGAATGGAAACGAAAGATGAATAAAACAGACTCCAAGGGATCAGATATTAACAACGTTGAACGAAAGATCTGGATGACTTCTACGACCTCCCATCGTCGGATACCCACGCGTATTCTATTCCGATACTCTTCATTTATCACCCGTGGGATATTACACTAGCTTTGCGTCGTTTCTAACAAGCCGCAATTATGGCTTGCACACATATGCGAAATGATATGTTCTCAGGCAGTTATGTGTTTCGAGCAATGCTAAATACAGTTTTGATTGGTTCCTTCACGATTTCATGAAGGGAACGATATCCAACCGCAACGTAAGTTTCATGCAAACGCCGTTTTGACAAGACATTGTTAACATTTGTTCTGTTCTGTTCAAATAAAACGACGCAAATCTAGAGTAATTTCCCGCGGGTGATGAATGGAGAATATCGGAATTGACACCCTTGGGTATCCGACGATGACGGCCTCCGTGCAACACGTAATCTGCTGCTGTAATAATCTTTAGTATGACTGGGAATCAAATCCACGATCTTTCGTATGCGAGGCGGACGCTCAGTCATTAGACCAACGCGGCGGTGTTCTGATTATTTTCTAAAGATTTACTTAAATACTTAAAAAAATCAGTTTTGACTGGTTATTTATCTATTATTTGACCAACATTTATTAAACCATATGCAGTTTTACTGGAACCATTCTAAAATCATCGTCATATGGCTGCTTGTATCAAAGTAATTAATTCTATACTGGTTCCTGTTCTAACATTAACAGCAGTAAAGGTATTAAATTATAAAGCACTCAATATTTGAAGTACACGGGAAGGAGAGAAGTTTTGGATGGTGAGAATGGATAGCTTGTTTTATTTTTCACATGAGTTTCAGGAAATATTTTAAAGAAAAAAAAAAGAAGAAAAAAAACAAACCACACAGCATAACGTTAGGACGAGGATAATAATCACGTCACCATATTGATAAGGAAAAGTAAAAATACAATAGACTCATACATTATTCCTTATAATCAACAACCATGTCTACTTCATTAAACTCCTTTATCGATGCTTGAGCAAGTAAAACACCTATCTTATCTAGGCATGAAGAGCGCTACACTGCATTCAGCGATAATCAGGATAGCAACAAGTAGCATTTGATAGTGTTCATCGTCCTCGAGATATATCCATTTATCAGAGAAACAGACTTTTCACTGATAAGTTCAGATGGTGTTATTGTTTATCCATCACCGATCTCTTTGAGTGCATCAATCAATTTGCTGCTTTTATCATCTCGTAGTTTGGCTATACTGTGTTTGACAAGCACAGCGGTCACTTCCGATTCATTTTTTAGAGAGGTCCTCAACATAGAAAACAAAGACTTAAATATATGGAAACATAATTAAATGGTAATTGCTAGGTAACGCCAGTACTGCGTGTTGTTTTTAGGCTTGGTCAAGCGTGATTGGCCAACACTCCATCAGCTACACCACCGCACCAATTAATAGTTTCCGAATATCAATATTGGTTGATATTTATTCATAGTTTCTAAATGTGATCTTTAATCAAACAGGTAAACTTTTTTTTTAAATTTTAAACAGACCTGTATCTAATCTGGACACTTTCCCTAATATTCTTCCTCTTCTTCATAAAAAAATAACAAACACAGCAGGACGACGTGAAATAGCCACTTGCTTAAAACACAATTCACATCCTGTGGGTAAGTGGAAAGGAACACTCTATGTTAGCTTCTTGAAACCCGATAGTTCAGTTGTCCAAATTTCATATTTCATTAAGATCAGAGGTGTCATTTCATTTTCGAATATTTTCAAACAATACCATTATTTTTTAACTTTTCATTTCAAATGTTTGTTCAGCATATGCGTACTTATTTAACTATGTGTGCTATATACGTTATCTCGGCTAGATTTGCTTGATGGGACGTACCTTATAAAGGGTCCTCCGTGGCCGAGTGGTCTAAGGCGCCGTCTCAAGACAATTTACCCCTCACCGCTAAGGTCGTAGGTAAGAGTTACGCTCGCTCCAAAAACTTTATGTGAGAAAGTTTCCAGTTACTCGCGGAAGGACAGTGGTTCTACTCAGTCTAACTCAGTCTGAGGTCTTCCTCTACCAGTAAAACTTGATATGTCATATATAACCTAAAATCTGTTAAAAATGGCGTTACACCCTATTAACCCGCCCCCACCCACCCAAAAAACCCCAAACAAAACAAAACAACAAACAAACAAAAAATACCTTATAAATGGTTCCGTGAAAGCACAGAACGCGTCTAATAAAAGAAAATGGCAGACTGGATTTTGTTGAAAAAACAAAAAACAACGCTATAAATGTCGAAAAAAATAAAATTATTATTAAAATAGACCAAAAGCATCTCATTATCATTAAGAAATAAAATCCAAATAGTTTGGTATGTCAAATCCACTAAAACGTGACATAATCGATATATAAATTGGAGTGGTAGACTTGGAATGAAGTCCCCATTCTTAAAATAGACAGCTCTTAAATACTGCTTGACGTCATTCGGACTCTTTTTAAGATGAATCAATTTAATTACTACGTGTAAACCTGTATCAATGGCGGATCTGCTCTTTAAAAAATCAACGGCGTACGCCTCTTCACCGTGCCCCTTCTAAACTCCCATATTTGATTAAAATTCACAATATTTCTTTTGAAAAACATGTGTGCCCGTTCAGATATTTGTAGCGCTTTCTCCAAACTGAAATCCTGGATCCGCCCCTGTGTATAACGATCAAATTGAAATCAAAATAAAATCACGTGACTTATTTAATACGTAATGAAATATGATGCACTTTTAAGCGGATGTCCCTTTGGCAATACGAGGTCACTGGGTATATATAGGCATGCTGTATTGGAAAAAATGCTTTTAGCCAATTTTAATTGTTTTAAAAATCCTGATATATTCCCTTTAGAAAAAACTCAATTATCTGCTTCTAAACAGAGCAAATAGCCAGCAACGTATTCGATAATAAAAGATCCGAATATTAGAACATTTCTCATACCGGACATGTTACTTAACAGTTATAATGTTTGTTTGATTGTTGATGTTGCATGGTGTTATGGGCACTGTCAGTATTCTGACGGATAACATTTGAACGCTGCCACACTGAAGGAGACACACGGTATGATACCACACCCAGTCAAATGATACTGACACAGGGTCGACCAGACCTTGAACTATCGTCTAAAGAAGCTTCTAGCACCATTTGTATGATTCGGCCGGGTATCGAACCCACGACCTTCCACTAGACCACCGCTGTGGTATGTTTGTTTGAAGTGTATTTTAAGAACATTCGGAATTTTCCAGATCGTTGATGAGTGCAGCGTCTGTTGTGCTCATCAGTTAAACTATGGCGTCAAATAAACGGAGAGTATGCCACAAACCGTTAACTCCCTGTCGTGAAAACCACTGAATGTCGTGTCTGTTTGTATTTTACGATCAAATCATCGGATAAGCATTTAATTTATGTTTTGTCTGTTTTCGATGATTGATAATTATAAACAGTTTTCCAAGGTGAGATATATTGTTTTGTAAACTGTCTAAAGCAGTTGCAAAGCGTTGTTTTTAAGTTGATATTTAATAAATAGGATGAAAAATATGCTGACATAAGTAGACCCAGCCATCTCTCTCCGTAACATAGCAATGAGATTTGAGCACGTTGATTGGTCAGTTTGTTCAGAGAAAGTTGAATGACGTCATAATCGTGAGACAGCTTGGCATTGTGGGGCAGACATAGAATTCCCTTTTTTAATTGGGGTTGAACAGACCTGATAAGGGAAATTTCAGGGACTGGGACAGAATAGAAAGTAGTAAACGGTTTCAACAATCACAAAACACAATCACAAACACTAACACAAATACATGTAGTACATAGAATACACGTAATAAGTACATAAATAAATACGGAAATAAAAAACAAAGAGTCACAACTTTGGAATGACAACCCCACCCACATCACCCGCAATTGGGCCGGAGTTAAAACATTGTTTGCGGGTTAACACAGTAATGTATATTTACTGTATCGTCTGATTTCAGGTGGATATAACACATTGATTGAATATTTAGCGTCATTTTTATGTCATTAAGGAATAACAGACGATCGGTTAACCTTACCACCAGTACTCGAGCACACACCATCTCCGCAAGTCAATGATATCTTGCCCATGAATCAGTGGTGATAATGAGACACAATGCCGTATATCAATCGTCACGGAGACTGTTGCCGGGCGGGAATTCGAACTCACGACCCTTTGATTGATAGTCAGACGTGATACTGAATGAGCTAATCGGGCGAGGCTATAACACATTGATTATACAATGCACTCGCATGTGCGAATTGATATTATTCCGCTGGTGTATTTGGTTATGATAATTTAACCACATTGAAGTAAAATAGAAATTATGTTTATGTAATAAAATATTTTCAATAGTTCATTTTACCTCGATTACGATTAAAGCTCAAAGCCAATCTGAACCGTGGTCGAGTCTGCTTCCTGGGCATAACCGGAACTGAGTGCTGTTTTAAGAAACAGA
Organism: Panopea generosa; assembly: GCA_029582155.1. Taxonomy (NCBI): domain Eukaryota; kingdom Metazoa; phylum Mollusca; class Bivalvia; order Adapedonta; family Hiatellidae; genus Panopea; species Panopea generosa. The sequence continues at coordinate 39,098,941 of CM055911.1, read as the reverse complement.
GATCAAACATGTTAACTGTGGCGTGAGTGGCCAACACTCTATCCACTAAACTACCGCCTCGCTTTTTCAAATACACTTTAATAGGATAAATGTACTTTACAAATCAAGAAAAATATTTGTTTTTGCTAATTTTTAAAAATCCTGGTAACTTTCCTTAAACATGTACAAAAAAGTATAATATGCTTCATTCGTTGTTGTTGTTGTTTTTGTGGGGTGGGCGAGGGGGTACGGATATAACACCACTTTCAATACAATATATTTTTTTCATAAAACAATTCCTGCAGATGGCACATTTCTATCAATGTCTCCAGGATGTCACTACGCCCGTATATAATTCACACAAAGTCGAATTATTTAATTGGCAATTTAAACAAAGTTATTGCGCAAACAAAGTAACACAGTGCGTCCATTGTGGATACAATTATTTCATTAAAAAGGCATAAATGAATGAACTTTTAATTCACCATACATTTGCCTTTATAACGTAGTTTCAATTAATTAATTAACGTTAAAAGTGCAATGATATCAAAATCATTTATAAACAAAGTAAATGCTTTATACACACAAACACACAACTTTTTTTCAATTAAACTGTCTTTTATGATATCTAATTAAACTTTCATTAAATACAATTTTATGGTTGAAAAAACATTCCAATCTATTTGAAGACGACAGTGAAGGGTGTATGAACGTAACATATCTAATTAGATAAACAATTACGGACATTTAACCCCTTTGTATTAACCACAATGACTATATTACTTCACAATGATATACATACAGTCAAACCTGTGTAAGCGACCACCTCTGTTAAGCAGCCACTTGTCTTAAGCAGCCACAATTGCTATCTCCCATTTATATGCTTTCAGAGCAAATTTACCTGTACTAACAGCCTGTCTCAAGAGGTCACTTTTGCTCCTTCCCATGACTGGCTACTTAGGACAGATTTGACTGCACGTCCAAGTTAACAAACCAAAATTGATAATTCCTATAACAATCCTGAGCTTACCGTTTACATAAAATTGGTGCCATATTGGTAACTTCATCAACATATGTAACATATATGGAAGCGTTGATGTACCGTTTCATCTATTCCCTATGTAGTTTTAATTTGTTCCCTATTGATAAGACGTTATTCAATATTCACAAAAGGTAACGTCTGTTCGTAATATGTTATTCCTTATTTTTATACATTATTCCACGTCATAAGACGTTATTCATTATTTATATATAGTATTGCTTACTCACTAGACGTTATTACTTATTTATATAATACATGATTCCATACTCATTGGATGTTATTCCATACTCATTAGACATTATTTGTTATTTATAATTTACGTTTTTCTCTACTCCTGACGTTATTTTAAGTTCATAATATGTTATTCCTTATTCACAATACGTTATACCTTATTCACAATACGTTATTCTCTACTCTAGACGTTAATCCTTATTCATAAGATGTTATTCCTTATTCCTTATACGCTGTTCCTACTCATAAGACGTTATTCCTTACTCCTAATACGTATCCCTTTTCATAAGGCATTATTCTTTAGTCATAATACGTCGTTTCTTACTCGTAATACGTTGGTACTACGTATAAAACGTTATTCCTTATTTATAATGCGCCATCTCTTTATTCCTTATTCCTAATATGTTTTTCTTAATTCGTAAGACGTTATAAAAAAATGCATTCATTATTAAGAAGTAACACGAGAAGACGAACACACATGAGTGTATAATTGACAGGGTATGTTACGTGAAGCAATTAATTTATTGCATTGCCAATGAAGAAAATGTCTTAATCATACCAAGATGCCGATCATATGCCGGAAAGCTGGGCACAACTTTTATTACGGCGTTCATACACTGCACGTTTGTTTAGATTAGTTTCTATTGAACAATTAAAATGCCATATTTTGATTGCTCATTACGTCATGAATGTCCAACATGTAGCCTTTTTTATTAACGGAAATTAACGCAGGATAATTCGCATTTTAATATACCAACTTAAGGTTAAGACGACTCGTGAACAGACGTCATCTCTCATACATCGGAAATACATCTAAAATCATTATTTATGGAGTTTCGTATAGATCATGTTTAAAGTGAACAATTTAAAAAGAAGTTCGTATGACCGGTGACTTCAAAACTGAGATCGGAAAGCTCAATTCGTTATACACTACTGACATTTCGGATGGCATCTTTAGTATTTCTTTAATATCTGTTAAAATCTTTGTCTGAGCTTATTAGCTTTTGGAACCAAATTAAAGCTGATAAAATAATGACAGTTTTTTATAAAAAAATATAGTGGTCTTTCTTCTGAATAAAAAATATAATGGATTGAGGACGAAAAATGTTTGTTTGAACATGTAAACATGGTTTAGTTTTGTGCAATTGTTAGCTATATTCTTACCCGTGCAGTGGAGTACGTGGTCCAGTGTATCAGAGGATCGTGGGTTTGATCTTCCGCCACGACTATGTGTAGTGTCCTTGAGCAAGACACTTTTTCAAGATATGCTTTATATTGGCTCTACACAGGGCTATTTCGATCGTGATTTGTTTAAGTTGTAATAACTTTTAATCACAATCAAAGTAAAATAAATAAGTTTGAACAGGCTAGGCTCAGCATTGTCAAGACCTTATTAGAGCATAAGCCATGAATGTTTCTATTTATTTTACTTTGAATGCGAATATTATCATTATTAATATATTAATATAGGTCAAAGGTTAATTGACACACGCACTCTTTGACCACGTTCGGTTATTTTCAAACTGTTTTATTTGATGAAAATGAGCAAGGATTTACAAAATAAATGTTCCTGCTAGCAGGAACAAAAATCTGGTTTCTATCCAAATCTCAAACTTGAGATAGATTAAAGCTTTTAAAGAAAAACATACGTGATGTTACATGCCATTTTATTGTATACGAACAATTCTAACAGTTTGTTTCTACCGAAGAAGCGAGTTATAACACTCATATCTGAATCTATAATATAAAGTGGTTTCCATCTGAAAGAGCAAATGCTTTGTGACATTTATTGCGTTTTCCTTGATTGTTTAATTGTGTAGAGTTTAAGCGTAAAATTAACATGTCACGACCCGGCTGCCAAGTCTCTGTGAGTACGACGTCTGATAAACACTTAAGTTGTTAACGTACTCAAAAAGGCTTAGCCGGTAAGACGTGGTATTTATGAGCAAATACTTTTTGTCCGATTGGAACTTTTTGTCCGCAGAAAAGTTGCTACAATGAAGACAAATGCGAACAAAAAGAGGCAAGCGGAAAAAAGCGCCTGTATAATTACGTCTCACTAAACAAATATGTTGAAAGTGTTGAAAGGTACTCTCTGTCACTCACTTAGATTCATTTAATATTTTTAACAATGCTTTTTGTCCGTTTGGCACTTTTTGTCCGCAAAAAAGTTGGAACAATGGAGACTTGCGGCGTATGGACAAAACGCTATGCGAACAAAAAAGTGGCAAGCGGACAAAACATTGAATGATTAAATAAATGAATGAATGTTTACGAAGTTTCCTATTGTTCGGTAGCGCAGTGCTGGTCAAGGGATAGAGCGTCTGCCAATCACGCGGAAGGTCGTGGGTTCGATAACCAGTTGGGTTAAACAAAACAAATGAACAAATGGTACTAGAAGCTTTCGCTCAACGCTCAGCATTTAGAGGATAGTTATAGGTCTGGTCAGCCCGATGTCAGTATAATGTGACTGGGTGGGGGTATCATACCATGTGTCGCATGATACTCCAGTGCGGCAGCAGCGCTTATGACACTGTTACAAGCAGACACAGTCGCGATAACTGAACACTTGTTTCTGAAAACGACGTTAAACACCATACAGAAGCAGCAGCAGCAACACTTTGGTCATATACAATAATTAATTATGCAGCTGGGGACCAACTGGAAATGTCGCTGATTATATGCCAGGTTATGGCAGCGATATGAATAATGCAACCAGACAGGCTGTCAAATACAATATCATCCATTTAAACCTCATACCATTTATAAATAGCTAATACACGTATCTAAAATAAGAAACGTATGTCATGATTCATTCAAGGGCACCGCCATCACAGCGGTACATCTATGAAATATATAGAAAATTTATGATCATAACACGTACAATACATACATCGAAGATCGACAACAATCTTGTTATGGATGAAATAAAAACCATCATAGAGGACAAATCTTCTCCTCTCACGGATAATCTTTGCATTCATGTATCTGTGACAATTCCGCATGGGTATTAGACCTTCTGGAATAAATGAAAATAAATTTGACAAGCTTGTATAAAAGCATCATAGGGAAAACAGTCCCTCCCCTGACAGAATGCAATTATCATTGAAACGGATTATATTTGCATTCATATATATGTGATAATTCTTCATAATAATGTATTATCATGTCATACGTATAAAATCTGCGTAATGAATATATATGTACTTACAAGTATAAATTCGCTTATATGAATTGTTATTCGTATTGAGTAATGTTCTTTTATTCTTTATTTTACAGAGAGAAAACTATGGAGGGCCCATGCTGGGTCTTGTTTCTGGTCCTGGTACCACTTCTGGCATCAGGAATCCAAGCACAAGGGGGTGAGTTATATCATATAAACACGTGTTTGAGTACATTAAATATTGTTTATACACTATCTTGTTTATGGCTTGTTTAAATATATAAAGTATATAAATAAATGATTATGAAATGAGATGATCTGCTGACCATCATCTTTAAATATGTTATTATTTCAGTAATTCTGACATAATAAAGATGTCACATTCCGGTGAGGGCACTATTGAAAATTGTCAACCAGAGAAAATTAACAGACGTTTTATTGAGATTCAATTTGAAACATGATGATTCCACGATTATATCAACTACTTTATACACATTTGTTATGGGTAGACATTATTAATCAGCCTTTAAAGTTTTCTAAGTATTGCTAACAGCTGCTTTACTAAATATCTTTTTTTTTAAACATTTATTGCATATTTAAAATGATATCATCAGATCAAATTATTTCATGGCTAAGAACTTGTATTATACATGTACACATAAAATGAATTTTACTCTACTTATTTGTCAGCATTCAAGTATTTTAATTTGCTTTTCAGATATGAAATGTGCTTTACTGGATATTGTTTATGTTATTTTCAGAAATGGTTTAGTTTTCAGCAACACTGATTAATTTTGTTGTACTATTTAGTGATGTTTCTATATTATAATTATGTTGCTTTGCGTAACTCAGTTGTTTTTTGATGTATAACTTTGATTTAATGTATATTTTCGTTGAACTTTTTCAGTTTATACGATGATATGTATTTGATAACAATAACATTAAATTGAATAACTATCATTTGTCGAGAACAACTGCAATGAAAATAAGGTTTAATTGACCATGCATACTCTATTTTACAGGGTTCGTAATACACGCCAGTTTCTTTCCAGGTTCATATCTAAGGGAGGTTACTCACAACTTCAATTTTGGATAATCCTGTAAAAGTTACCTAACTTACTATACATGTTAATATATACTGTACGAACTTATTGAGTCAGGTTCTAGCAAACAGAGATATTATTGTCTCATATACCGTATCAAGCTTGGATAGTTTGCACAGTATACTGCTATGTTAATTGTTATATTTATGGTTTGAACAGTATGCTTATACACCGATAGTGTATATACTATAAAAGTAAAAAGTCATTGATACACATAAAATAAAGTAACAGCTATGTGAAAACCTATATATATAAAATACTGAACGGAACAGCTAACCCGAAACTTTCGTTTTTCAAACATTTTTGTCAAACTATCAAGTAGTGTCTATTAATATTTTTAAACGACATTTACTGTTAAATTTAATCATACAGACTTGATCACTGTTATCCCAAATGTACTTTCTTACTCGAGTCCAAATTTCAAGGAAATTGCTTAGATACATTTTGAGAAAATACATACATGACAGGTGGCGGGTTAGATACATAAATTATCTGAGGGTTAGATACATAAATTATCTGATGGCGGGTTAGATACATAAAATATCAGGTGGCGGGTTAGACACATAAAATATCTAATTGCGGGTTAGGCACATAAAATATCAGATGGCGGGTTAGATACATAAAATATCTGTTGGCGGGTAAGATACATAAAATATCAGATGGCGGGTTAGATACATAAAATATCAGATGGCGGGTTAAAAACATAAAATTTCAGGTGGCGGGTAAGACACATAAAATATCAGATGGCAGGTTAGATACATAAAATATCAAGTGGCGGGTTAGACACATAAAATATCTGATGACGGGTTAGACACATAAAATTTCAGGTGGCGGGTTAGACACATAAAATATCTGATGGCGGGTTAGACACATAAAATTTCAGGTGGCGGGTTAGACACATAAAATATCTGATGGTGGGTTAGACACATAAAATATCAGGTGGCGGGTTAGACACATAAAAAAGCTGATGGTGGGTTAGACACATAAAATATCTGATGGCGGGTTAGAAACATAAAATATCTGATGGTGGGTTAGACACATAAAATATCTGATGGCGGGTTAGAAACATAAAATATCTGATGGTGGGTTAGACACATACAGTATCTGATGGCGGGTTAGAAACATAAAATATCTGATGGCGGGTTAGAAACATAAAATATCAGGTGGCGGGTTAGACACATAAAATATCTGATGGTGGGTTAGATACATAAAATATCACATGGCAAGTTAGATACATAAAATATCAGGTGGCGGGTTAGACACATTAAATATCTGATGACGGGTTAGATACATAAAATATCAGATGGCGGGTTAGACACATAAGATATATGATGGCGGGTTAGATACATAAAATATAAGATGGCGGGTTAGATACATAAAATATCAGGTGGTGGGTTAGACACATAAAATATCTGATGGAGGGTTAGATACATAAAATATCAGGTTGCGGGTTAGATACATGAAATATCAAGTGACGGGTTAGACACATAAAATATCAGGTGGCGGGTTAGACACATACAATATCAGGTGGGGGGTTAGATACATAAAATATCAGATGGCGGGTTAGACACATAAAATATCAGATGGCGGGTTAGATACATAAAATATCAGATGGCAGGTTAGCTGTTTCGTTCAGTATTTATAAAAATGTAAAGCAGCACAACTCAAATACATTTTATTTCTATTTATAACAATAAGAAACACAGACATCATGGCTAAAAAAAGATAAACCGAAGCTAAACATACACAGTATGGTCCATCGATTATGTGTTAGCTGTATTAATAAATTAAAAACTATAGGTATTAAAACAACGATATATATTTGAAATAGGAGAACTAATCAATATCTAAAATAAATGATTTCTAGTCAGTTAGTCTAATTTTCTGTCAATTTGGAAGGACCATAAAATAATTGATTCTAGCTTTTGTTATCATTAGTTTTAAGTATGTATATAATTTATTTAAGAATATCAATATAGACACGGATATTAATTGTTAGTATACTAGTGCTGTACGTTATAGAACCTTAATACAAATGCAGACAACATTCACATATTGTAGTAAAGTATAAATACATATCGTCGAGGTGTTCCATGTTTTGTTAAAAGTATGACACACCAGCATACATGATATATCGTCGAAGTCTTTCAGGTTTTGATATAAAGTATGACACACTAGCATACATAACATATCGTCGAAGTGTTCCATGTTTTGTTAAAAGTATGACACACCAGCATACATGATATATCGTCGAAGTGTTCCATGTTTTGTTAAAAGTATGACACAATAGCATACTTGGCATATCGTCGAAGTGTTCCATGTTTTGTTAAAAGTATGACACAATAGCATACATCATACACCATCGTGTCGTTCCATGTTTGTTTAAGAGTGTCTCACTTACACGCGTCCATCTAGATAACTCGACATCGGGATTTAAGTTAAAATGAGCATGAATATATGAGAACACATTTCCGGTGTTGGAGTTTAATTGAGTATATGTATATAATAATATCAGTAAATAAACTCGTCACGCGTATAAAATATAACACTTATTGTATTTTTCTCCACATTCATAACCATTACTATCAATAAACACCAGTCATATAGAGTTGAAACTAAGCTAATACAAAAGCATTTAATCACGTGATTTATCTTCATTTTCAACCAATAAAAGTAAACAAATATTAGATACACAACCTCGTATTGATTAGCCAATACTCAGGTCTGTAATTAAGTGAATATGGATATTAATTTGTTGTGCATCATCATTGTATACATTTTAATTGATCCCAGTTCGTCATTCTTTTCAGTTTATTTAACTATCCACTACCCTATATCGCTTTTTTGATTTGTCAAAATATGCTTGTTATTGTATCCAGTTCTACACCATGGTTGTATCTTTATTTACATATATTGCAAACACCACCTTTAAGTTACAGCACTGTACATTCTAGTGTTCTATTTTTTTTTTTTTTGCTTTTACATACTTTTTACATAATTATAAATGCAATTCTCTTGCTTTCCATTTTGATCGCGATTTTTTTAATTTATTTTATATCTATAGTCTATATACTTCTTTTTAGAAATCTGCGCGATATTTGTTTATTTATTTTAACGCTTGCGGTTATTTACTATTTTGGCGTCAAATTACAGAGTTCGGAGGAGACATTGAATCCTTTTCTTTGGGTAAGAGTTTTTAGTTAGTTTACCTTATTTCAATGAACAAATGCATCTTGCTAACAAAATTGTTTTCTTTCACTCTTTCAAGCTCTAAAACGTATCGCTTTGTTACTTTGTTACAAATACAGCTCAATAGAACGAAGATTTAACTCCTGGTATGCAAAGCTTACTTTATTAATCTTATCATCTCGCATAACAAATGCCTTAATTCTATATACTGAAAGGATAATGGAATGCCGGGTGAATTTCAGAGCCACGTTGTCAACCTTTTGCAAGCGATATTTTCAGTTTTAGAATATGTATTTGTAATCTGTCTTTATCAAAATGATCATGTTTTCTGACAAAATCGTTAGTGAAATACCTTTACATGCATGTTCTGAAACTGTAAACATCACCTACAATAGTTTGATCATATTAATCTTAAATTCGCACGACGTTACCTTATTCATTCAGTATACCTACGATATATACAATTGTAAGCGCTGGTGCGGGTGTACTTAACCGACTAAGAATAGATACATGACAATACAATAAACCTAACTATTCGATCGGTTATAAAAGATGCTTTGAAAAGTGGCCGTTTTAGTTATACATTTACCAACTAAAATAATTTAACTGATCGATAAAACACACAAAATGTATACTAGATTATTACACTTTCATTAAACCGTATTGTGTAAGTTAAACAATTAAACATTGCGTGTATGTAAATATGACAACGCTTCTCGCGTGTTACTGACCCTGAATATACACTGCCCAGAGAGCAGCACGTGTTTCTGTCTTGTTTTCTGAAAGGGCTCAACGGACTCAGCTCTCCGACTTGTATCCGTTACATAGCAATGTTATTTGAACACGTTGATTAGTCAGTTACTTCAGGGAAAGTTAAATAGTCAGTTACTTCAGGGGGAGTTGAATGACGCCACAGCTTGGTGGGCGTTAAAGAGCTAATAAATTGCGGGTCATATTATAAATAGCCTCGTTACCCAAAAACCAGGACTTATCTGAAAACGCCCAGACCTGGACTAATCTGAATAGGCCTGACCGGAACTAATCTGGATAGGACTGAGCGGGACTAATCTGGATAAGCCTGACCGGGACTATTCTGAATAGGCCTGACCGGAACTAATCTGGATAGGACCGAGCGGAACTAATCTGGATAGGCCTGACCGGAACTAATCTAAATAGGCCTGACCGGGACTAATCTGGATAGGACTGAACGGGACTAATCTTGATAGGACTGAGCGGGACTAATCTGGATAGGCCTGACCGGAACTAATCTGAATAGGCCTGACCGGGACTAATCTGGATAGGCCTGACCAGGACAAATCTGGATGGGCCTTACCGGAAGTAATCGGGATGGGCCTGACCGGGACTGATCTAGATGGGCCTAACCGAAACTGATCTGGATAGGCCTGACCGGGAATAATCTGGATGGGCCTTACCGGGACGAATCTGGATAGGCCTGACCGGGACAAATCTTGATGGACCTGACCGGGACTGATCTGGATGGACCTGACCGGGACAAATCTGGATGGACCTGACCGGGACTAACCTGGCTAGGCCTGACCGGGACTAATCTGGATGGGCCTTACCGGGACGAATCTGGATAGGCCTGACCGGGACAAATCTGGATGGACCTGACCGGGACAAATCTGGATGGGCCTTACCGGAAGTAATCGGGATGGGCCTGACCGGGACTGATCTGGATGGGCCTTACCGAAACTGATCTGGATAGGCCTGACCGGGACTAATCTGGATGGGCCTGACCGGGACTGATCTGGATGGACCTGACCGGGACTGATCTGGATAGGCCTGACCGGGACAAATCTGGATAGGCTTGACCGGGACAAATCTGGATGGGCCTTACCGGAAGTAATCGGGATGGGCGTGACCGGGACTGATCTGGATGGGCCTAACCGAAACTGATCTGGATAGGCCTGACCGGGAATAATCTGGATGGGCCTTACCGGGACGAATCTGGATAGGCCTGACCGGGACAAATCTGGATGGACCTGACCGGGACTGATCTGGATGGACCTGACCGGGACAAATCTAGATGGGCCTTACCGGAAGTAATCGGGATGGGCCTGACCGGGACTGATCTGGATGGACCTGACCGGGACTGATCTGGATGGACCTGACCGGGACTAATCTGGATAGGCCTGACCAGGACTAATCTGGATAGGCCTGACCGGGACAAATCTGGATGGGCCTTACCGGAAGTAATCGGGATGGGCCTGACCGGGACTGATCTGGATGGGCCTAACGAAACTGATCTGGATAGGCCTGACCGGGAATAATCTGGATGGGCCTTACCGGGACTAATCTGGATAGGCCTGACCGGGACTGATCTGGATGGACCTGACCGGGACTGATCTGGATGGACCTGACCGGGACTAATCTGGATAGGCCTGACCGGGACTAATCTGGATAGGCCTGACCGGGACAAATCTGGATGGGCCTTACCGGAAGTAATCTGGATGGGCCTGACCGGGACTGATCTGGATGGGCCTAACCGAAACTGATCTGGATAGGCCTGACCGGGACTAATCTGGATAGGCCTGACCGGGACTAATCCGGATAGGCCTGACCGGGACAAATCTGGATGGGCCTTACCGGAAGTAATCGGGATGGGCCTGACCGGGACTGATCTGGATGGGCCTAACCGAAACTGTTCTGGATAGGCCTGACCGGGAATAATCTGGATAGGCCTGACCGGGACTAATCTGGATAGGCCTGACCGGGACTAATCTGGATAGGCCTGACCGGGACTAATCTGGATGGACCTGACCGGGACTAATCTGGATGGGCCTGACCGGGACTAATCTGGATGGGCCTGACCGGGACTAATCTGGATAGGCCTGACCGGGACTGATCTGGATGGACCTGACCGGGACTAACCTGGATGGACCTGACCGGGACTAACCTGGATAGGCCTGACCGGGACTAATCTGGATGGACCTGACCGGGACTAATCTGGATGGGCCTGACCGGGACTAATCTGGATGGGCCTGACCGGGAATAATCTGGATGGACCTGACCGGGACTAATCTGGATAGGCCTGACCGGGACTAATCTGGATGGGCCTGACCGGGACTGATCTGGATGGACCTGACCGGGACTAATCTGGATGGGCCTGACCGGGACTAATCTGGATGGGCCTGACTGGGACTAATCTGGATGGACCTGACCGGGACTAATCTGGATGGACCTGACCGGGACTAACCTGGATAGGCCTGACCGGGACTAATCTGGATGGGTCTGACCGGGACTGATCTGGATGGACCTGACCGGGACTAATCTGGATGGACCTGACCGGGACTAACCTGGATATGCCTGACCGGGACTAATCTGGATAGGTCTGTCCGGGACTTATCAAACTGCGCAGCATTTCAGTTTTGCACAGAACGTTTATATCTATGCTTTAAAATGGCTGTAAAATGGCGGAAATATTTTACGTTGCAGATAGTTAGATTATGCTAAAATACGGAATCAATATTTATTTTGCATTTGTATTCCTTATTGAAAACTAACTGTACGTATTTGCATATTTCTAGAAGTATATAAGTTTATTAATGCTGTTTGTTTGAAAATAGTTCGCATTAAAAATATTCACGTTAAAACTGATGGCTGTAATACTGACATGAAAAGAAAGCCTATAAAGCGGGTTGCTTTCCGTTGAAATGTGCATAGAATGCAGAAACATAGTTTATTATACTTTATACTTAATCTTATATAGCTCGTAATTCTATACAAATTACAATATAAAATACACATGCATAATGATATAATCATGAAAGAATAAATGTACGGATACAATCAATCAATGGTTTTATAGACATTTATCAAAGAAGGATATATACAGCATGCAATTTACAGTTTTTATTTAGCTGAAACCGATCTGAACATATGCCGACATTACGATATTTATGTAAATTTTGATTTGAATTTAAATGTTTTTGTTTATATCACATGAATTGTACATTTTATTCTTTAACCATTAAAATATTATTCGACTGAACAAACATAAAAATTAAATGGCATGACAATTGGTGCCCGTACCGGACTTTAGTTGGATTTAAATATAACCACGTGATCAAATTGAATGTTCATTGGTAGAAACCTCACACGTGACTAGGTTTCACTTCGAAGAACGCTACAATTTACTCGCGTCAAATACTCCCTCGCCGTTTTCTGATATATACGAGAAAGAAAAGTATTTGAATTAAAAATTAAAATACTTATTATTAAATTTGCCTTCCATGAAATAGCTATATTTACAGAAAACGTTTAGGCGTAATCTTAAGTCGCTAGTATGAGATACAGTTATATTGAGTTTTATCGAGCTGAAAATATAACTTTGATGCCGTTCTGGATAAAGACCAATTTCTTAATCTCCTCTAATGACAGATGCATTTGTTCATTGTTTAGTATGCATATTTCACAGGTTCCTGTGTGCCAACTATCCATAAACCAGTCTGATATCTAGAGTTGAACGCATGGCATATGTCCAACATGAAGCGACTCATACAGTAGTTATGTCATGTTTGAGTTTGTAATGGAAACAAACTAAGCATGTACAGCATAGAACTGCCATACTTGGACGTTTTTTCTAGAGGCATTGTGACTCCATTTTTAATTTAAACTATGCATTGCACAGATATTGGCAAGAAGGCAAAGCATATACATATGAATAATATAACTTTTGTAAAGAAAATATATCTATGGAATTGGAATGTCTTCTTCTCTTACCCCTTTTGCATATCCATCATTTGGAGTATAAAAGTGCTATGTGCCTATATTTTTCATATACATTTAGCCCAATGAATCTTTGAGGGGTCGTTAATTCCTTATTCAAAATTTCGTTCATGGCACATGACATACATTTTAAACTTTTGCATCTTTTGCATATTTCCTTATTCAAAGTTTATCAAAAGCATCGTTCATGGCATACATTTGGTAACCTTTGTGTATGCATGTTAAGGTCATGTTAAGGCTATTAGCAATCCTTGATAGTTTTTTTTTTACTTTTATAAAGGTTGAATGCGTTTTCCATTTACGAGTGATTCCAGACGTTAGATAGGTTGTGGGTCGTTTGAATCGTTCTATAATCTTAGTTCCACCCCCCATGTTTTGCACGGTGTTTTAAATATAAAAATGTTTGACGGTTAAGCTGTGTTAGACTGCAGGGTCAGTGAAGTATGTTATCTCCTGTCGTCGCCCAAATCTCTGCATGAAACCAATTTTATTAGACTAACTGTTTATATATTTCTGTACCGTTACGTACACGGCTCATTCTCTCGTATACTATATGCTCTTTTTTTATTTCTTACCCTCATTGCCAGTCTGATCATTCATTTTTTGAATGGGGTTTACCGCTATTTTCAACATATTTCAGGTTATATATGGCATATTCAGTTTTATTGGTGAACGAAGACCTCAGACTCAATCTGTGTAGAACCATCGTCCTTCCGCAAGTAACTGGCAAACTTTCTCACATAAAGTTTTTGGAGCGAGTAAGACTCGAACATACGACCTTAGCGGTGAAAGTTTAGTGACCTTGTGACGACGCCTAAGAACAGCCGGCCATGGACGATTCCTGATGCATTAACACATTATACAGTGATGAATGAATTTGGAACGAAAACAATATTCACAAAACAGGATTATTAATTCATTCATCATAGATTTTAAAAAAATTCTTAAGGTTTTAAGGAAATATCATATATTTTAATGAAATTCAGTGAATCGGTTTTTATAAAAGAGTCCAAGTGAGGCCATCGCAACCTGCATACACTTTAGATGTAATAAAACGCAAGTAGAGAGGTTCTTCAAAAGAAAGAAATAATTAAAAACAAGCTGGTTAGGAACAACTTAAATACTTTACATTGACTGAAACCCTTTAAACAAATGAGCAAACTAAACCTTGAACTTTTTTGTATTAAACGTTTTCCTTTGAAAATTACCAAATGTACCTACGATTCTTAATTAAGCTTGGAACAAAATATATATTATATAGAAAATAATTGTTTGTTTCACTTTAAACTTTTTTATTGTAGTTATTACAACCTCGACAAATCAAGCTCAATGTCTTCTAGGGTACAAGGATACCTCACATATCCGCGTCGACGGATCGAACCAACGATCCCGGCCTATCACTGAGTCAAGCACTATATACGGAAATATTATACCGAATGTACCTCAAGTGATATAGTCACGAGTGACGCGTCAGTTTTCGATCTCAATAAAGAATACCTCTTAGAGTTCCAATAAAATCCAACATATTTTATTCGTTATATGATTAAAAAAAACAACACTTTGTACTGGTTCTACCCCATAAGACAACGAGCATGGTTTGTTTGAGTTGTGAGAACTAGTTTCAAAACAGATGTTAACTAAATATGTTTAAAATTCAAATACTACATAATTCCTTTGTAATTATTTTCATTTTAACATTTAAAGAACATATATGAATATATTTTTTGGCGCTTTTTCGATAATTACAGATATTGGATCCAATCCTGTTGATCTCGTGTTCCTGGTTGACACATCCTTATATACAAACAGTTCAGAGTCGGTAGAAAATGAATTCATGATAAAAGGTTTCTTCTCGGATTTTCTCAACAACGCCGACATCGATTCAGGCGCCGTCAAAGTTGCCTTTGTCACTTACAGCACGCACCCCGAAGTGGTGTTCGACTTGAACACATATAAAACAAAACAAGATGTTCAAGACGGAATCTTTAGTGCAGAGTTTGAAGGCGGTGAAAGAAATTTGGCGGATACTCTGTCAAGAATACGATCTCATGTCCTCACTCCGACGTTTGGTGACAGACCGAAAATACCGAATGTTGTCCTAATACTGCAGACGGGAAAATCGGACAGAAACTCATTCCGAACCACTCAAGAGGCAGACGCGCTCAAGTATGGAGGGACAAACATATTTGCTATGGGCAACAAGCTGGACGCTGAGGCAAAAGAAGAAGTTGAAGAGTTGGCAAGTAAACCTGTCTCGGAGAACACTTTTACTGTGGATTCCTTCTCCGAGCTGGACCTTATTAGGGACATCGTATTTGCTCAAATATTCACACGTACGTACTTATCAATTATTTTCAATATGTACATAATTAAACAAGATCACGTTCTTTCTTCTGATTGGCAAATAAGATATATTTGGTGATATGTTTAATTGGAATTGTTAATGCGATAATAACGTTATGTAAGTGAGAATCACAATAAAACGTTAAATGTGGGATTATCGTCATTACATTTATTTCGAACTCATTTTAATGTAGTCTATCTAATAATAATATTCAGTATTAAGTTTTATATCTAGATATATCATCTTAACATCTTTTAATCGATATACTATGTTTAATTATCATATATTGAGATTTATATAAATAGAAACTGTTAAATATTCAATGTTGACAATTTTATCGAGCTTCACCTCGCTATAATATATCTATATTCGATGTTGACAGTTATCGAGCCTCATCTCGATATAATACATCTATATTCGATGTTGACAGTTATCAAGCCTCACCTCGATATAATACATCTATATTCGATGTTGACAGTTTTATCGAGCCTCACCTCGAGGTAATACATCTATATTCGATGTTGACAGTTATCGAGCCTCACCTCGATATAATACATCTATATTCGATGTTGACAGTTATCGAGCCTCACCTCGATATAATACATCTATATTCGATGTTGACAGTTATCGAGCCTCACCTCGATATAATACATCTATATTCGATGTTGACAGTTATCAAGCCTCACCTCGATATAGTTAATCTATATTCGATGTTGACAGTTTTATCGAGCCTCACCTCGAGGTAATACATCTATATTCGATGTTGACAGTTATCAAGCCTCACCTCGATATAGTTAATCTATATTCGATGTTGACAGTTTTATCGAGCCTCACCTCGATATAGTTAATCTATATTCGATGTTGACAGTTTTATCGAGCCTCACCTCGAGGTAATACATCTATATTCGATGTTGACAGTTTTATCGAGCCTCACCTCGAGGTAATACATCTATATTCGATGTTGACAGTTATCGAGCCTCACCTCGATATAATACATCTATATTCGATGTTGACAGTTATCGAGCCTCACCTCGATATAATACATCTATATTCGATGTTGACAGTTATCGAGCCTCACCTCGATATAATACATCTATATTCGATGTTGACAGTTATCAAGCCTCACCTCGATATAGTTAATCTATATTCGATGTTGACAGTTTTATCCAGCCTCACCTCGATATAATACATCTATATTCGATGTTGACAGTTTTATCGAGCCTCACCTCGATAAAATACATCTATATTCGATGTTGACATATTTATCGAGCCTCACATCGATATAATACATCTATATTCGATGTTGACAGTTTTATCCAGCCTCACCTCGATAAAATACATCTATATTCGATGTTGGCAGTTTTATCGAGCCTCACCTCGATAAAATACATCTATATTCGATGTTGACATATTTATCGAGCCTCACATCGATATAATACATCTATATTCGATGTTGACATATTTATCGAGCCTCACATCGATATAATACATTTATATTCGATGTTGACATATTTATCGAGCCTCACATCGATATAATATATCTATATTCGATATTGACAGTTTTATCGAGATTTATCTCGATATAATACATCTATATTCGATGTTGACAGTTATCGAGCCTCACATCGATATAATACATCTATATTCAATGTTGACAGTTTTATTCGAGCTTCACCTCGATATAATACATCTATATTCAATGTTGACAGTTTTATCGAGCCTCATCTCGATATTATACAACTATATTCGATGTTGACAGTTTTATTCGAGCTTCACCTCGATATAATACATCTATATTCGATGTTGACAGTTTTATCGAGCCTCATCTCGATATTATACAACTATATTCGATGTTGACAGTTTTATTCGAGCTTCACCTCGTTATCATACATCTATATTCAATGTTGACAGTTTTATCGAGCCTCATCTCGATATTATACAACTATATTCGATGTTGACAGTTTTATTCGAGTTTCACATCGATATAATACAGCTATATTCGATGTTGACAGTTATCGAGCCCCACATCGATATAATACATCTATATTAGATGTTGACAGTTTTATCGAGCCTCACCTCGATAAAATACATCTATATTCGATGTTGACAGTTTTATCGAGCTTCAACTCGATATAATACATCTATATTCGATGTTGACAGTTTTATCGAGCATTACCTCGATATAATACATCTATATTCGATGTTGACAGTTTTATCGAGCGTCACCTCGATATAATACATCTATATTCGATGTTGACAGTTTTATCAAACCTCACCTCGATATAATTCATCTATATTCGATGTTGACAGTTTTATCGAGCTTCGCCTCAATATATTACATCTATATTCGATGTTGACAGTTTTATCGACCGTCACCTCGATATAATACATCTATATTCGATGTTGACAGTTTTATCGAGATTTATCTCGATATAATACATCTATATTCGATGTTGACAGTTATCGAGCCTCACATCGATATAATACATCTATATTCAATGTTGACAGTTTTATTCGAGCTTCACCACGATATAATACATCTATATTCAATGTTGACAGTTTTATTCGAGCTTCACTTTGATATAATACATCTATATTCGATGTTGACAGTTTTATTCGAGCTTCACCTCGATATAATACATCTATATTCAATGTTGACAGTTTTATCGAGCCTCACCTCGATATAATACATCTATACTCGATGTTGACAGTTTTATTCGAGCTTCACCTCGATATAATATATCTATATTCGATGTTGACAGTTTTATCGAGCCTCACCTCGATATAATATATCTATACTCGATGTTGACAGTTTTATCGACCGTCACCTCGATATAATACATCTATATTCGATGTTGACAGTTTTATCGAGATTTACCTCGATATAATACATCTATATTCGATGTTGACAGTTATCGAGCCTCACCTCGATAAAATACATCTATATTCAATGTTGACAGTTATATCGAGCTTCACCTCGATATAATACATCTATATTCGATGTTGACAGTTTTATTCGAGCTTCACCTCGATATAATACATCTATATTCGATGTTGGCAGTTTTATCGAGCCTCACCTCGATTAATACATCTTTGTTCAATGTTGACAGTTTTATCGAGCTTCAACCTCGATATAATATATCTATATTCAATGTTGACAGTTTTATCGAACTTCACCTCGATACAATATATCTATATTCTCGATATAATATATCTATATTCAATGTTGACAGTTTTATCGATCTTCACCTCGATATAATATATCTATATTTAATGTTGACAGTTACCGAGCCTCACCTCGATATAATACATCTATATTCAATGTTGACAGTTTTATCGAGCTTCACCTCGATATAATACATCTGTATTCGATGTTGACAATTTTATCGAGCTTCAACCTCGATATAATATATCTATATTCAATGTTGACAGTTTTATCGAGCTTCACCTCGATATAATATATCTATATTCAATGCTGACAGTTTTATCGAGCTTCACCTCGATATAATACATCTATATTCAATGTTGACAGTTTTATCGAGCTTCACCTCGATATAATATATCTATATTCAATGTTGACAGTTTTATCGAGCTTCACCTCGATATAATACATCTATATTCGATGTTGACAGTTTTATCGAGCTTCAACCTCGATATAATATATCTATATTCAATGTTGACAGTTTTATCGAGCTTCACCTCGGTATAATACATCTGTATTCGATGTTGACAGTTTTATCGAGCTTCACCTCGATATAATACATCTATATTCAATGTTGACTGTTTTGTCGAGCTTCAACCTCGATATAATACATCTGTATTCGATGTTGACAATTTAATCGAGCTTCAACCTCGATAAAATACATCTATATTCAATGCTGACAGTTTTATCGAGCTTCACTTCGATATAATATATCTATATTCAATATTATTTCGATAAAGTATAGTACTCAATGTTGACTTTTCTGTCTATATTAATCAGTTTAAATTTGAAAAACTGATACTTATATTGATGATACATATATAACATTCAATGTTGATATTCATATCATTATCGTCTATCTAATATTGAATGTTGAAATTAAGATAGATATAATATATAATATACCTGATGTTCAATGTTGCCATTGATATCGATTTCATCTATCGAATATTGAATGTTGAAATTAAGATAGATATAATATATAATATACCTGATGTTCAATGTTGCCATTGATATCGATATCATCTATCGAATATTCAACATATATGATATTCAATGTTGATATTCATATCATTATCATCTGTCTAATATTCAATGTTGACATTGATATCGATATCATCTGTCTAATATTCAATGTTGAAATTGATATCGATATCAGCTGTCTAATATTCGATGTTGCCATTGATATCGATATCATCTATCGAATATTCAATGTGATATTCAAATCGATAAATCCAATTTGATAAACACTTTTGACATTTATTTTAGATGCTGAGCAAGCATACAATTCTCCTGCGGCAAGTACGTACGTTACATACTTTATGAACTTAATTTTGATGCATAAAAATAATTTGGTATTCTAAGGTATTGAACGATAAATACTGTTGATATTCAAATTGCTACTTCTGGATTTGATGTAATACATGAAGCAATATTTATAAATGCTGACATTAAAAACAGTTGTTTACCTTTGTATTAAGGGGCACGCTCAAAATTGTATAAATACTTCACATATAACTGGCGAATGTATAGAAATCTCCCTGGGAGTTCGAAAATACTTAAAAATATACAGAATTTAGCAAAACAAAAAATAGGGGAAAAACATTACTTTGACCCACCACTTACATTGTTGGCCCACTTTTTACACAATAAAAGTTGGACATTTAAGTCAAAATGGCGAAATACATGACCCTCAAAGTGTGTAAAATACTGCATTTGACCCCTCTTCGTAATTGATAATTTTACCCCATTTGGTGGCCTGACACAAATGAAAATATCTTTCTTATTATACAGATTAATATGTTCGCGAATTTAATGATCAGCCATTTTACAAAATGCATATTACAGGTAGCGAGTTGCTGGATGTGGCATTCCTGGTTCATTTTTCAAGTAAAATCAAAAGAGACGCATTCAATAAAATCATCGATTTTATGAAGGCTACAATCCAGTATACTAACATTGACGAAGACAAGGTGAGAGTAGCTGCAGCAGTATTCAGGAAACGAGGGACGGTTCTGTTTGATTTCAACGCGTATTATACATTAAGCGATGTCAACGACGGTATAGGCCAAATATCGTATAACTACAGGTAAGAATAATTTTTTTTTTGTCTTTTTGAAAAAAAACCCTGAATAACTATTATCCTGGCGCCGGCGTCATCGTCGTCATTGCCGTCGTCGTTGTCCGCTTTAAGTTATATGTTTAGCTCAGATGTTTTTACTGTATCAGATCAAGCTATTTACATTTTAGTGACTTAATTTCATAAACACATGCTTATCATGTAATACAAACAGTAATGTATGAAGCCAAGTTGTATAAATTTACATAAAATAGGCTCCTAAACTTTAGGCTAAAGTGTTTTATTTAAGCTCCGGTTATTTTTTTTAAAATCTTTTTCATTTTTCAGGTATTTATTCTGTAATTTGATCACCATCATGTTAAAGAACTAGAACTAGCATATGCACCCATTTGCGGTTCATGTGGATTATATGTATGTCTTTGTATGAACACATTTACATATCGTTACAAGCATACATTTTATATTTTTGGTTAAAACAAATAAGTTTAAACCCCAAATAAACCAGTGAATTTTAACTGTGCTCAAGCAGACGTCTTTTCTGCAACAGATATATACGATTTATCTAAATAAATTGCATACACAACTGCCGACTTTGAAGGGAAAATGTGATATGTATTAGTTAAGATTTGAACTTTTCATTTTCAGCGTTTATTATCTCTGTATCGGCTGACGTTATTAAATATACATGTCTATGTTGCCGCCATTTTGTCCATAACGCCTGCTCTGTGTAGTCTATCCCGGAACCTGATATGTCCCGAATCAGGTCTGTTAACCCACAATGAAAAAGCAGAGAAGTCTATGTCTGTCCCACAATTCAAAGATATTGAACCCTTACTAAACTGTGACGTCTGCTAGGGTCACATATGTATCTAAAGCACATATGTAACCTAAAAGACACATATGTAACTGAAAGGGCACACTTGTAACTATTAAGAAAAAAAAAAACGACAGGGCACAAATGTAACAAATCGGACACAAATGTATGTAACTGAAATGGGCATATATGTAACTATCACGAAACACGTTAATTTTTTTACGCCTCCGTATATAACTGTGTATTCCTTTCTTATTAAATGATAAAGATAACCTAGTATATCAAAAATGCATGTACTTACTTGAATTTTCTTAAAACGACGCCATACCCAATTTTCGCCGGATAAACACTGTGATTGAGATGTTACATGTTGTTCGTCAAAAATATGGTATGGTAGTAGTTTTATATATATGCCTGTTTCAGTTATATATAGGATTTTGGTTACATATGTGTCCGATTTGTTACATTTGTGCTATGTCGTTTTTTTTCTTAATATTTACAAATATGCCCTTTTAGTTACATATGTGTCCTTTTAGTTACATATGTGCTTTAGTAACATATGTGTCCTTTTAGTTACATATGTGTCCTTTTATTAACATATGTGTCCTTTTAGTCACATATGTGTCCTTTTAGTTACATATGTGCTTTAGTTACATATGTGACCCGAAAAGACGTCATTCAAACTTTCAGTTGTGGCATCTGACTAAGCAATGTTAAGGAAGCCAAATTTGAGCACGTTGATTGGTCAGATGCTTCAACTGAACCAATCGGAAGAGCAGCAGGGTCCATACTACAGTCTATGATATACGCCATAAAGTATAAACAAATTAATACAGATTTCAATTGCAATAAAGTGAGTTAAAGTTAACGTTTTTTCCAAAATTGTTTTAGAGCTAAAGCAGCAGGAACGGCGTCCGGACTCGATGTTGTAAGGAAAGAGATATTTGTTGACAGGGCTGGAGAAAGACGCGATACACCAAACCTTCTCATCCTAGTAACGGATTCAAACGCAGATACAGAGGTATCTAAGACGATCAGGTCTGCAGAAAGTTTAAAAGGTAGTCCGTTTAAGATGTTTTTGTTATGGTTTCAGTATTGGTTTAAGGATTATAGGAAGGAATAGTGAAATATAGGATTAGATATATATAAACACTAATATATTTGTAAAAGGTAATATGTAAACGAACAATATTTAATATACACATATAGAGATAAGCAGTGCTAAAAAATGATAACAAGAAGTCTTTTAGAGTTTGGATTTATAAGCAGACCATGTTATGGCCAGGAAGTGGTGATATATGCCAATTTCACCAACATTGGCACATGTTAAGCACAAAAACTGGCTCTAATTTGAAACCATACACTGGCTCGGTATGTTGTAATAATTTAACATCAACTCTAAAACAAGCTCTTAGAACCACTCCCGATATCTTGCTAGATAAAACCGGTATTAAGCAACTTAGCAAATTCAGATACAGTGCTTTGGTAGAGGACAAACGATACGGTTCTGTAGGGTTAGGATGAATCCACGACCCTCAAAGCCGGGTCCAATTCTCAACCACGAGACTACGACCTCTACGTTTACTCAACGAGTAGGGCGGTAGTGCAGTGGAAAGAGTGTTGGCCGCTCATGTCAGAGGTTGCGGGTTTGATCCATAGCTCGACCCGATACCTCTCAATCATTTTTCTTCCAAGAAAGCGGACTCTAAAGCGGTTCCTATAAGCTTTGAACTTTCTTCGCAATTGAGCTAAAAATAAATTAGCATATAGCAACGACTAGTCGAATATATTATATCATTATTGAAACTAAAACATGATAGTCCTAATTTTTATTTCATGTATGTACATTTTTAAAACTGTCATTTATGATCAATTATGTATGTTTTACAGCCAAAGGAACAACGATTTATGCTGTTGGCATCAACGTTACCTACGAAGACGAATTGAAGGGCATAGCGACATCGAAGGACTTTACTACGTTTGTCAAGGATGTAAATGAATTGGATGGAAAGGAGTTTGACCTTCGTGATGCCTTTGTTGCATGTAAGTTGATATTGCGGTTTATTATATACTTAAAGGCCCAACACATCCTACCAGGGCAGAAATACCGTGTAGGAGTGGTTATTGTATAACAGCTAAGTTAAGTTTCAGTGTGCATAAATATGACTTAACTCTGCTGTTTAAGTCTATTGGAGAGTGTTTAAAAACATATCCTTGTGTTCATAATTTGAATGTATGAACTCACAAGCTCCTCCCTGGAATTTTAAGTATTTGGTATTTGGAATTTAACTTTCTTTTCAAACGGCATAGAACATGCACTTTTTTAAACAATCACATTCGACAATCAAACGTTTAAACAATAATCTGGTATATTATAGTATGCAACATTATAACAAAAACAATGCAGTGGTGACTTTAATTTTGCAAACAAGTGCTTTTATTTGAATCATGTATCAAATTATTTAAAACCTGTCCAAGAGCTATTTTGCGGCTTTTATCGATTCCACAACCCTCCAGTCCTGGGTTCGATACTCTATCGCGGGACCACGTGATGTGTTAATTTCTGTTACAGATTAACTTGCTTGGTCATTGAGAAAGGAAACACCCGATTGAGTCCGTTACATAGCAATGAGTTTGAGCACGTTGATTGGGCAGTTGCTTCAGGAAAAGTTTAAATGACGTCACAGTTTTGTTAAAATTAAATAGCTATGCATTATGAGACATGAGATTCCCTGATTTTTTATTGAAGTAAATAGACCTGATTCGGGAAACAGCAGGTTCTGGGACAGACTAACTTGATACATTTAAATATAAAAAGTGAAGTACGCTATGTTTAAATATGTGTTTATTTTATTTAGCGCTGTCTGGTAATATTTTTATTATATCTTTAGTAAGAGCAATGGCTCCAGTAACAACACCCTCAACGACCAGTTCCACATCGACCACTCCGTCAACTACATCTACTACAGGTACGTTTTATGTCTATATTCCAATAAATAAATGTTATATTTTATTTAAACATAATACATAAAGTGATGTGTAGCAATTTCAACAGCTTTCATGGCACAAGAAATTCTTCTAGTTATTTTTCTAAATTCAAAGAATTGTCGATATGTTTTATTTTAATATTTACAGAAATCTTAACGTCTCAGAACTCCAGAAAATGTTCGAATGTTCTCATATGTACATAAAAACATGATAATTTTAAGCATTTTCAAAAAAAAAATTTGCCCAACCGATTTACACAGCTCTTATTTCTTGGGCACAATAATCTACCGTCACTAAGGGTCGGTAATTGGAAAGTGAGACATTAGTAATATTGTTTTGATGTCGGATATCTTATCATCTATAGAAGCGATAACGACACCAAGTGAGTATGAGTTATAAACGTAACACATATTTAACGATGCACCGTATACAATGTATGACAACATGTGAAATAAAACAAACGAAAATATAAATCAAAACATTAACAAAATATTGATATCGGGGTTTTAATAAATATTCACAAGCCTGTCTAATTTGACTGAGATTAGTGTAGTATGATGCATTTTCAAGATGACATAATACAATGTCCAAAATATATATGATTGTTTAATTTGTTGCATATTTAAAATACATGTAAAAACGCGAAATTCGACCAATGAAAAGTGATAAGTGTCGCGTATTATCATTCTAACGTTGATCAAGATGGCAAAGACGGATCATGTCCCTTATATCAGAGCTATGCCTCTGGCATAATGCCCGGGCAAAATATCACATTTTATGTTGAATTATTTGTGCAAGTAATAGAGATATGTCAGTTGCTAGTTGCTTGGTGGAATTCTTGTTGATGCATCAGAAAAAAATCATAACTGTATATAGTTTTAATGTCTGACATGTAGATTGCTCATTTAAATATATAATGACACATGCACCGACTACCAAATTTGTGTCGTACTACAATACTGGTGTTCTGCGAACATCGATATCCAGTTTAAAGGGATCAGTTTCTTAAAATACAAAATATGGTTACTATTGGTTACTATTTGTTACAATTGGTTACTATTGAACTGTTAAAGCAGATTTATTTCGTAATGTAGCAAATTTTCAATTTCAACATAATTATTTACAGTTTTTTTGTAACGTTGTTGTTGATTGCAGTGTTCACATACAAATATAACAGTTTCATCAATACTTGTATATTATTTGATAAAAAGACAACAGCACAAATATTTTTTTTCGAGCACTGAATGCCATTAATGTGTAATAAGCACTTAAATACATATAGCACTTAAGTGAATATAACACTTAAATACATATAACACTTAAGTATATATATATATATATATAGTGTAATACTGAAATACAAATAACACCTAAGTTCATATAACATTAAGTAAACATAACACTTAAATTCATATTAAACTTACGTACATGTAAAACTTACGTACATGTAAAACTTAAGTACATAATATGTACTTAAAAATTCTCAACAATGTGATATTATTCTATGTACTGTCGTATATACTCGTAATGACGTATATAATTACATAAGTCTATAATGACATTGATGACGTAGTAAATATACAAATTAAAGTTAACTTCGAGTACTTAAAAATATTTCGTAAAAATTGGTGAATTCTTTGTTCAAAATAGGCTGTCAATTTTCGTTAGAAATGAAATGTAGTAGTTCATTTCGAATAGTACCAGCACGCACTGATGCCTGTGCCATTTTTGTTGTCAAACATTTCATACGGTGTATAGTTTCACATAACATACTGTTTGTTATCATTGTAAATTGTAAAAAATGCTTTTGTTTCTTTTCTATGTGTTAAACGTGTATATTAAATTAATATTTAATGCTTAATTTATACTCAAAATTTCTGTTTTGACAGTCTCAAATTAATGTTGCTTATTTTAACTTGTTTTTAATGTATACAATGATACCTCAATACCTACATGTAAATGTATTATATATGTCTGTTGAATATGGATTGCGAGCTTAATTTTGTTTTGCAGAAAAAAAACTGCCATGATACCTTCTATGTATAATATAATTCTTTCTTCCCTTCTTTTATATTCATAAAACTGCTTTATATGTATCGCTTTCATGTCCCGCTGCTCTTCTAACATGCGAATATGCGATAAAATGCGCCGTACTATGGCAAATTTCATGTAGCTTTTCAACGTCTCAATCCGTATATCTGTCGTTGTGGCACATTTTGACTACCGATTTGAAAATTTAGTATTTGATACCTTTGTCTATTTCTACATATCCTAAAGCACTCCACCATAACCACCTACTCTCTGTTTCAATTAAAGTATTTTCAAGCAATAGCCACAAGTCTTGCCTGTTTTAATCATGCAGTCCTCGAGACTTTATCCTAAGTCTTTGTTTACGAGTCATTTCTTTCTGAATGCCAGCTTTTCCTGTCATTCCAATACAATCAGTCCCCTTATGCACAGAAATGAATGCAGCCATGCCACAAGACAACTGCATGACACTTCAATGAGCTGTTCCCAAGCTTGTTCATGCTTGGAATGAAAGACAACACTCCTCGCTGATAACTTCCTTACTCCGAAATATCTCCAAAACTATTGTTTAAAATACATACATTATGTTCCAGACATCGAAAAGGAAGATTTGATATTTGATTTGATGAAAAATGAAATTGAGATTCCAACTAATGACTCTTTAGACCATATCTTGTCCGACGGTACCGATGCAGGAACAACACCTGTACAATCAAAGAGTGTATATGACAGCCAAAACGCAGATATCGTTTATCTGATCCACGTGAATAAGAAAGCAAAAAAAAAAGATTTCAAGAAATACCTTATGAAGTTTCTCGGTCATCTTGCAATGCGATCCGAACCTAACAAAGTGCAGTTTTCATTAGTGACTTATGGAAAGACTGCTGAGACTGTGTTTGATTTGACCAGTTTCTCAAAAAGGAAATCAATTAAGAAGGCTTTTAGAAAACCACCGAAGAATAAACGTTATAAAGTATCCGATTTAGCAGAGGCCATGAAGTTTGTGCGTACATCCGTTCTTATTCCTGAAAAAGGAGATATTGCCGAGAATCCAAACGGCATCATAATTGTAACTGATCAGGTATCTAGTGGCAAACACGTCACTGAAAGACTTAGAGAAGAGACGAATCTCCTACGAGCAAGCGGTGTAAAGGTATTTGCAGTTGGAATAGGGGATGATCCTTTGATAGAACAAGAAATGGAACTGGCGGCCAGTGAGCCCGGTGCAGGGTTGTCGTACATGGTCTCTGACTATCCAAGTCTTTTATCAGATAAAGGACTCATGAAGGGCATATCTAATCAATTCCAGCCTTTTTGTAAGTGAAGTAAATTGTTTGTTTCATATAATCATATAAGGTCTTTCTCATTCTCCTTCTTGGAATAATTCATAGTGTATATATCTGGCCTATCTCTTCTAATCAATTCTAACTAAACGAATACCATTTATTTTTATTACAATATATATCTTTCTATTGATATTATTGTGTACATGTCTGCTCTTTTAAATATATTCCATGTCTTTATCGGCAACATTTTCTTTTCTGCTTTTCTTTAACACGTTTCTAAAGATACTACTTGTAATATACGGTATATTATTTTCAAGCATGTGTTCATCAATTTATTGATCTATCTCATCGATTTAGATTTAAGGCATAATCTGCAAGCGGCATTGTGTTGACTTTGTCAAATCCAAAGCGCGTATTATCATATAAACAAATACTTTATTTAGCCACGTCTTCATACAGGCAAAGAGAGAAAATCATTATGTCGATTAAACATTCAGTTTCAGCTAATTCTAGTTCCAAAGCCCAGGGCTTATATGAATCACTTTCGAGTTTACTTGATGGAACAATTAATGAGTGCTGGTTACGAGAGGCAATCGGGGCCTAGAATTGACCCGCGACTTCTGGTGTGAGTGACAAACACATTTTCTCCCCACTTAAAAATATGATTGAACAAGCGTTCATTCAGTCTAAAAGAGCTTTGCGCATTAGTTGGTTAACAAAGTTGATAGTAATCACGAATAATGCTGCAAACAATGGACAAATCGTATAAATGGTACTTCGTTCAAGTATTAATAAGGCTCAATTACTACTCTTATGGAAATACCATCGCAATTAAGCTTGCAGATATAATAGTTGAATATAGAAGTGAAGCTCTCATGGAAATCGCGGTTAAAGTAGAAGATATGTTAGTTATCTTAAACGATGTCAAATTTAATCGAAACTCTTTTCCAGATCGTGATGAACTCGATGTTATAATTGGTTTGCATATATCAGACAATGTTACAATAAAAGACATAAAGAAGGGTTTACAACCTTTCCTTAAAGATCTGATTTCTTCTACGGATGTGGATTCTGGGGCTGTTAGATACTCTGTGGTTTTATATGGCCCCGATTCAAAAGTGGTTTTTGATTTTGCAAAGAATAAAAAACTTAAGAAGGTTCTGAAAGCAATTAGAAAACTTAAACCCAACGTTTTGAAAACAAAGGGGGCCAATGCTGTAAATCTTATAAATACGATAAAGACAGATATTCTGGTCAAGAAGAAAGGTGACAGACCCGATGTTCCAAATCTGCTGATTTTACTGACAGACTCGCCTTCTAGTTCTAATATAAAGGACGTAATTAAAGAGTCTACAGCATTAAAACAAACAGATACTAAAGTATTTTCGATTGGATTGAACAATGCTGATAGCAAGGAGGTACTAACACTAGCTAGTGAACCGACAGATCAATTTTCCTTTATCGGGAAATCGTATGCTGACCTTGTAAGTTCGAAGGTGTTGAGACAAAAACTCCGTGAGAAAATAAAAATATGTAAGTTTAATAGTAGTATGATTGTTAATGATTGCTAATTTTGATTGAATCAAATTGTTGTTAATAAGTTAATCTTCCAATAATACAGTTTCTATTTAATTTCTTTATTCTGTATCGTTAAACGAGAAATAAGCGCCACGAAGCTTTACATTGTCTAATTACTAATTAATAAAGTCAATTATTTAATTTATACGTTTTTTAGTTGCACTAATATTATCGTTGCTGTGCTTTACTGTCTCCTTATTTGTGTTCTGTTAAGATTTAATTTATTAATTAGTTGCAAATATCAAACCTGCGAAACCTGCAAAGAAAAAGAAGAAAAAGATTACTAAACCTACCAAACAACCGAAAACCACTACAAAACCGAAAACTTCCAAAACTACTAAACCACCAAAACCAACTGCAACAGTCAAATTAACAACACCCCGAACTTTCCCTTCTTCATCGTCTACACAAACAGCAGTGGAAACCGCTACGTCACCTACTATGCCACCTACTGCGTCATCAACAACATCGCGAAATCCCCCTACTACATCGACTAAACAATCAACTACTACGTCAACGCTAACGTCAACGTCTTCTTATGTTTCGTCGTATACGTCAGTTTGTAAGTTATGCATGATTTGTACTTAACATTGTCACGTGACTTCGTGCATGATTTACATCTATTGGCGAAAATATTAACAGCGTTGTTTGTTGTCGAATAACTATGTCAATAACGTATGTTTAGATGTCAGGCGTTTGTGAATATACTTATATTAACCTTAATGTTTTTAATATGATCATCAGATGCACTTTTAAATCATTTTGAACACACACATGTACTTATAAAGTAACGTTTTGTTCTAAATATTTGCCATTGTGATTGAATTATATGTAAAATTCATATTGTAAATGCTTTAGCTATGTTGTAATATTAAAAAAAGTGTAAAACAACTAAGCTTAATCCCATATTGATATTGTAAAGCTTCATTTTGTCTTCTTTTGAATTAATTTGTACAACATTATTCGTAAAGCACTTTGTAATTTGTCATAAAATATGAATGTTTCATATCTGTAAACCTTGATCATCCATTTAGACCTTTGACTGCGTTATTTTATTTTAGATATTTACACTTATTTAATAACCTATTCCAGTACCTGACATATCTCGATTCGGTCTGTTATACTCTTATGTAAAGGCATGGATTTCCCTGCCTGTCCCACAATGCATAGTAGTCTTTCCCGTTTGTCGAACTATGATGTAATTCAGCTTCCGCTGAAGCTATTTACCATTCAACATGTTTGTAGGTCATTGATTGGTAACTGTTTTCTATACTTTAGCTTATTAACTAACTAAAAATAATGAAGAAAAAAATTCCGTATTTGATAGGAAAAACTCTTCGAATAAAGTGTTGTTATTTATAAGGAATTTAAGTGTCTGTATATGATTGTTAAAAAGCAATATTATAATTATGATAATATAACCGTGTAATGGAGAACAAGCTTAAATTGACCAAAAACGTCAATCAGTTCTGATAACAAAGAATTCAGAATATGCACTCTTCTCATCAATTACTGCTTGTTAAATAATTTATTCTTAGTATATTCATGTTGTCATATGCTGAACCAAAACGCCTTCAAAATTATTATTCCCTTTATAGCAACGGTCTAATGGATGGTTTTGATGTGTTTACATACATAATAATTGTTTCACTGCTGAAATGTAATAACGTATATGTATATTTCGTTTTTTTCAAGCTATAAAGAATGAAATCACCAGTATGTTGATTTATTTTCGTACATTTGTACACCTTCTTCTTTCCATATTGCATGTTCTTTTTATTTAAAATCGATAATTTCAAATCATATACAGTCAAACCTGTGTATGTGGCCACCTCTATTGAGCAGCCACTTGTCCTAAGCAGCCACATTTGCTATTTCCCATTTCTATGATTTCAGAGCAAATCAACCTGTATTAAGCAACTACCTATCTTAAAAGGCTACTTTTGCTCCTTCCTTTCACTGGTTGCTTAAGACAGGTTTGACTGTATAGTATTGCATTTTATCCAGTCTTACTAGCTTACAAATTGATATGCGCCCCAATTTTCTCATTTGGGTATTTGACTGAAACTTGTTAGAGGATGGTCAATTTATATACGCATAAAAACGTTAATATATGTTTTACGTCTTACACCACTATAACATTACCGATAGGACTCCATAGGAATATTTATGTCCAAAACACAGTGAAAAATAGTGAAAAAAAAACAAACAAAATATGCAGCATATGTCTGGGTTGAGATTCTTCACTGACCAAGTTTTTTTTAAATTCATTGCTTTTGTGATACCTATCAATTTCCAGAGTAATGTTATGTCAACTATTCGCCCACGATGCGGTTCAAACCAACAATTCTGAAATGTCACAGAATTTCCAAGCATTCCGATATCTGCATAATATTTTCATTGGTGATTTCTAAAATACTGACCATTTAACACATGGTAGGAAAAATTATTCACTACAATAAAAAGCCCTGAAAAAGAAAAATAAGACAAATAAAGATTTATTTCTACCTCCTTGATCCGGAGAACTCAAGGGAAATAATAGTGGTGTGCTTTTTAGTCCGATTGTAATAAACACAGTATAGTAGTGTATATCTACTAAACCTTGTTCATGCCAAATTAAAATACAGGGAATGTCTGTCCAACAATGCATAACACTTTAACATTTATCAGAGTTATGATGCCATTCAGCTTTCGCTGACCAATCAATGTGCTCATATTCCACTGCTGTGTAACGGACTAAAGCATGAAGAACTGGTTCCAGTCTACAGTCTTAGATTATAGACATACCACTAAAGTTTATTCATAATATGTTTTCATTTTCACCTGCAACATAATTAAACTAATCATATTGATATACACCTATCAATGGAGTATTCACAATTATGTATCCGAGTAATGGATCATTTAAGGTAAAGTTTCATTTATACATGAATAAGAGTAAGGGATGTAGGTCACTGTCGTGTTTATTGTCGCAATTCACTTTCAGTTTTTTTTCTGCTGGTTGAAAGTACAACGAATTTCGCTTATTGCGGTTAATGCGACAGGCCATGGTGTTATAATAGGAGAGAGCAGCACAAGAATAGTATGAAGGACAATCTATGAAAACCCTTGAAATATATCTTCCCTGGAGATCTTCATACATTCCATTGAAAAATAAGATTCACAGCATAATCATGCTGAACAAACATACTGTTTATGTTTGTCTGTCTGTATGTTCACCCGTTCGCAAGAGTATCCGTTAAAGCATTTTTTTTCTAGTTTTCATCTATGTCAAATATCTCCTTAGTTGACCACTGTTTCAGTTTTAACTTCAAGGTCATGTGTAGCACAAACCTTACCATCTATGTTTTCCTTATTATGATTACAGTTTAACATACTGATATGTAGTTTATCTATATTTAGTTGAAAACACCTTTCCTAAAGATCTTTTTTATTGTGCATTATTTTTGTGTTTTTAGAAAAAAATCAACACCCGCTTTAACATTTTCATTTGAGAAACTGTTGGAAATTATTTTTTTAATAGAATAATCCATTCCCATATAAACTTG
Source organism: Panopea generosa (assembly GCA_029582155.1). NCBI lineage: Eukaryota > Metazoa > Mollusca > Bivalvia > Adapedonta > Hiatellidae > Panopea > Panopea generosa. The sequence goes on along the minus strand of CM055911.1, from coordinate 39,065,617 downwards.
AACACACAGAATGCATGTGCTAGTATTTTTTTTAGAAATAATTTCTCATTAGGTAAATGTACACGTATATAACTTAGATATTGGATTAGCAGGCAGGATATCCGACACGCTTGTACGATAATGTAACACCCGTGCTCGAAATATTTTATATTTAAATTTTTATAGTATCCTTACATTACTGAAACGTTTTTGTCATTTGGCAGTATACTGATTGTTTCAGATATTTACATTTCATAACAAATTAAAAGTTTTTTCTTCGAATTTAGGCTATTCAACTTGCTGAATTCGGAAATGTTTGTCATTATTTGGTGTAATTGCATGGTATTGGTTAAATCTGATTATAAAAAGATACTCAAAAGAGTATTTGACAAACAATACCAACTTTTGTTCATGCGGCAATGCTTGGTCATTTGCAGTGTCTGAAATGCCCGAATCGGGTCTTTTATACCCTATCGTATAACCATGGAATTGCCTGCCTGTCCCACAATTCAAAGCGCATTACGAAATTATGACGATATTCAGCTTCCGTTGAAGTAACTGACCTATCAGCGCTCTTGAATGCCGCTGTTTTGTAATTGTCCCTGCCAGAGACTTGGTAAATTGGTTACTAGTACAGGCCTAGTATTTACAAAACATCTTAAGTCACTATTCAGCTCAAATTGCATTACTTGTTTTTATTTTTGTTCTGAACTATTCCAACGTCACAGTTAATTATTATGCCAGTATACAGCTAGTCTTGTGAACAATTTAATTAAAAAAATATGCTTAAAGTTTTAAATAAAACAGTTTTACAATTTCAGCTTGAATACATACTCAAATTGAGATCTTTTGTGAATACGGGGCCAAATGGCATTCTTCAAAGACAAAACGATCCAACTGAAGTATACAGTTTGACAAATGCATCACGGAATGAACTCTGTTAAACGGACACACGGAAATTTTGAAATCAATTTATTTTCATCTTCAAATATTGTTTTAGTATGTCAACTATTTATGTCTGAAACCGCGTATCATAGAAATTGTTAACAGTTTAACAAAATATTGGCTTCACGTCAAATAATAATTGGTAAAAAAATACAAAATAATATAACAATAGAGTTTTTCTATCGTACCGGTACAAAAAACGTGATGAAAATAAAATACGTATAACGTTACATATGACGTTACATTTGCGAATTATTTCAGAATTCCTTTCAACTTCAACGTTTCACAGAATGTGTGCCTTATCCTTCCAAAACACGATTTGAATTTTCACACATTACTAGGCATTTTAATGTTATGTTAACATCATGCAGATAAATATATACTCTTAAAAAAAGAGTGTAGTGAATACATATTAAAATTAAAGTGTGTCCCTTTAATATAATATTATATAGTTTTAATGTTAGTAAAGTAGAAGTAGTTGATTTTTCTATAAACCAAAACATTATGTTTAATTCAAGATTATTAAGTAATCATAACAGGTATAGGCATTAAAATTACTTGCATGCTGAACACGTCAATAGTATATTTATATTAAATAACTGTTATTCATAATATTCATAGTTCATATAAGAATGAATAAGCACTTGCATCACAGTTGTATCACATATTGAGTTGCACAATTGCATATAAATTTTAAATAGGATAAATGTAACAGATACTTTATTGTATGGTTTTATGAAAAAATTCCATTATTAGTTCTACAGCATCTTCTATATATTTTACAGCTTCAAAGAGATTACCTCCATTATCAGGTGAGCTTACGAAGAAATTGTTTGTAGTTCTATTGTTTTCTAAATCAAAGCTTTACTTTGTCACAGCGACCTACAATACTTCCATCACATTTGGTGTTAGATGTAATTATAGAAGTGTCTAGTCTAGTCTAGTGTGACTATATGTTGTAGCCAGTTACTTGTAGAAAGACGGTAATCTATTCAGATTCATAAAGGAGTCTCCCTTCAAAAGTAAACGTGGATGCCTTATATAACGTGTGAGGTGATGAAAATAGCGTTAAAGCCCATTTACATAACTACCTTGTTTAAATTGAATTCTTAAAGAAGAAACCGTTTTAAATATGGGTCATTGTGCTGTCTTTACACATACACGTACATATCCCTTTAAACGAAGTCCTCCCTTGTCAAGACATCTAGAACTCATACTGTTTATTCTTAGTTTATCCCAGAACCTGATATCTCCCGAATCAGGTCTATTAACCACCAATGGAAAGGCAGAGAATTATATGCTTGTCCCACAATTCATAGCAGTTGAACACTTACTAGACTGTGACGTCAAAAAACTTCCAGTTGAAACAACTGACCTATCAATGTGCTCTAATGCGGCTTTTCCAACATTGCTATTTAACAAACCCAATCGGGAGAGCTTGGTCTCTACTACAGATTAATTTATTCTCATGGTTAAGGTCGTAAAGTCTATTTTTAGGACAAATTCACGATAGAAGTGTTGCGGATAGCCTGTATAATGTGTCAGTAAAAACAAATGCATTTGCTCAGATGTCTCATTTCAAGCATACACTATTTCACTAACTGACAAAAACTCCATTTTCATGGCAATTCAAAATGATATTGTAATAAACAAACGTTTGAATAGATCATGACTTGTCATATGCAATACTTTCTTTACTTGAAACAATTATGACGACACAGCTTTATGTAGATAGTGAAAATAATGACTACTGAATGGATTGTATGAATACACTTGCATTCCGTTCAAATATCACTTTATTTTTACTTGAAATATCTTAAAAAAACTACTTTGCTTTTTTCTTAATCAATGCATATTTGGTTAACTTGAAATCAGTACGAAACGATATGACGATGTTTATAATGCAATCTAAAATAACTGTTACGGAAGCAGAGTTAGAGATTTTTTTTATTTATTTACAGGAAGTGAAGAAGCCGATATCGTTATAGCGGTACATTTGTCACCACGTGCCTCACCATTTGACTTTGGTGGAGTTCAGGAATATCTGAAAAATCTAGTTTCCGGATTAGATGTTGAAAACGGTGAAACGCAGTTGGGTATCATGTTCTATGCTGCGGACCCTGAAGTTTTGTTTCATATAAACCAGTAAGTTAAAGTCACTAAGTACCAAAAAGAACCGTTAGATGGCACGAGTGCAGATTTGACATACATCTTTGCATGATTCAATTCAGAGAACCTTTCTAGATTTTCGCAGTCACCACTGTATTGATTTTTTTGTTATAGTTGGCATACTACTATACTTTTGTTAATACATTAAATTATCAAAACAAATTTTTCATAAAAGTTATATGCAGTTTGAAGTAAAAGTTCAACTCCAACTGCCTGATTTGATATTCTATGGTGGAGCTTGTGAGTTTATGCCCTCTAAAATGAACAAACGCACATGGATCTGTGTATCACCAGCAGCATGCTTAAGTAGGCGATTAGCACACCGAAACCTAACTGACAGGTACGGAATACAGCTGTTGTATAAAATTTCTTGCTGACCGTACATATACAGTATCATTGACATTGACACGCACTGCAGTTTTAATAATAAGAGTGAAAAACTAACAAAATACAAATTGACATTTCTCATTATAACGAAAATCTCTAATGAATTGAAAAAAAATGTTTACATGAACATAAATGTGAAATAGAATTATTTTCATTAATTTCTCAGTTATTTCCCTTTAACAAAATATGAACGAAGTTAATGATTTAATACAAACTGTGGTAAATTAAAAGTAGTCAGTGACAAACATTTCGTTATAAGCACGAAATTAATAGTTTAAATACAAACTGTGGTTAATTAAAGATAGTCAGTGACAAACATATCGTCATAAGCACGAAATTAATAGTTTAAATACAAACTGTGGTTAATTAAAGATAGTCAGTGACAAACATATCGTCATAAGCACGAAATTAATAGTTTAAATACAAACTGTGGTTAATTAAAGATAGTCAGTGACAAACATATCGTCATAAGCACGAAATTAATAGTTTAAATACAAACTGTGGTAAACAAACGAACGCCGGCTCTGTATGGATATAAACAACCGGTGCTATCAAGTCGTCATGCAAAACTCGTATTTTAGTTAAAAAATGTAAAACACCATTCCGTAGCATTATATCACGTGGGTTTGCAACCGTAAGAACAGTAACCATTTAATGGTTATATTATGCATAGCTAGAACGAACTGTGTCCCTTTATGTAAAACAGACAAAGATCAAAATAATGAAATATTTGGATACGAATATAAATGTACCGTTGACCGAAAAAATATTACTTTTTTATCTTTTAGATATACGTCAATGCCAGAAATCTTAAAAGAAATAGAAGGCATGGACCCCTCCAAAAGATCGTTCCGTACCGATGCATCAGGGGCCCTCATGCTGGGACGACAAATGCTAAGCAGTTACTTTGATAAGCGCGAAGGTGTACCAGCAGCACTTATCTTTATAACGGATCAATCGTCAAATGAAAACTCTGATCTGATAGTAAGTGAACTTGATTAAATATGGTCGAATAAGTCTTAAGCAGTCCGTTAAGGGAGTAATTTTATAAGATTATATCTTCCGTTCTAATCAATAATTGAACTTTTCTTGATTGCATGTTTATTTAAAATTGAATTGAATTGAATAAAAATGTTTAAACCAAGGGAAGAAACAAAAGTTGTATTTTAAAACAGAGTGTTGCTTAATACAAATTATTTGCTCGGAAAGCATAGAATTGGAAATGTCAAATGCGGCAGCTTAAGACAGGTGGCTACTCAATAGAGGTGATCGCTTACACAGATTATTTCATAAGTAATGAATACAGTATAAAAATAAGTTAATAGTTTATTACAGTAGTTTATGTGAGTAGTCATAAATCCTTAACTAGATCCTACTCATATAAAGCTATCAGTTCATGAATGTAAATATGTAAATTGTCCGTCCAGTCCAGATGTGTTGCATGTTAATCCATAGTATATTAGTCATCGTCGACACCAAATTTATTGGTTTGGTAGAGGCCTTGATATTGTGTCTATGGTTTGCATTGTAGCTAGCCGCGCTCGCTGTAGTTTTTTCTGTACATTTATGTCTTTGTAATTCACATATAATACTCTCTCTCTCTCTCTCTATATATATATATATAAAAACCGATATCATTTATTATCTAATTCATATAGGAACATGAACGCGATCGTGCTGCTGAGGAAGGTACTGTGGTATATTCAATAGGTATCGGCATAAATGATAAAGCCGAACTTGAAAAACTGGCTACATCACCTGACAACGTAATGACTGTTTCAAGGTACGGCGAACTTTCGTCGACGATTAGCGAAATAAAGAAAAAGATACTAGCATGTAAGTACATCAACTATTGACATAAAATATTGTATATTCAATGAAATACCTAAATTTATAATAGCATACAATGTTGTTTTATATATTGTATATATATTGACAATATGTACTGAACGGAACAGCTAACCCGCCACCTGACGTATTTTCTCAAAAAGTATCAAAGCAATTTCCTTTAAATTTAAACTTGAATAAGACAGAACATTAAGGACAGTAATGACAAAATACACTATTATCAATACATAGCTGTCTGTTAATGTCGTTTACAAATCTTAATAACGCTTTTCAATATTTTGACGAAAATATTGGAAATACAAAAGTGGCAGGTTAGCTGTTCAGTTCAGTCTATAACATCGTAGATCATTTAGAAAAGTTTTTTTTTCAATTGGTAATTGGATTGCTCAACAATTACGTAAGGGGAACTTCAGGGTATATAATATGTTGTAATTGTAATCAACTGTTTCAAAATGCTTTATATGGTTTTCAGTAAAATGAAATTATTGGAATTAAAACCATATATTGCTTGAGAGCAGAAAATGGTCATGTATGGATGTGTTGTTTATATTATATATCAAATATTAAACAATCTAAATATACTTCAAACGGGGCCCATATCAACGAACGGCATCGCAATATGGCAGAATTTATCGCAAATTTGTCATGGTGTCTGTTGTCATTAATGTTTTAAACAGCTGAAAATGTAAATACAGTGTTTTATGACTTACCATGTAAAGGTTTTACATAATTGTACCGATAAAGATATGTATTTCATTATGATATGAACATTACTTACTTGGCGCGGAGAGCGACTATCGCTCCGCCAACTGACCAAATGACGATGTTTGTATAAGTGAATACAATGTAGTGTATATTAATAGACTATTCGCTTGTCTAAGAAAAATGTTGTCTCTTATAAACAATATCGCTCGCTGATTGGATTACCGACTTGTTTGATTGAGAGCACGCGTCAAGTAAATTGCTTTAAGTGACGATAAGCACATGCTACATGTAAATAAGGATATTCTTCTTTGTGAGGCACACACTTTTGGTCGAAGTCAAGATACACCTGAAACAATCTCTTCTTTTTTTCAGTCAGAGCAGTTGGACAAGTCACCACTACGAAGGCACCAAGTATGTATAAATTAAGTTTCTTTCAGTATACAACTTCAGCTATTGTTCGCATATTTGCAGTAGTTTAATACAGTCTAACAGTCAGAGAAGTGTAGTAAACTACTTCTGCCGTTGTTGTTATATTTGCAATGTTTCTAGTACGTGTTTGCTTAAAAAATCAAATACAGTTGAAATGATAGCTAATGCTGCAAACATTTCACTATAGCGTTACCTGTTACTATTTGCCCGTTGACGTATTGATGTTGTAAACTAAGACAAGTCTGTTGTTTTCTGTTCATGGTTTGGTTCGGGCTTCCAAGGTAGTATGCCAAACTCTACTCATCTGCAGCAAAATTCCAGTCTCTTTTTAAAATATATCAAACCAAACTGCGCAGGACTCTTTTAGCACATCAATCGTATTACCGTTGATGAGAAAGGAGTGCAACTCATGAAGTGGTAGTACATGCTTATGTAATACATATAAAAAAAATACTGTTTGATTTCAGCAACAACCACCACTACTACTACACTTGAACCGCCCATCAAAATAACACTACCAGCACCAACACATGGTAAGCCCTATTTTTATTGTTCATCGGTAAGTATTTATTTATTACATAAGGCCCCCAAAATCAAATCAATTTCAATTAAGAAAATAGATTAACATAATTTTCATTATTTGTAAACAGAAACAGTAAAAGCACAATGTTAAAATCCTCTTTTCTTTGCTAGCTTGTTTACAGTAAAAATTAAGATTTATTTGAGCCCCTATTTTTAAGAAAAGCCCAAGTCTTGGATATAAACATCAAACTCAATATTTTGTTGTATGAAGTCCTTAAAGATATGGTGGGAGGGTGGGTGGAATATTTGTGATTTCAAACAGAATACGCTCAACATTACATCAGTATTTTTCACCATATACGGTAAGTCCATGTGCTTTGTCCCGTAATGTTGTATGTTTAATATATATACGCACAAACAGTACATAAGTTACACATTATATCATTATTATCATTTACCATTATTTTTATTGTAAATCCATATAATCATATATAAAATATATTCACTTGATGCGGAAGATATTATAAAAAGTGCAATCTTAGCTTTCATTTTTAACTATTCATCCATTAAAAAAACTCATCAAACACGAAGAACAAAATAAACAAACCCATCGTGATTGGATGTATGATATATGCAAAACAATATAACACCACGTATCTCAAACAATACAATTTCGAAACGTATATGGAAAAATAGTGATTTATTTATAAAATACGAAAAGCATTGTACATAAATATTTATATATGATTATTCATGTTACGTAATTTCAAACTTATGTCATTCATATTACATATAGTTTCTTTGACACCCTTTTAGATATTAACAATGTTGCTCAAGTGTTTTCATTCAACTAAATATACAATAACTCCTGTCTTAAGCAGCCAGTCAAAGGAAGGAGTAAAAGTGTCATTTTAAGACAGGCTGTTTTTTGATACCGGTCAATTAGCTCTGAAAACAGAGAAATGGGTAATAACAAATGTGGCTGCTTAAGACAGGTGGCTGCTCAATAGATGTGACCGCTTTCTCAGGTTTGACTGTTTTTGTCGTTTCACCATCAACATTTACTTATGTCTTCATTTGAAGTTGAATAAGCATGATTTTTTTTTCATTTATTTAATCAATGTAAACAATTATAAAATATAGTCACTGGCATCGATAATACTATAACATTTGCTTAATTATTTGTAAAGGATAAAATACCTACATGGTTAAAATAAAAAATAATTACGTTATAAAATTGTCATGAATAAAAAACAACAAAAAGCTGACGGAAATAAAACCTTAACTTGTAGTAACTCGGTATGTTTACATTGTATGTGATTTCATTACCTCAACTTGCAATGATTCATTATCTGAATATCGGAGCATTCTTAACTTAATGTGAATACATAATGTTCTGCAGCATGCCAATATTGTTTTGACCTGTGTTGTTATGTTTATCACAACCGTGTCTATACTTACATCGAATTCAAAAGAAATTAAACTAACAATTAAATTGACGAACTTTAAATTATATACTGGTATTATATATACACATTATTTTAAAGAAACTAAACACAATAGTATTAGCATCAACAACCAAAAGATCTATATATAACTTAGATAGTAGAAAGGTCGTTAATATGATAAAAAAAAACCTTGAAAATCACGGCTTTACAAATTATATTTAAAAATATTGCTTTACATACATTTGTATGTTAGAGTATAAATATAACATATGAACACCAAAGAACAAATGTCGTGTGGAACCTTTTGTAGTTTGTTATAAAAAGAAAGACAACTTAAGAAGATAATATGCATTATTTTCTTAATGACTGACGGGTAACCTCATTCTTTTATATAAAAGTAAAAATAACTGAATTAATATATTTAGTGTTGGGTATACTGTGGAATTTTGTATCAGCAACTGGTTTTGTAACCACTTTGCATATATCTTCTTGTATTGTGTACGCTTGATCTATACAAGTTGCCACCGCCGTCACCTACCGTGGTACTCAGTTTTGGTCGTGTGCAGTATAGACAGAAAAGATGGATATATAGAATGTCACCTTGTTGTACTTCATATTTCAGGGCTAAAGATATTAGACAGTTAGAAATTATTACGTGTGTGCATTTACATGTGTATTTATGATATTATCTTGATTTGTTCCGGTTTTACATGAAGATGTTTTCTTAGTTTATATCTAGATAGTAATTATCTGTTGCTTTTTTTTTTCACAGATATACTAAACTTCGAGTGATATTTTGAAACATGTGTTTTAAGTCTTAATTCATAATTATAGTTTGTTTTTATTCCAGTTCTCTCGTTGGATAATCTTCATTTCTTGCTTCAAAATAATTGCATTTAATTTATTTAATTTAGATTTCGACGAAAGTGTAGTGGATTTTCCAGATATTCAAGCAACTATATACACAATATTGTACGAAGTTATGCTATTTGTCATTGTAAATTGGTAGTTTTAATGTATATTTAGTAAATATTTTTCACAGCATATTTTATTTTCAATTTATTTATACACTTCAAGAGATATTCGGATTTTTGTTTCAGTAAAAACGATATAAACTGGTTTACATTGCCTGTACTTTGTACACAAGTGTGCATAATAAAGCTATGTCTTTTTTATAAGATAGTTTAAGCATGATTCGTTTAAGATGTAAATAAAGATATTGGAATTTGAGGAAAACAATTTACTGTTAAACCAGATGTTATTGATGTTTTAATATATATATATAACTGGTTCAAATTTTCTTCATTTCACACAAATTTACACAAAACTGACATACGAATAAGATATTTAATTGGTTGTACAGTATAGAAATGTAGATGTTAATAAAGATATAAAGATATTGAACGTTCAGAGACACAACTGTACAAAGGAAGTTTTAATAGTAACAATTGGCTTATTAGTTTTACAAAATGTTCACAAAACTTACATACGTATAGGATTGTTTATGCATGAGTTGAACAAGATATAAATATAGATGTAAAATGACGATATTGAACTTTCAGAGACACGACTATATAAACCTGATATTCAGGATGTTTTAATGGGTGATCAACCAGTATTACCCGCTGGTAAGTGCTTTATAGTTTAAGCAAGCGCTTTATAGCTGGACATGGGTTTTAATAATTCTAATCGTATCGCAATATCTAGACAACTGATGGCCAATTTGGTTCGGTTTTGAGATTTTTTTTTGTTCCCTTATTATCTAATCGGTATGTATTTGTTCTTACTTAGAAAATAACGTATTACTTTCAATCAGTCGGCAGCTTTAAATTAAAAGTGGCATTGTATAAATGTCGTTACAAAGACAGCAAATGTTTTAACAAGTTTTTTTGTTTTTTTACTAGGTGCTCATTAATGTATTGTTGTAGTTATAACTTTGACTCTCATGATACTTAGATCAGGACATATGATTGACGTCACAGCATACTGTGTTCAAGTTCTGTGAAACCAGACTGGTTGATTCGCCATCAGTACAGTGTGTAGCGTCATTTATCAAGACACCTTTTCCGCATATGTTTAGTGCTAGTTCTACCCAGGAAGACTTCGAGCCTGATTTGTATTTATAAGTTGTAATAACTTGCTTCACTCTCAAAGTAAACTAAAAAAGAAGAGGTCGTGGTCAAGTGGTAGAGCACCGAACCCATGATTGGAGTGTTGTGGGTTCGATCCTCCGCCACGGCTATATGTGGTGTCCTAAAGCAAGACACCTTTTCCGCATATGCTTAGTACTGGCTCTACCCAGGAAGACTTCAAGAGTGATTTGTCTAAGTTGTAAGAACTTGTTTCATAATCGAATTAAAATAAATAAGTCTAAACTAAAACTAACTTTAAAAGTTTAAACTAATATAAGTCGTTTATATGACCTCCGTTTAAGGATTTAAACATGTAATCAATAGTAATGTGTACCAATTTTTAACTAAACGTTTTTTGTTCTGAAACCAATCCGATCTTAGTTGTTTGAATTGTTTTTACTTCTGAAGATTATGGATTATTCTGTATATGCTGACATTGAGCTTTATTGGTTACAGGGTCATGTATTGGTACATTTATGGTTTAATTATTGTGAAAAATATCCATTATTTATGATTATTTATTGTGTAAATTCCATTATTTATTGAAATTAATTTTTAAATATCCAGTTTTATTGTGAAAAGTTTAGTATTTATATTGAAATTTTGAGGATTTATTAGTATTTATTATAAAATGCATATTGTATATTAGTATACAGTGTGTAAATGCCAGAATGTATTAGTATTTATGTGATAATTCCATTATTTATTAGTATTTATTGTGAAAAATCCATTATTTATTATGTATTCATTGTGAAAATTCCTGTATTTATTAGTGTTTATTATGAAAATTCCATTATATGTGAGTATTTATTTTGAAAATTTTAGTATCTATTGTGAAAATTTCAGAATTTATTAGTATTTATTATAAAATGCATATTATATAAAAGTATATAGTGTGTAAATCCCAGAATGTATTAGTATTTATTGTGAAAATTCCATTATTTATTAGTATTTATTGTGAAAATTCCATTATTTATTAGTTTGTATTGTGAACATTCTATTATTTATTTGTATATGTTCATAAAATTCAATTATTTATCAGTATTTATTTTGAAAATTCCGTTGCATGTATTTGCAATGGCATCCAATGTTAATAATGCTAATTTCTTGTATTAGAGAAAATAAAGTAGACTGCATTATCATTATATAGTTGAATTATAATCTATGGTATACTGCTCAGTTTTGTAGTAATGTTATGATTTATCGTGTTTTATGTCATCTTTTTCTGGTTTTGGATAAAAATATATCTAATATATGTGAACATAGTTTAGTTGAGGTTCACACTTTATATAAATAGCGTTTGATCGTCTTTCGGCTGTAGTGACGTTGGCAATGCTGGATAATTAATCTTAACATACCTTTGATCTAATTGTGGTTATATATTATATAATATATTGGTTTATATGGTACATACATTGAATTGCAACGACTATAGTACTGTCAGTTATTTGATATGTAAATAATTTTTATAATCGAAAATTTAGGATCTGAGCAAGACATTTTATCTGAATTTCCTAACTGGTTATACAACAGCGTACGCGAGGTTTATTTGCAAAAGCTTGTTTCACTATCGATGTGAAATACATTGATTTTAAATTAAAATATATTTATGATAGTTTTTTTTCTATATTAAGTAAATATTGGGTCGGTAGTAATCGTTTTATAGTCACAAATGCTTCAAAGTATTTCAATAGATGAATCTTTATTTGATGTCTTTTTGCCTAATACCTTAAAGCAATTGGATTATTGTTTATCCTTATAGTTTCTCGAAATAATTTAATATTATATCATTATATATTACATACACGTAGAAAAAACCGTAATCATCTATCTGAACAGGAGTTGAAACAGCGTTTAATAAAGAATTAAGTTCATATAAAGAGTCTTACCATACTTGTTGAAAAAGTCAATAGTTCCCTTGTATTCTTTTTTTCTGTATTTATACAAAAGTGAATTTCAAGTATATTTCTGTCTTAAAGCACAACTTCTCTCTGAAAAGTCAATATGTTACTTTTATTCTTACTTTCACGTGCATTTCAAGAGTAGTTCTGTTTTAAAGCATATTTACTCTTATTTCTATCTTACATGAAAAGACAACTCTTTCCAGATTGTAGCCGGGTACAAGTCGATATAATATTTCTCCTTGATACCTCCTCAAGCATGGCTGGTTCCGACTTTCGTCAAATGATTCAATTCGTAAAATACATTGTCTCTAGGCTCGATATCGATAACGGACTTTCCCGAGTCGGGGTTTTCACGTTCAGCACCTCGGCCAGACTCGAAATTGCCCTCAATCAGTACAAGACGAACAGAGAAGTTCTGATTGCTATTGATAAAATTCGACAAAGATTTGGGAATACAAACACTGCTGCTGGACTGCGCGCAATGGCATCAGAGGGCTTTACGAAAGTCAACGGTGACAGAAAAGAAATTCCAAATGTTGGAGTTCTTATAGCAGACGGATTACCTAATATGGAAACACATCAGACGTTTAATGAAGCAATGAAATTAAAAGACGATGGCACACTTCTCTATGCATTTGGTATAAAACTGACTCGATACCGAGAATTTCAAGGAATTGCGTCATCTCCCACTAATAGAACAGCCGTGTTCCTGCCAGATTTTGCTCGTCTTGCAGCGTACGCTGGCAATTTCCGGCGGATGCTGTGCGAAGGTACACTTGTTCAGTATTTATACGTCTGGTGATGAATTGCTTTATATGTGGTCACTGCTGCACATGATTCATTGAAAATCAATCAACCAGCTTAACTTGTGAATGTTGCAGAGTACATGTGGTGAAAAGGTGCTCACGTTATTCCGAAAAATTGTCCATGTACGGTTTTGTTCACATAATGAATCGACAAAACTTTCTGTGAATACTGTTGTCCATATATGTTACATTTGCCATATGCTTACAATGTAAACCCATTCTGATTGGTTTAATGCAATAAACAACAACATGATATCAACTAGTATTCTTCCAGACACTCCAAAATTGTTTTATCGAAATTGCACTGAAAATATATAAATTTCATAAAACCGCTTGCATACAATCTAAGTCTTCTCAATCATTGAGGTTTAACTTTCTATCTTTAAATAATCTGTAGTACGGGTCCTGCTCTTCCGAACGGGTCCGTTATATAGCAATGTTGGGAAAGCCCCATTTGAGCTCGTTGATTGGTCAGTTGCTTCAAGTTTAGTAAGCGTTCAACGGTATGAATATTGGGACGGGTATAGAATTCCCTGCTGTGGTAATTGACCTGATTCGGTAGATATCAGGTTCTGGGATAGACTAATGTTTAGGTATACTTAGGACGCAAAACAAATAAACAAAAGAAACAGCGGATTAACGCCCTCGAACTATGTTTAAAAAGTATTTTTTAGTAAGTGTAGACGATTCTCTTCAAATAAAGACACTATTTGATTCAAAGTAATGGTTTTAAAGGAATACATAGCTTCAAAAAGGTCATATTAGCAGATATATTTAACGACCTTAACTTTTTATATCAAACAGATATTTGCACTTTGGTATCATAAAATTTTTAGTTTTAAAAGGAGAAAGTATGTGTAATTCATATATTTATTTGTATAAATCATACCTCATAAATTCACAATATTGCTTTGGAAACACGATGCAAATATATATTCTCATCTTCGTGTACGTATTCAACCGTTAATCAATTGCAAATATGTCCTCGTTCGTAAATTATACGTTTGTCAGACATTAGATACACACGCTTCATCATTTCTTAAACTTGCCTCACATCAATATCCATGTACAATATCCATGTACAATGTTCTATATTTAACTTACATTTACTTAAAGGGAATATATCATGATTTTTTAAAAAAGAAAAATTGGCTCAAAATATTTTTTTTCATTATATACTCACTGATACCGCAATGCAAAAACGATATCTATATAAACATGCCAAACTATTATATTGTAAACGAATTTCATAACTTGGGCTACGCGCCTAAGTTAGACTAAAATAGATTTCCCGCTTAAAATTGGAACATATTTTGTGACGTATTAAATGAGTCACGCGATTACATTTGATTTAAATTTTATCCGTAATACAGGTTTACACGTAATACAATTTATTTCATCTTAGAAAGTGTCCAAATGACGATATGAAGGTAATTAAGTGCTGTCTATGTTTAGAATTGGAATTTCGTTTCAAGATTTAGCATTCCAATTTAAATATCGATTATGTCACGTTTGGTTAAATTTTACATACCAAACCATTTCGACTTTATTGCTGAATGATAATGACATGCTCTTTATCTATTTTTTCAAATAATTTTATGTTTTGAGACATTTATAGTGTTTTTTTTTCGGATATAATCCCTTTAAATGTTTAAATATAATATATATTTATACACTTACATTATGTTACCAATCAAGATTAAACAGTTCATAAGTACCGAAGATAATCTGTTTAAATTAAAATAAACGTTATATATCTTATAAAACGAACGTGGCAATATTAAACTTTTTTGTATATAATGAGGAAGTTAGTATTTTCTAAATAATGATCAGACCATGCTATTTCAATGGTATATGTATCGCAAAACCCCTTTAAGATGGGTAATATTAAGCAATGTAAAACAGTTTAAACTATTAAAACAAAGAACTATTCGCCGGTCACACTTAAATCAATTTAAATTGTTGATATGATGTATCTTACAGATTGCCCTCCTTCTCAGATAGATATTGTTTTCATTCTTGATTCTTCAACCAGTGTCGGTAGCGGCAACTTCAATAAAATGCTTACTTTCGTCAAGTCAGTGCTGGCGAATGCTGACATCGATTCCGGTGGCATAAGAGTTGGTCTCCTCACGTTCAACACACAGCCAGTCATAAGGTTTCATTTAAATGATATAAAGGACAAAGCTACCCTTATGAGGAGAATTGGTGAAGTACCATACTATTATGGTAATACAAACACTGCCGGAGCGCTCCGAACAGTGCGCACTCAAATGTTTACCGAGCGAAATGGTGACAGAAGAGGCGTTCCTAACCTTGCTATTGTCGTAACTGACGGCGTGTCAAACATGAACTATCAACAGGTGAAACCGGAATCTGTACGACTGCACACTGAAGGGGTCCAAGTGATAGGGATTGGGGTGAATATAAAAAGTACTAAAGAATTGGATATCATAGCAAGTGAGCCTATTTCGGAGAACAGATTAGATGCCGGCGATTTCGACACACTTCATGGGATAACTCTCGATCTTTTCCCGACCAGATGTACAGGTATTAAGGTGGTGGTGATTATGTTTGGAAAGGCTGTACCATTGCCAGCTTACTGTTGTGCGAACTCAGACTCGCCTCAACGGTTTTATAATAGAGCATATAACACGTGTTAACACGCAATGTTGAAAGGATGAACACACGTGTTTCACAACGGCATATGTCAAAACTTCACCATGCCTTTGCTACATGTATATAAAAAGCTGCAAACGGTGTTGTACAAGCTGATGATTCCATCGCCAACTTGTCACGTGATGTTATATTACATAATGTTCTAGCGCTTTCTTTGTCATTGGCTTGAAATATCGCACATTGTGTATGTATGTAATAGTGTCCATAAAAGGAAAGACGCGAAAGCTTTTATTTAAAAGAAAGCCAGTAACACTATCTCACATAACAATGAGCTATTTTATAAATACAAAGAAACTGTAAAAAATATTTTTCTCAAGAAATATCCTCGCTCTTTCCTTGCCGTGTTTTGTAAAGTAAAATATCCTAGAAAGGACTACTCTGAGTTGGCTTGATTTTTTATGTTTAGGTTTCCGGATCAGTACATTGTGTTTGCATTGTTATGAAGGTAAATCATGTTTCCGTATTCCGTGTGCTCATACTGGTATTTTGTATCTTTCGTTTTTTGTCGCGGGATGATTTGTGGTGTGGACATATAATCTTGACTTCTTGTATTGTGTTTGCATAATAATGGAGGTGTAATTTGTTCCTTATTCCGCATGATGCTGATGTTTGTATCTTGTATCTGTTGTTTCTTCGTGCGGGATAATTACTGCTGTAGATAAATCAATAAGCTTTCCTCCATTGTTTATATTTGTTTAACGATTCATCTGTTACGTTTATGCCGATGTTCCTTTTCAATATTCTGTATCTGTTTCAAAAATGAGAGCATATACTTAATTTACACCTTCTTAATGGTGTCGAATTCATTACACGAACTAAAGACAGTATAACAATGTTTTTTTCTTTCGATAATGATAGTGTCGATATATTATCTATAGTTTTACCATTTAAAGTAGCCGTCACTCCAACGATAATTTAAAAAAAAAATTAGTTAAGGTTTCACAATATGACTATACCTTTTTCTGAAGTTTATTACAACATTAACTGTCTATTTATGTTTCTAAATTTAAGTTGTGTGACCTTAACTAGCTCTCATCTGCATAATGAAATGTACTGACGGACACGTTAAACGTTCGTTTATGAGGTAATGAATATTTAATGAACAGAACAGAATAGTATGTACACCGTCATAAAGAATACACTATACAATAAATTTAATACAACACGTTCACGTATTCAGATAAACATATATAAACAAATACATTATAAAATTGTTATTTGACTTAGCACTACATTACTAGCGTGTAGAACTTCGCGACAACTCATGTGATACAACTTTTAGACAACAGTAATATCGGCATTACAGTATCTTCTCAAACAATTTAACTGTCATTATTTATTGACCAAAGTTCCGAAGAGATTTTCAACGAATAACAGCAGTGTGATGATATTAATTTTAAGAAAGACATGATTAATTATTTTCCTTTTATATCGGTATTTAAGAGTTTCGTTTTGAGTTTTAGAGTGTTGTTTGTATGACTTGTTTTGTTTTCACATTGTCAAACCATGTTATATATTGTGTTCAGATTCCAATCTCGTCTTGGAATTATGGAAGTTTTTTTTTTCTAGCAAGACGATAAAACGTTTGATACTTAGATTGTGTATTCGCTTTTCAGCTTTCGAACACCCGGCACGTGCACACCCATTATGTAAGTTTTACATCTCACATATGTACCTGTATTTCAGTGATACTGTATATAGTGTGTGTTAAACATTGGTGTTGGTTTATGTACATATATCTTAACATTTTCAGAAAAACATTCAAGCAAACGTGTTTTTCTCCATTCACATTTAAATGGTATATATGTATTTGTTATATACATAGATGGTGTGTATGTAAGTGACACAACACATTTTGTTGATAAGTTTATGTATGATAAACATTTAGGTGGTATGTTTGCGTTTGATAAACATTTAGGTGGTATGTTTGTGTTTGGTACACATTTAGGTTTTATGTATGTGTTTGGTAAACAGATCATTTAGGTGGTATGTATGCATTTGATATACATTTAGGTGGTATGTTGATGTTTAATACACATTTAGGTGGTGTGTATGTGTTTCAGTAAATAACATATTTATGATTGAATACAAAGAAAGAGTGTATATAAGTGCTTGGATAAACAGCTAAATATATGGTGTATATGTGTATAAGCAAAGTTTGGCAAATTTGGTAAACATTTAGGTCGTATGTATGCGTTTGATTTACATTTAAGTGGTATGTTTATGTTTGATACACATTTAGGTGGTATGTATGTGTTTCAGTAAATAACATATTTATGATTGAATACAAAGAAAGAGTGTATATAAGTGCTTCGATAAACAGCTAAATATATGTTGTATATGTGTGAAAGCAAATTTTGGCAAATTGCTAATTTTAAGTTATTCTCTAATGAAGGTTTTGTTTTCACGTGCATATATTTGTTTAGAACCTGACAAGTACTGAAAAACATGTATGATTACTTTTAGCAAAATGACAAATGACTCGTTTGTTTATCTTTGTTTTTCAAATAAAGTAGTAAATATACATATATATTATAACTAACATTTTACTTACAGCACCTAATTTATCCTGTGGTAGTACTCAATTTGACCTCGTCGTTATTCTTGATGCTTCTACCAGTGTTCAGGAAGCAAACTGGAAAAAGATGCTTCAAGCTACGAAGCAATTTGTAAGAAACACAGACATTGACAATGGCAATGTCAGAGTAGGTGTACTTGTTTTCAGTAGTAATTCTACCGTACAGTTTCATTTAAATGCGTTTAAGAGAAAACGAGATATACTCAGAGCAATTGGAAATATTGAATACCAATATGGACAAACGAACACAGCATCAGCACTACGTACTATGAGAAAGTTTATGTTTCGGCCAGAAAGTGGCGATAGGGACGGTATAGCGAATGTTGCTCTAATAGTAACTGACGGAGTCTCTACTATCGACAACACAAGCACGATTCCTGAGGCAAATAAAGCGCGAAGGGAGGGAATCAGAATATTTGCAATTGGAATTGGACTTCAAACGACTACCGAGTTGGATGGAATAGCCGGAAGCTCGTCTAACAGATATTCTATTGATCATTTCGATGAGCTGGAAGTTAAAATGGAGTCTTTATACAGATCTCTGTGTCCTGGTAAAGCATGAAAATGTTTGCATCTCTATAATGAAACAGAATAAAAAAAAGTTTAATACGTTTTTTTCCGAAAATTAAGTTTTGAAAATGTTAAGTGTCCTGAAGCAAGACACTTTATCCACATATGCTTAGTACTGGTTCTAACCAGGGAAACCTCGAGCGTGATCCTGTTTCACAATCGAAGTAAAATAAATAAGTTTATATGAATGTATGAGTTTTCACCATTTTTTTTTTAAATTTAAAAAAATGTTTTTGTTAATTAATAACACATGCAAAGGTTTGTCGTTCATCTTAACAAGGTCGAATTCTATGTTTAGACTTTATAGCGTATAGTTTAGTTTATAAATATTGATAGAGAGATGCATTCATGTTTTTATTGGCAACGATCATATCTTATCACTAATACACACATGCTTACACGGCTTGCTTGCTTTCACATTTTACCCTCAGTTCCTATAGTGATCTCTCTCTGCTCTGTTTTAATACTTGTCAAATATTAACAAATTTTACATTAGAAGTAAATATTAAAACAAAGTTTATATTTTTCCAAAAAAAAACAAAAAAAAAACGACAAAAAAAACCCCCTGAATTGGTTATAATATAACGCGCTCAACTTTTTTATTCTATATAATTTAGTTTTATTATATAATTATCTACCAGAGACTGCTTTTGATAATTTTAATATAAAAATATAATTAATAAATTTGATTTTAGATATTATTACACTTTAATACTATTGATAAGATATAATAATCATATCTTTCTTTTATACATATTGTTCATGTTGTTATTAATGTTGGTGGAGTGGACTGACATGCTTTTTATATCTTTTGACCATTACATCACGCAAATGGAACTCATCCAAGCTCTCACGCACATTCAGAATGGTCACACGCTTTTAATCTACTGATGAACGCCAGTTCTGAAACTTCATGGCATGTCAATTAGACAAATCATAAATGATTACTTATTACTTTGTATATAGATATATTTTAAATTATAAAATAGAGCTTTTAAAATATATCAAAAGTAAGGTGATTGAATATACAATATCATCAAAAATCTAATCAATATATAAAGTTTTTCAACGGTTAATATATTTATTAATATAACTAATACAAACATACAATCGAATATAAAAGCTTTAATGGTTTTGACATTAAACAAATGGATAAACGGATAATCTAAGGTTCTATAGTTATTGGGAAACGTCGGCATGAAAACGGAGTATAACCAAGACAACTGCATGACATATAGTTTAGATGATATTTAGTATACCTATGCATGTTCTATCGGACAAACCCTTTCTTGCATGGTATCTTAATGAATTACTCTTACAGAAACGACAACTCGACCGCCTACTACAACTACAACGGTGGTTACATCTCCTAAACCACGTAAGTGAATATCGTTTTGAAACGTTACCCATAGAAACTTTTCATTCATTCAATTTCGGAAAATTAATTTCACTACAATAAGAAATACATGTATAGGAAAAATACTAAATGACTGAAATACGTTGATCAAACTACATGATGAGATGTTCAATATTCCTATCAGATTTTTGCTTTCTATCACACTGTTCATGCACATGAAACACATCACTTTGTGCATATCATACTGCACCAAATAGCACCAATTTTAGCTCCAGATAGTTAAACCTATTAGATTTGAACACGCTAGAATAAATCCCAGAACTGGATGTGTTTTAGTGTACAGGAAATAAAATCTGGTCGAATAATCATTGTATTAAAAGTTGTATATATCTTATATATAAACGATAAATGCATCACGTCTTTGAACTGGTGAAAAAGTTTGATTAGAACGTCTGAAATATATTTTTCTTTTCTTAAACAACAATTGCTTCAACATGAATAACTGTAAATTAAAATGCTAAAGATCTGTGTTTGTCATTTTCAAAACGATTGTTGAAACACTTAAAAGTTTGAAATAAGAAAGACTCCAACAGCTGAGACACGTATGGTTTTCATTTTCAAATATTATCATTTGATTCGAAATGTGGGTGGGAGGATAACTTCATTCTCCGGTATAATAATACAATCGCCAAAAACTGTGAATTCAATTTCAATAGTAGTTTTAATCTAAAACACTTTCAATTTTGTGCTTCTTATATAAGTTTATTCTCATATTATTTTACACAGCATGTACTCGAACGATTATTGACCTCGTGTTTGTGCTCGATTCTTCCACCAGCGTCTCCGAGAAGAACTTTAAATTAGTTCTGAATGCAGTTAAATCCTTTGTTAGAAATGCCGACATCGACTCCGGTAATACACGTGTGGGAGTTATAACGTATAGTACTACAGTACGTACCGAATTTGAACTTAATAAGTATGAAAATAAAGACGACATTCTCGATGCTATTGATCAAATAAGTTATACGTTAGGTGATACTAACACCGCAGACGCTATAATGACAATGAGACAGCGAAGTTTTAGTTCGTGGCGCGGGGATAGGGAAGGTATTCCAAATATTGCTATTATTGTTACTGACGGAGTCTCAAATATCAACCATTATGAAACAATACCGGAAGCGGAAATGGCAAGGGATTCCGGGATAAAAATATTTGCAATTGGAGTTGGCATTTCTAAAACAGAAGAATTAGATGCAATAGCTGGTGACCCGGAAAATAGATTCCATATAGAAAAGTTTGAAGAGTTGGAAATCAATATGGATGCAGTGTACAAAGAGTTGTGCATTGGTAATACAAGCATTTGATATTATATTCATACTGAGGAAAATAAGTTTTACAAGCTATTACACAAAAGCTTTCTTTATAAAAATGGCTTCATATAAATAAATCTGCAGTTTATATATTTTAAATATAATTAAATTTATTATACAAAAAACAAACTGTATCATTGCTGAGCACAAATTTTAATCAAAACATCAGAAAGTAGAACATTGAATTATACGTTTTTAAACAGTGGAACTGATATTTCAAATGTTTAAACCGGTATCATGTTTAAGATTAAACATTGATTCGATTGAAAGATGTTTTAATTATTTAAGAGCACCTGTAATAGTTTAATTAGTAGTCAAAATTAAAGAGCATAAACCATACATGTATCATACGCACACTGCAATGCATGAACTCACAGTTGTATTTAAATATTTCTCCATAAATTACAGCTGAGACAACAACATTAGCTCCTGTAACTAGTAAGTGGTTTAAATCTTAATTTAGTTAAATTTGACAAAAACATCATTTTGATAAAGAATTATAAGCAGTATGTTTCCTCAATTAGTTTAATGATATCTTCATGTTGATCAACTTTTTAAGATAAATAATAATATGAAAAATATAAAAATAAAAAGATATATCTATAGTAGGTACATAGATCGGCAAAATAACTTTATAATACAGACTATATACTCAAGGACTTTGAAAACACATCACTTACATAAAGGTCATTTTAGTTAAAAAAAATCATCCGATTTCAAAAGAAGTTTATATACGTTAAAAATGCCACCTCTGTTTTCTACTGTCGAAATTTTTGAAACTTGAATGTTTTATGCATTATTTTCCATTTTTGAAGCCTTCCACTAAAGTGAATATTTACAGGCATCAATAACAATTACATGTACCCAGGCGAATGGTTCATACACTCGTTATTGACGCCTATGAATTTTCACTTTAGAGTGTAGTTTCAGAAAATGGAAAAATGCATAAAGACTCAAATCTCAGTCATGAAATTTTAACAGTAAAAGACAGAGATGGCACTTTTAACGTATATTAACTTTCTTTGTAACCGGATGACTTTTTCTGAACTAAAATTACCTCAATGTATCAAGTGTTGCGTTTTCAAAGTCCCTGAGTGTATATTATATACATGGGTGTTGTTAGGCGCGAGCGGCGATATGGCTTTAATATTAGTAATGGCATCGGTTGTGGTTATACTCTACTCATAGCGAAATGGCATTAGCACTTAAGATCTACTCAGTGTACCTTAAACAGGCACGCGTCGTCGTCAATTTTGTTTTAATCGCAAATTTAAACAATGCATAATGATATAATAAGCAAATGCCCAATCTGACACATAAACTTGAGATAGTATAATTTTTAGAGCATGGACGACGTTACGACAGGTATAAAACAAGAACAGGCGTTTGATAACCTAATGACTTAACCAATATAACACGAGCAAAATTCGATATTAACATATTATGTTTTATTTTCTAACTTGTTTCTAAAATGTTCACCTATTTTATTTATTTAGCAGCACGATAATATATCAGCGCAAATATATTCCAGCATGCATGCCTAAGCTATTTAGATATTTATTTAGTATTTAGTAGAAATAGTATTAAAATAGAATGTTTTAATGATAAACGATTGCGTCCATTCCTGGCACAACATTGCATCGCCACAAAACCGATGTTCCTTTGCAGGCATTATTGGCCAAGTCGACGATGCCAATTAAATTCCTAGCGAAGAGCGCAGCGTCGATTTCCTCTCTATCGAGCATAGATAAAATCTGCTAGCGAGTTGACGATGTCTACCAAACATGCTGAACACAACTTCTTGCAACAGACAAAGCAAACACGCAGTTAGCGAGGTAACCACTGAACAGAAGCATTGTGTTTATGCGCGTGGATTGATACTCAAATTAAACGTACCTGTCAGGGGTACTTCACGCTCTGCACTTATTTGTACCCTGGAACAAAATCTCGATCTAGATGATGTAACAATAATATAAATATTTACATTACAGCATGTGAAAGCAGCAGGTTGGATGTTATCTTAGTTCTTGACTCGTCGTCCAGCATGGGAGAGTCAAACTTTAGGACTATGTTAGATTCAACAAAGGCGTTCATTTCTAGCGAGGATATAGCCTCTGGTAACACACAGATCGGTGTCCTTGTCTACAGCACTGATGTTCATATTCAGTTTCATTTAAAAGATTATGATAAAGAAATAGACATGTTAGATGCAGTTGATAGAATTAAATACGTTGCTGGAAGTACTAACACGGCACACGCTATACACGTCATGCGGACTGAGATGTTCACTAAACAAAATGGTTCCAGGGAAGACGCGTCAAAAATTGCTATTATTATCACTGATGGTGTTTCAAATATCAATTATAACAAAGTGGTTCAGATGGCTAACCTAGCAAGAATTGATGGTATTATTATGTTAGCTATAGGCGTAGGGCTATCAAATACGAGGGAGCTAGATGGAATAGCGGGACGCCCTGAAAACCGGCTAAATATTGCTCATTTCGATGAACTCGAAGTTAAACTTGACACATTGTTCCGATCTGTTTGCGGTGGTACGTTAACTTTAAATGAATTTAAGTTTGGCATACCCTTTTTTATTAAATTTATTCTAATAAATTGAGGTATACCCTATTTTTTTTTATTAAATTTATTCTAATAAATTAAGGTATATCGTATTTTATTATTTATAAAACAAGAGCTTTTCGATTGAAGTTTTCTCAATAGTCCGATGCATAGCATAAAGAAAAAATAACCAAAATGTGTACGTCCACAATTTAATAGCAAATTATTTACTCGCTATTATCTCTGACACAAATAAATATCAGTTATTAAACTAATAATATTATAATTAAAATAATTTAAATCTAATCCATCCTATATCTTATTTACATTTACAGTAACTGTTGTTGATCCAGATATGCCTAAACTATGTAAGTTGTGTATTTCTTCAGTTCCAAAGAATTTATTTAATAGGCACAAGTTGTTATGTTTTGGCATTGTCAATTGTAGTATCAGTAGGATGATAACTTTCACTTTCAAGCCAACTATTTTTAAATGTTCCCAATAAGTTAATGCCGGGCTCGATAATCTCAGTCAGTTACGCGTCTGACTATCAACCGAGTGGTCTTGAGTTAGAATACCCGCCCCGCAGCAGTCTCCGTGATGATTGATATAAAATATTGTATCTCATTACCATTTGTCTCTCACAGCTGATTCAAGTGGGATAGTTATCAGTTACTTGCGGAGATGGGGTGTGCTCGAGTACTGGTTAACCTTTCAGGATTCCAGGATGGTTAGGTTAACTAATCGTCTGTAAGCCCTCGATGGCATAAAAATGACGCTGAATATTCCATCCATCAATCAATAAGTTAATAAATATTGTGCTAAAACATCCAAACTGAATTAACTTTGTTGGTTTGGATAATAAATAATGAAAACCAGTCTCAATATTTAATAAAAGTCATCTACATTTACCGATGTACTTAAAATGATTCTTCGTCCATTGCTGATAATCCGATTACCTGGAATCAACTGACAGAAAAAGGGGTGACCTAATTGATTTAGCTTTTTTTCGCAATGATATATGATCTATTTATAATGAAATAATTTTTCATTAAAAATTCTTGGAATGTCCTAGACATTGCTATGAAAACAGAAAAAAAAGTATATATTCTGGTCAACATGTTAAATTGAACACTTGATCAGTTCCTTTCCCTACAATGTTTATTACGTTTGGCAAAAAGACGTCGCAACAATATCTCGATAAAACATCACCTTGTTGCAATTGGCCTGATGTGAGAGCAACTATATCTCCGCGCACAGGCCACGTGGCCGTGCTTGTCGAAGTAAACGCAATGTAATGTTTACTTAGTTACCGTTCGTGTGTCTAAGGAAAATGTTAGCCTGAAAGCAATATCGATATCTGATTGGATTTTTTTTTATTGACAACCCTCGTCAGGTCAATTCCGTAGCCTCTTTTAATAAACATGATAGGGAAATACTTAAACCTAGTGTTCTATATGACGTTGTTTTTATAATAGCTTGCAACAACTCTGAGAGCGATCTGATATTCATGCTTGATTCTTCATCAAGTAACAGAGATACTGACTTTGAAACAATACTCGACATCATCAATACATTTATATCTGGTACTGACATCGACAACGATAGAGTACGAGTTGGCATGGTTACATACAGTACCAAAGCAGTAGTGCAGTTCCATCTTAATCGATATGCAACGAAACAAAACGTGTTAAACGCCGTGAGACGGGTTAAACGCTTAAACGGGGGCAGTAACATAGCCAAAGCGCTTCGAACGTTACGGAAAATGTTCAAAGTCCGCCATGGAGATAGACCGGAAGTCGAAAACGTGGCTGTGATAATTACAAGTGGATTTTCAAATGTAAATATTGCTAAAACTATTTCTGAGGCTGCTTTTACGAAGGCAGCTGGTATTCGATTATTTGTTGTGGACGTCGCTGTAGCGGACAAATCAGAATTAGATGAAATAGCAACAGTTCCATTTCACGAAAATCGTGTATCAGTTAAAGAGTACGATGAACTACGATGGGAGATGGATACTTTGTTTTCTTCAATATGTCATGGTAAAGTGTGATTTTGATCGGAATAACAGAACTAATCCGAATACGTCAAGTTTGTATTTGTATCAACGTATTGCACCTAACTGTGTAAACTGCTTTTGCTGATTCATTCATGCGTAAATAGATTCAACAATCTTAATGCGAAACGAATGTAACATGCAATGCTTTATTTGAAAATATACTAGCAAACGCAATGTAAAATGCACTGCTTAATATGAAACTATTGACTTATTCTATGCCTATACTAGTATCTTTCCTACCAATATGTTGTAATATGTCAGTTTAAAGAATGCTCTTGTATTACTCGTGTAATCTAACAACTACGCGTCACACAAATGGTATTATTTCAGAATAGGTTTTCAAACACTATGTGGCAAACGTGTTGTTGTGTCTGTGGTTTGGAGAGTCGGTGTAAAAGTATGGTTTCTTTGTTTTTTCGTCACCGACGTTTGTCTTGTTTACCTCACTAGCACTGTTTTGTTACAAAATGGCGGGTGTTTTGAAATAAAGTGTTGATATTGTCGGACGTTATTGATCCTTGGATAGTTTTGGCACGCCATTTGTCAAATATGATGCTACTATTTCACCTTTGTATTGTTATTGTTAACGTTTCAGCACCTGCATTGTGATGTTCAACCTTGTATATGTCCGTTGTTATGTAATTTATATTTCACCTTTTTAGCTACGCATAAAAACACGCGCAGTATGTTTTTTTTGCCAATTAATGGGTGTTTTGTGACACTTCACTATATAATTCTATGTTTTGTCATTTTTATTGCATATTGCATTGATGACCATAAGCATCATACAATGCCTCGCATGATACGTAACATAAGTATACATTTATTTTCAGAATACAGGTGTGGTGTTGTAAAGATGTTATTGATAATGACTCATTGTCTATGAATGTATTTTGTATAATATAAACCATTCTTTTTCAGAAAAATTGTTATATAATTGAATTTGACAAAAATAGAGCAAAGCATGAATAAGGACAATAATTGCATTATGAATAATATTTATTTTGTTTCTTTTCACTTGTAATGCTAACTTTATGTATTTGTTAATCCCCTGTTAATCAGTCTGTTATTGATGCCGTTACTGTTGTTATACTATTTCTTTCTCACCTTCTAATCAGATTTAGTTATCATTTGCTCATGTTTAAAAATAATAACACTATAATTGTGACGTAAACATGACGTAATCTGTCTCATAACTCTCTTTTATAATTTCGTCTTTGTGACGTTCTGTGTAACGTCATCATATTCAATTTATATATACTTATATGTGTCGTGACGTACACTTATTATGCTTTTTTAACAACCGCGTAATCCGCTTCATCGTTTTATTCGTTGCTTGTTCGTTGTGGCGTCACCTTCATTTGAAGCGAAACTGGTTTCCAGAAAAAATATTAACATCACATATTTGTGTAATTTTGTGTTGTGGCGATCGTTATGTGTCATTATGTGATGAGGGTAAGATTTAAATGTATCCGCATGTGAAATTTAAATATTTCTATTTCTATTCAGTTTTGTTTCTACCTATTAAATATAAAACACCTGTTTCATTTTTCGTTATTTTTATAATGCACGACTGATAAACAAACTTAATAATTGGTAGTAATTTCAAGTCTTAGAAAAAAGGCCAATTCGCCTCGAAACTATTAGATCTATTGTATCGATGTTACATAGTTAAAAGAAAAATGACCCATTATAAATAATATAATTGCATATGTCTATGCATATCATTAGTTTTGTTGACAACGATTTGTCAATAATTATCGAAATAAAAACAAACAGAAAATGTGATTTAAAATACGTAAAAGTCATTTAAATTTTCACGCATTTATGTAGAATCGATATATTAATGACATATTCGAAATTTTAACAAATTGTTTCTTTTCAATATTTTATTAACAAAATTGTAAAATAAATACAATGTTAGAAACTGTGAATGAATAGGAAAAGTAGGATCGATGGCTTGAGATTACTAAATTTCAAATAAGTTATTTTGCATGATTTGTATTAATAAATTCATGAAAACAAATAAAGTAAAATAACACGTGCTGGAGAGTCTATCTGTACATGCTAACAATCAAGGAATGGAAATAACACAAGACTTCTGTTTTATCAATATTTTCATAAGTTTTACTTAAATACTTACAAACTTCAGTGAGTTTTTTATTTATTATTTACATTTTTTCATCAATGACTGTGAAACTATACACCATTCTACTAAAATCATGATCAACTGGATGCTTGACATAGATTTAAGGTTATAAGTTTTTAAGTATATTATACTAAAATATGTTAGTGAAACAGAAGCCTGGCTCGTTTTTCACTAACATATACTTTAAAAAATAAATAAAAAAGCAGCCAGGTGATCATGATTTTAGACTGGTTCCAGTATAATTGCATATATGGTTTCATTGATATTGATTAAATAATAGATAAATAACCAGTCAAAACAAAGTTGAAAATTTAAGTATTTAAGTAAAATGCTAGTGAAACAGAAGTCAAATTTACTTCGAATTTCTTTATAGTCATTTTTCTCTTTTGTTTCGTTCACAGTAGCCCTTCCGGAAGCATCCGAATGTTCCTTAGACAAACTTGATCTCGTCATCATACTTGATGGGTCCACCAGTGTAACGGAACCAAACTTCAAGAAGATGCTTGGATTTACAAAAAGCCTTGTTAAAAAAGCTGATATTGATTCAGGTTTTTCTCCTATCTATTATCTATATTTCTTTCAATGCAAATTAATTTGTTTATTTTTGTAATGTCTTCACTTTAAATAAAATATAAATATTTAGTATATTTCACATTATATAACAGGACAAATACGTTTCAGTATGTCAAGAAATGACACTTTTACAGTGGGAGTCGTCTGTGAAAGTAAACATCGCCTATATTGTATTGAATAGAGTGTTGACCGCACACGCCAAATGTTGCGGGTTCGATCCCCAGCTTGACCCGATGCCTCTCAAATAACAACACCTAGTTTCTACCAAGAAACGAAACAGACTCGAGAGCTATTCATAAACACGTTCAATTATCTTCGTTATCGATCTGTAATAGACGAGTATAGGATGAATAGTCAACTCGTTTTTATATAGTACAGTCGGGTTCAGTTAGTTTAGTCGTTAGCGCGTCTGACTATCAATCCAGGGGTGGTGGGTGTAAATCCCAAACCGGTCACAATGTCTGTGATACGACATTGCGTCTCATTATCATTCGTCTCTCACCGCTGATTCAAGTGGGAAAGTTATCAGTTACTCGCGTAGATGAGGTGTGCTCGAGTACTGGTTAACCTAGCAGGATCCCAGGAAATAGTGGTTAGTTTAACTGATCGTCTGTTAGCTCTCGATGGCATAAAAATGTCGCTAATTATTCAATCAATCAACGTTTGAAATATATGTAGATTTCCATGAAAATGAAAATAATCACAACGATGTTTAACACTCGTTCTTAAATTTAAACTTTTGAAACACATTTCCAGGCGCAGTACGTGTTGGAGTTCTCATCTACAGCACGGAAGTAAAAGTACAATTTCATCTGAATACCTTCACAACGAAGAAAGAGATCATCGCTGCCATAGACAAGATACCGTATATATACGGAAGTACGAATACCGCTGACAGTTTGTTGACTATGCATTCACAGATGTTTACACGCGCCAACGGAGACCGGCCCGATGCTGATAACACGTGCATCGTAATCACTGACGGTATTTCTAACATCAACTCTAGGAGGACTATTCCTGAAGCTAAGGTATGTTCGTGAAATTGTGGTTGTCAGCATATTTCTGTCAGTTTGTCAGCATTTGAGCCGGGTGTTATGCAAAAGTCATAGCCCGGATAATGTCGTCGTATTCAAACTTGCGGTCTTTATTATCGCCAAAATGACCATACGCGACAGGGACTTCGTGCATTTTGAACTTCTCGAGTTTCATTTTTCCCATGTATATCAAATATGCAACAAATCAAACAATAAAAAATGTAGCATGTCATTTTGGTATTGATGTTTATTAGATATGACAAACACTACAACACCTTTAATGAAATAAGTGAGGCGCATGAATATTTATTGACGACTGACTATCAGTACTCGAGGTACTGTTTGTTTGTTTTTTGGATCGTTTTTTCTTCCGTATGTACACCAGTATACATGCGTGTTTCTGATTTAACTGCTCATTACGTTTTTGAAGATTTTAATTTGCCATTTTTCGGAACGGGCCGAAATTAAGTTGGTATAGATGTGGCACAATCAATCTGTACACTTATACTTTGTTTCCATATTGTGAATTGTATAATGTGTTAATATGTTGAACGAATGCGTTTTTATTTGTCCTTTATTCCGTCCGTACGCCGGTCTCTTTGTATAAAATTGTCAGTTGTCAAATCGATACATTTACATCACAATCTTAAGTAGTTTTGATAATATTAGACGCTTGCGTTTTTAAAAGTCTAACGTCTTGACAAGTTCGACCGACAATAAAAATCAATTTTATTTAGCGAAAATAGAATAACGTTTTTGATTGGTTGATTCAAACAATCCTACTACCTCGGATATTTCCATAGTATTTCAAATTGACGTTTGGGCTCTTATTTCTATATGCAATATTTTTATATTATTATTTATTTTTTTATGACATATCTTGTATAAGATATCTGCCATTACTGCCGTCCGAATTAATATTTTATGATAACATAACCATTGTAGAGGTTCCAAACATTTCATTGTCAATACGTTTGTCTTATAGGAAAGCAAGCGTCTGTTATAATCAAGACTACTTAAGATTGTGATGTATAGGTTGGTATCGATTTGAAAACTGACTTTTATTCAAAGAGACCGGCGTACGGACTTGAACAAAGGATTTTGTCATATCTCGCATTTTCACACAGTTTCTCGCAAAATCTCATTTCAATAATCTTATCTTAACTTATATTCATCTCAGAAATACAATTCAAATATCTTGCTTTGAAGACTGACATTTTCAACAGAATGAGACCATTTTACAAGTGTTGAACTGCTTCAGATTAAAATTGTATACCGAAACTTAAAAGCCATATTACTTGCAATTTTATTTCAAAATGTAATATTTTTCAATCAAGATGATTTTGTATGCTCGGAACATTATAAAACATCTAAGGCTACATACAACTTACATTTTTACAATTTACATTTTATGTTCATAAAAGTAGATGCCTGTACATTCTGAATGATTAATTTGGCAAATGATTAATCAACGCGTGTTATTTATCATCATTAAGTCAGGAGATGTAAGTTTATTCTCCTTCTATGGAAGCCGTTGAATCTGTTCATTAAAATAGCTGCCTTTCCAAAACTTTGGTTTCAAATTTTTGAGAAACTAGTTCTTTTATTGAAAAAAATCTAAAAATAAAAATATTTATTGTCGTAGTTGGGTTTGGGAAAAACGTTTTACCTACTCACTCAACTTTGAACTCAAGAGACCGCAAGCAAACATTATTGTAATGTTAATCTTAGGTAAAAAAATAAATGGTATATTTTTCCTGTTTAGAGCGCACGCAATAAAGGCATCCATGTATACGCTGTTGGTATTGGGCTGAGAGATACACGGGAATTGGACGCCATAG
Source organism: Panopea generosa (assembly GCA_029582155.1). Classification (NCBI taxonomy): domain Eukaryota; kingdom Metazoa; phylum Mollusca; class Bivalvia; order Adapedonta; family Hiatellidae; genus Panopea; species Panopea generosa. Next base: position 39,033,571 of record CM055911.1, on the reverse strand, counting down.
CAACTATTCCGTCAAGTGAAAACAGTTTCAATGTTCAAAGCTTCGATGAATTGGAAGGACTGGAAAAGAAGATATTCTCCGCCTGGTGCCCAGGTACGTTTACTTTTTTATATACTAAAATCAGAACCAGCTCTCCCGCTTGGATCCGTTATTTGAGCCCGTTAATTGGTCGGTTTCTACAAGGAAAATTGAATGACGCTACAGTTTGTCAAGCGTTGAATTGCTGACTTGTTGGATAGGCATAAAAACTGCTTTTTTTCATTAAAATTGAATTAGTCATAAATTCATCACTAATTTGAGTCTGAGAATCGAACTCAGACTCGAATTTTACATTTTTGTCAAACACTGTAAACTTACAATAATGAGTAATTACTGTGATCCTGTAATGTTTTCTGCTAAATAATCATTGAAATATTTCGTTTCTGGTAATTAATATGACAATTTGCTTGTTTCATATATGTTATTTGAATCTTAGATTTTTGACCATTTGTCTAAATCGCAGACTCAAAATATTGATGAATTTAGGCCTAAACCTGATTAGAAATACACTGCTGAGTTTCTGTGTAGACTTAACAATTATAAACTTTCAAAATATATTTCAAAGTAGTGACTTAGTCTTTTACATTAATAATGTAATTTTGTTAAGAAAATACTGTTTTATGTAATAAACCTTACACAAACCTTACATTACAGTATACTGTATGAATTTTGAGATGCAAAATAAGACTACTGATATAAGATTTAGTGACAAAGTAACTTCAAACGTATGATATTTGATATCTTTAAATTTAATACGCTGTTGTGAAATTACGTCAGTCTTTTTTTGGATGGAAGCTACCATTTTAGGGGTAATTTTACAAAATTGGGACAATAAGAGCACAAGATCCCTTTGTAAGTTATGCACTTTCTACGACGACTAGATAGATATGCTTTTACACCATAAAACACCCCATATACGGCAATCGTGAAACATCGGGTATTTCCGTATCCATCGTATAATACACCTCGTGTATAGCTCTAGAATACACCAACGCTATTCGCCTGTGTTACAAGTCTGTGTTCATTCGCGTGAAAGTAACACATTATGTATCCGTCATTAAGTTGAACATATGGCGTTATTATATCGATTTTTTTTATTAATGCACTCTATATGGGTATGTTTTTAGGGAAATTTAAAATATCAGTCTTGATTAACCAACGTTTATATTTTCAACGTACATGTATATAAGGAAGCATAAGGGGACCACCATTTTATTTTATCATGTGATTAAAATAAGTTCCAAAATGGCGCCTTATTATGTCAGAGGTCTATTGCGTGGCATAAAGGCCGAGGTGATCAGATTGCTTAAACCGTTGATTCCATCTAAAATAGAATGACGTAGTTTCGCAACATCATATTGGATTTATAGTCAATACACATTGGTTAGTTTCTTCAGTTGATATTAATGTTATATCTATAACTCCAATACGCTAGTGTGAAACTACGTCATTCTATTTGAAATTAAAGATAACGCCTTGTATTAGACTCATATCTCAGAATAAATTCTTCGGATTTAATTGGGAATTAATGTTAATGTTCAGCATTAAAGTTAAATATCAAAATGACAAATGTCATTTCAAGTTTACTTGTGTTTTGTTAGAATGATTTGCCTTTTATGCTCAGTAATTTTGTCTGATTGTTATAGCATGTCTCATATTATTGTCCAGTTTCAATCATGTGGATTATGAGACAAGCTTCGATATATATTGAACAAAACGAAGAAATTCCGCTTTTTACCAGTATGCTTAAAGCTATCGCGACGCCACCAGTAATTTCCACAATTAACTGGTGAATGTTCTCAAATTAAGTAATTGGATTCAGCTGGATTTGAACCCAATACGTCAGCGGGTTGAATCTGAACCCACGACTTAAGCGGTAAGAACTCGGACAAACGACCTCAGCTGTAAGAGCTCGAATCATCGATCTCAGCGGTAAGAGCTTGAACGATCGATCTCAGCGGTAAGAGCTCGAACGATCGATCTCAGTGGTAAGAGCTCGAACTATCGATCTCAGCGGTAAGAGCTCGAATCATCGATCTCAGCGGTAAGAGCTCGAACGATCGATCTCAGCGGTAAGAGCTCGAACGATCGATCTCAGCGGTAAGAGCTCGAACTATCGATCTCAGCGGTAAGAGCTCGAACGATCGATCTCAGCGGTAAGAGCTCGAATCATCGATCTCAGCGGTAAGAGCTCGAACGATCGATCTCAGCGGTAAGAGCTCGAATCATCGATCTCAGCGGTAAGAGCTCGAACCATTAGCCTCAGCGTTAAGAGCTCGAACCAACGATCTCAGCGGTTAGAGCTCGAACCAAAGACCTCAATGGTAAGAGCTCGAACAATCGACCTCAGCGTTAAGAGCTCGAACCAACGACCATGAGAGATAAATAATAATAAGTCGCAACTCATTAGACAACTCGATTACAGCGCATCCCTTTTTATAATGTACAACATGATTCTCATAAGGGTGAAAGCGAAAAAAGTCTAAGTGACCTTCTTCACATTCACCTCTCAAATTACTCTTAACATTTTCAACATGCATACAGATAAACTCGATGTTGGCTCAAATCATGCAGTAAATGGTAAATCTTCTGGAAATATGCTCAAAACAAAAAAAAAATCGATGTATATACATGTATGGCATAATGTTGAATAATATTTGGCTCGAACAACTCTTTACTCAAACTATTTTGTCCAGCCGACGTCCCGTCGGGTTCGAGCCATCGAAGTTCTTCTGTTCTTGGATAGACTAACTCAGAGTCAATTATTTTAAAATGTATATTATGTATATATTCTCATCTGTTTATTTTCAGAAGAAGAAGTTCCAAGTAAGACAATTATATTTGTGTTCTAACACCGTGTTTCATTTTAATATCCATGCTATTTAAACGGCTTGAAGACATAGCTTTCTTTCATATAATCGCTGGTATCATCTGCTTGACTTATGAAAATATCATTTGAATATTGCTTAATTAACATATATAGATACACATTTGTATTCCCCTAAACGACTAGTTATACGTTTACATATTCTTGTTAGGACAATTGCATATTTCATTTTACATACGAGAGCCGAGTTTTGCGAAAAACTTCGAGTGATGAATCGGACATGATATTACACTAGGAAAAGGTCATGGGTTCATTACACTCATGCACCTTAAAGTATGTGAGTATACATTTTACGTACGAGAGCCGAGTTATACAGAAAACACCGAGCGACAAATCGGAAGTGATATAACACAAGATTAATATCAATATATGTGATGAGTTTATTACATTCCTGCACCGTTAATCATGTGATATATATCAGATATTGCATGATGGTAGGACAAACAATACGGTTAAACCCAAAGAATCAGAACTTTCATTTGTGTTCACATGCTGCTTTGAATAACATAAGATATATACTGTTAGAATAAAGAAACGCCGGCTGGAGTAAAGAGCGACATTATCAAACTAATTTGTGCGATATTCGCGGATTTAGAATATTAATAAAAAGGTATATCATTAATGATTCTGTCAATGATAATGATCAGATTGAAAACTCTTAACGTACATACACGTGTGACAAATATTTTATTGTCTTCAGTTTATTTTGAGATGTTGGTGGAGGCAGGCTTGGAAATATCTATTATATCTTTATTTTTTTTAACTTTCTAGTGTAACATACTTAACTCTTTTGATAAAAAATCGCTAATTTAGTATTACTAAATCTATCTATCGTTTAAGTCGTCAACGTTTAAATTTGTTCTTACATGTACATGTATATCAAAACTGTAAATATCGCTTTATTTAGATGATATTTTGATTACGAGTCAGCGTTTCTTTAATGCTATCAGTATAGTACATATGTCATGTTTATTTCATGGGCATGTTTGCATCTGCGTATGTATTCTTTACCACTCGCTTTCGCACACTATTATTGCTGTAAAGAATTTTGCCGGTCAACCGTTTTTCCAACATCACACACAAACTAACAGAAAGCGCAGAGTTTTTTTCTACACAGCTTTTATTTATACTTGATAATAACATCTATCGTTTAAATTTTAATGTATTCTATTAACACATAGGTACACTTCAAAACATAGTTCAGACAAGACTCCCATCTCGGAGCCTAAACCCGAATCTCACTGCCTATTCAAACCAAACTGAATTCGCCTCCATTCATTCCATACCTAACTGATTCTAAGATGTCACTGTCCTAAAGTCCCACTCTTTCCTTTACTATCTGCTTCCTTTCAAAAAAAAAGTACTGCACTCTAATTATCATAAAAGACTGCTTATTCATATACAAGTTACGTTTTTATGTACATGCTGGACAGATGTTCACTATATAAATTTGGTCATATGTTATCCTGTTGACTCAGCAGTGGGACCTAAAAGCTCCAACGATTAGCCAAGTACCGACCTACCATATACTAATGAATACATGTTGTCTCGCCTTAACTAGAAAATATCCCATATAGTATTATATCTTGGGTTTAAATTTCACATTATCAAACTAATAAAATCAATAATTAAATAGTGACTGACTATAAAACACCTTTTGCATCAATCGCTGCCAGGGTACACTGCGCTACTTTCCATAAACATCTGTCAAAGTCTCAACTTCTACAAGATGCTTTCAATCATATCAAATCCACTGATATGTTTGACAAAATCCAGTTTAACTTTGTTTTTGTAATCTCAAGTATACATGTATATTTCCACATATGACTATATATATTAAGTTTAAACTAGCTTTATGTGTCCGACTATTTTACGCGGAAGTAGATGTAAAAAACAGGCATGTTTTCAAAAACATTCTTAATTTTGCCTGATGTATGGTTGACCATGCGTCTGTTTAAATAAAATCTTGCAAACTGAGAAATTGACGTAAGTCAGTGGAGCATTGCGCAATGAATCCTGACAGAGAATGCGTTTGCATATCAAACACAATTCTGCTTTGCATCCTTCCTACAGGTGGCTGTGGATTGCCTAAATCTGACCTTGACCTCGTGTTTGTCTTGGATACTTCCAACAGTGTTACTGAGCCTAATTTTGTGCGCGTACTTCAATTCTGTAAGGACATGCTCCACGGAGCCGATATTGACTCTGGTAACGTCCGAATTGGTGTCATTATATATAGCTCCCAGGCTGAAGTGCAGTTTTACTTAAACACATTTAGGTCAAAGCGGGAAATATATGACGCGCTTGATGAAATACCGTATGTCTATGGCGGAGGAAAGAACCTCGTTGGTGCTTTACAAACAGCTCGGAGAGAGGTATTTAGTGTGGATCATGGAGACAGGGAAGGCGTTGATAACTATATAATTATAATAACTAATGGTATAGCAAACATAAATTATTTGCAAACCATACCCGAAGCAGAAAAAACAAAAGCGACTGGTATTCACATCATTGGTATCGGAGTAGGTTTGAGGGATGTTCAGCAACTTAAAGCCGTAGTAACTAAGCCAGACTATGAAAACAGTTTCGCTGTTCAGAACTTTGAAGAGCTTGATGATTTAGCTGAACAACTGTTCTTACCGGTTTGTAAAGGTAAAACATTAATTTCGATGCCTCTGGGGTTTACGGCAGTCTTACATATGCTTGTACAAATGTTTCGTTTCCAGTATGTCGATCAACAAACTAATATGCGGCCTGAGGTTCAGTTATAGTGCATCGAACTCAGGATCGTCGGATCTGTGGTTCAATCCTCTGTAACGGCTAAGGTTATATATGAGATGTGTCCTTGACCAAGACGGTTTTCCACATTTACCTAGTACTGGTTTGAACCCAGGAAGAGTTCGAGCGTGATATGTGTAAAAATTTGTTTCAAAATCAATGAAAATAAATTAGTTTTAGAATTATACCAGTTGATATAAGTACCAGTTATATATGCAAAGTAACGAATTGCTATGCTTTTTGGAATGATTTATAAGACAGAGGCTAATTGATATAAAAAAACATATGAAGTTGACTTTTATATTGTAAACAGATACAATAACACTAACTGTTTTTTTATCAGAAATTTGAAGTTTACGTATATACTTTAAATGCTCCATGTATCGACTGAAGAAATGTTTGTATAACGCTTTGTGATCCTTTCGCAAAATTAATATCTTAGAAACCGAAATCTTGGCGATAAACATGTCAATAGGTTAGAGCCGAAATAAACGAATTGAATGGATGTTTCCGTATCTTGTAGATTGATGTTTGCGTATCTTATAGATTGGTGTTTGCATATCTTGTAAATTAATGTTTTCGTATTTCGGTGTCGGTGGCGGCAATTGAGACTTTCTTTGTTCGTATAAGCCGCCATTCTTTTTTGAGGAACATAATCTTAACCCGATCAGAATTCTTAACATTCAACTTAACAGGAGATTACTGGATATGTTTCGATATATGGCGGCTTATATAATCAAAGAAGGTCCCAATACTCAGTACAGACTATTAATTGATGTTTTCGTCTGAAAAGACTACCAGGCATATGTCGATGTGCATTGTACCGCCCTTTTGCCATATCATCAGTATTGCTTCCTGTGCAATGTGTCTAACTCTTGTAACTATGCTATTAACTATTAACATTTTATTCGTATTTTACATCAATTTATAGAGAAGGAAAAGAAACTAATTGAAATTTTATGAACGCTGATTGATTCATGCGAACTCTTTGGAAATTTCGTTTTTAATTATCTCAACTTCAACTCATCTCAGGAATTCAAATCAAAATTCTTTATCTGCACGATAGAATGTTTCATGTTTAAAATATTATAGAACAAATAATGTAACTTACAGTTTATGTATAATATTTCAGTTGCCTGTGGAATCCGAATGACTAATATGTCATCTTTTGTGTATGCAAGTGTCCAATCCTTCTATATAAGTCTTTGCTTACATGTATATTTTTCTTGCACTTGTTATATAAAGTGTCATCATCGTATAATGCATGCCTTCTTATAATACAAGCGTCTTGGATACTCAGATAACAACCATTTATGTATCATGTAATAATTCTATGTTTAGAATGTATTTTCCTTTACGGTAAGTGTACACAATAAAACGAAGCGTATTTTGTTCTTATTTAAAGCAGCAAAATTCTCCAAAGTTACATTATTTAATAAATAAAATATATGACGTGTTCATGGAACAGTGTCCATTGGCCTATTTAATACCTAGGCAAACTTGAAAGTTTAATAGAAGCAGCAAAAAATTAAAAAAATAAAAATGTTCTTTTAACTGAATTAGGCATATTAATCGTTACATGTATAATATGTAAAAGAAATAATGTGTATTTTCTTTGTATACCAAGCCAACAATAATATACGACAACAAAGTCAGCCTACCATTAGAGCGAGTGTGGCTTTAAAATTAAAATCCAATTATTTGAGAAATTTAGCTCAATAACATAAGTCACCTGTCTAACTCATTAGTGAGGTGTTGCTCTTTTAATGTATCAAATGTATAGAAAAATAAAGCGAACACATGTTTTAACCCTTGTTTGATATTGTGTTATATTGATTATGTATATATTTAATATTTCAGCTACACCAGCACCAAAACGTAAGTAATAGCTATAACATTTTTAAACCAAGGTACCTGTAGGCGGGCTATATCAATATCAATACGCCGTAATAATTTGATTCATACAGATGTGGCGCTTGGTTTATTTTAAAAATGACAAAATACATGTACACAACATATGGTTATTGTTTGTAATGTTGCTTCATGCATATATAAAACACATAAAAAAATTTTAGGGAAAAAAATAGTCCCTGTTGCGTATGGCAATTTTGGCGAGCTAATCAGGATTATGCCTTTAGCATTAAGCCCGGCTAAAAATTACTCATTTGACACCATTAGTAAAGTTACAAAGGCGTGAGTAATTTAACCACAATAATAACAAAAATGATAAAATATGAGTCCACTGAAAAAATTATATATCTTGAGATTCACACATATTTTCAACGTCATTTTTCTATTACATGATCGGTATTTAAAACGTTCGAGTTAAATAAAAAATGAAACACTTAAAAACACACTATATTTGATTGCTATTTCGTTCGATGTCGATTTAACGTCATTTTGACCTAGACATTGACGTAATTGACGCAATGTGCATATTATAATTTTCCAAATCAAACTGTGATGAAACACGGTATATCTTGTTACCACACGGTAACAACTTGTAATGAGGTATATCTTTTTACCACACGGTAATGATTTATTCTCCATCCGTATGTTAATTTAGTTGTGTACATTGAGATTGAGTCCGGAACCTTAATTTTGACTTATAATGAGTTGGTACACCGTGAAACCACAATTCCTACAATAACTGATCTACAGTACATTTAGTATGCATATATCCTAAAAAAATAGTGAGGGCCTCAAAAAAGTTTTTGGGAACAGTGAACAATGAAAATGTTTTTTTTAAATTAATTTTAGGGAGCAAGGGAATGTTTAAAATTATTTTTTTTGAAACAAGGGAACATTCGATAATACGTAAGGGGATAAAAAAAGCAAATAATTTTGAGGAACAGGACAATATTGGGTAATGTTTTCATAGAAACAATGGAAACAAGGACCCTTTTGGGATGTGATTTTGGTACTATATATAATAATGATGTATCATAAGAGTACCATTGGTGTGTTTAATAAACTATTTTTGGTTAAAAGTAATTTTTTTTGCATTATATTTTTGTTTAATACATATATATTTTGTTAGAACACATATTTCAATAAGTGTAGTTATGGGGTTTAATTTTCTAATTTTTAGAGTGTGGCCTATCCAAGACAGATGTAGTTATCATACTGGACGCCTCAACCAGTGTCACCGAAAAGAACTTCAAGAAAATGTTGGCTTTCAGTAAAGATCTAGTTGACAAAGCCGATGTTGACTCGGGTAGCGTCCGAATCGGGGTCCTTATTTATAGTACAGCAATCCAAATTATTTTCCATTTGAATGAGTTCAAAACCAAGAAAGCTGTGAAGGCGGAGATTGACAAGATTCCGTATATATACGGAAGTACGAATTCTGCAGATGCACTAAAGACTATGCATTCTCAAATGTTTACTGCATCAAATGGTGACCGACCGGACGCAGACAACATCGCTTTCATGATCACTGACGGTATCTCAAATATCAACTCTAGGAGGACCATCCCCGAGGCGAAATCTGCGAGAGCGAAGGGCAACCACATCTATGCCATCGGTAAGCATTTCGCGGTGAGAGACTTAACGTCTCACTACAGAGTTACGCCCTTTTTCCCCCACATAAACAAGATTCTTACGCTTAAAAATATGGTAAAGAAATATTTTCAAAATGGGAAATAGTGGTTGTGGTTTCTTGCTGCAGATGAGTAGAGCGAAATCTGGCATAGTTTATACTATATACTGCAGTAAGACATCATTGGTATTAAAAAAGTGACTTTTATAGGATTTCAACATATGCCTGTTTTTATAAACAATTGAGAACTTCTTTTTTTAAACATTCTTAGCGTGTCACTGCACCCTCTTTGTAAAAAACAAGCTGATCAACCTACCAGTTAGTGTGCATATTTATGTGGGTATACATACCGTTTATGAAAAACAACAACTTCTATATGGAATTTATATTTAACCGTTGAAATCCTAGACCTTATTTTACATAGAACAAAGAACAAAATTGAACTGTGTAGTGAGACCTTAAAAGACATGATAGAATAGGCTTAAAATGCGTGTGAGTGCAAAATGAAAAATACATAACTCTTTCCTGAGTAATGTCATACTTGTTTATTTTATCTTTGGTTATATTTGCTTGTCCATAGTGTATCTTCATAAGTATAACTTAAAACATAAATAGAAGATTATGTGCTATAACTCTCTCATGAATTATGACAAAATCATCGTCATTCTAGTACTTTATGTTCGGTTATTTGTGCTTGTCCTGGCAAAATCTCCAGCAGTATACAAGGGAGATTAGCTACTCATTCAAGAACTTATTTGGGGATCATCAATTGGTTCTTCAGGCACTCTTCATGAAATAACTTACTTCTTAAACGTGTTCATTCCTTAATAATAAGTAAAGCATATACAAGTATTTTTGTATCTGCAGGTATTGGTCTCAGAGATACTCGGGAATTAGACGCAATGGCATCTGAGCCGTCCTCAGAAAACAGCTTCAACGTACAAGAATTTGACGAATTGGAAGGCTTGGCCGAGACGATATTTGGAGGTTCCGTGGCCTGTGGTATGTACTCGAATGTTTAGAAGAACGAAAATAAATACTACAGTTGCTTAACGGGGTATTGGTTACTCGAAAATATAGATAAAATCATTCAATTTCGTTAATACAAAAGCAACATATGGCGGTATGTGTAAATTTTGTATGGATCGAGGCCGTTCTGCCGAAATGTTGGTGAGTATGTACAGTAGGCACGGTTCTTTTAATAAGAAAATTTGCAACGTATGAAAATACAACTTTTACATGTAAACGCTTTAAAGGAACAGAACATTCTGTCCATTAATGATAAATTAGTCGTCAAAATATTCGAAAAATATTATTTCAATTTTGCGTTTGTTGCCCCAAAGCACACACATATATATAAAATATTATTATTATGAAGTATACATTTCACTAAAAGAGAAAATGCTTTAAAATATTTGAAGTAATTACTTTTTGTTACAATATGGAAACGAAATATCCAAAAATGTTACTAATATAGTACAAGGATTATATATAAATAATACATTTGCTTAACGCTGTCGAGCATTGCAAATATACCTGAATATTGTAATGATATCCATATATGTGTTGTTTCTTTCTCAATATATGTCAGTAAATGACAGCGAAAATGAATGGTTTTATTATTTCTTTTGAACATTAAAGGAACTGGTTTTTGTATTATAAGCACAATGTGAAATGTTATTGAGGTATTTTTGGAGGTGAATGGGTTGTGGTTTATTTTATTTATATATACGTGTATATATTTCGATGTATATAAGTATGCTAGTTGGTTAAATAAAAAGAAACGATTACAACAGCGATAGTATAATACGTTCTGTGGCCAGTTAAAGTAACACTTATTTCAGCGATGGTAGAATAGGTTCGGTTACTAAATAAAGCAATTATTATAACAAGGATATTAGAATATGTTAGGTTGCTAAATAAAGAAACTATTATAACAACGATTACACAACATGTAAGTTTGCTAAATAAAGAAACTACTTATAACAACTATATTAGAACATGTTAGTTTGCTAAATAAAGAAACTATTATAACAACGATTACAGAACATGTTAGTTTGCTAAATAAAGAAACTATTATAACAACTATATTAGAACATGTTAGTTTGCTAAATAAAGAAACTATTATAACAACTATATTAGAACATGTTAGTTTGCTAAATAAAGAAACTATTATAACAACTATATTAGAACATGTTAGTTTGCTAAATGAAAAAAATATTATAACAACGATATTAGAATATGTTAGGTTGATAAATAAAGAATATATTATAATTAGGTTGTTACATGTTTTAACATAATATCATTTAATAGCAGCTGAGCTATATTTAGTTAAGAATGTAATAAAACATGTCTATACAAGACATAGCAAACATTTTTGATCATTTTAGTGCCGTACAACCAACGCTTCAATCAACATTCCAGATATGATTAATATATATATTTTTGTTCTCACGATGGATAATTAATGAAAATCCAATTTGTAAACATGGCTAGCAGGAACCCAGAGTTCGCCATCCCCACCCCTAAGATAACACCAATCTATATATGACCCATATTGCTATAAAGCCTGTTTATTGACTAAATGTTATGGTAAAATATATAAAATCAGTAGAGTCGTAATTGTAATCGTTTTCGAATATTATTTAGCCAACTAAACAATATTATAATACACATTGGATATGGTGAAGTGACCTTTGTGTAAGCTTGCTTTATATTTGAAACTGTATTTGTTCTATTGATCTACGTTTTGTTTTTAATGATATTTAAAAACAGCCAAAGTTCAAAACAGACAGACAGAGTCGTGCTCTGTGGTTAGGTAGTAGCTTACGGCTACATGTATTTATAGCAAACAATTTTTAAAGACATCAAAACGCCTAATTGTTACAGAACCTGATCTTCCACCAGTAGCAGATGCCGGAGCTGATAAGGAAATTCAGCTGCCAGATGAAGCTACGACGTTGTACGGTGATGCTTCTACTGATGACAAGGCAATTGTCCGATATGTATGGACATTGTCATCAGGCAACGATAAGATTATCATGAACGGAGAAGAATCGGCTAATCTGAAAATTGGTAAACTAACTGAAGGCGAATATGAGTTTACTTTGACGGTGTACGACGAATTGGACCAAAGCGACACAGATACGGCAAAAGTGGTTGTCAAAGGTATATAGAAGTCAAGAATAGAAAAAATAATCAAATATAACTAACTACATAACTACTTTACGGATGATACTAGACTATAGAACTATAGAGATACTCTTGTTATTGCAAAGGGTAACTAAGGTCGATCGTAGACAGTTACTCTCTTAACCATCCTTGTACATGTCTTATAAAACATTTAGATCATCTTGTAGATCAACTAATTAACAACTATTTAGACAATAGAACATATACCAAATAACTGAATAACAATTTATAATATTATTTCACCAACGATTTAATACAATTATTAACAAATTAATTCACTAGACTTACACATATTCCAAACTAAGTTTGATTGAAATATGAGTATATATTATGGGTTTTGTATAAGCACTTTTGGATCTATATCCAAAAATGAAGAACTATGTAGTGGAAGTGGATGGGATAGCCAATAGATAGGTGTATTAGCTAGAAACCTATTCTACAAGGTCGGATCCAATAATAGCATTTTCAACCAGTACTGCTGTTTAAATGCATACACGGGTTCAGACATATATCATACTTATTAATATGATAGTCTTCTGGATTGTTAGGTAGTTATTATTTTCATAACGATGTTTTCATTAAGTTCACCCATAATCTGCCATTGCTTGGCTTTCATACTTGCACTATTACCCAATCACGATATGCATTTATGTAGCATACGATGTCACATGCATTCAATGTTGAATGTATTTTCCCCAATTGTCTAAAAACTGTCTTAAATGATTGTTACACGTATTAGCTATTGCAATCGAACATGGCTTTTACTTACCACATAGCTGTATTTCTGCTTATCATGCACAGTTAATGCCTATATGTGCTCCATCTAATTCCGTTCTCAGTCTCGTACAATGTTTTATATGTCCTATTTACATCTTTATATACTTGTCACTAGCCATATATTCTGAGAAAGATACTGATGTAGTAAAAGCGCGATTTGCAGACAATGCGCGCTAAATACACTTTCTTTAGGCAGATAATCCTTATTGCAAATGCAGATATTTTGTGTACGTAGTATTCATGTATTTATTTCTTCTCTTTATATTTCTGTTTACAATGTCTGACTATTTCCCACTAACAGCGCAAGACTTTCCGCCAACTGCGAACGCAGGCGAAAATATGGAAATACAATTGCCAATTGATTTTGTTTCACTTAATGGGGACAAATCTACCGACGATATTAGGGTGGTACGATACAGTTGGGAAATGACATCAGGTGCAACGGACGTCTACCTGGACGGGAGCGACAAGGCAATAGTTGACGTCATCGGATTGCAAGAAGGAACATACACGTTCGCCTTGACTGTATGGGACGCCCTCGGCCAGCACGATACGGATTCCGTTGATGTCGTCGTCAAAGGTGCTATAAATATCATGCATGGCTTAGGCATAACTAAGACCAAAATAGATTGATTTGCACTTCATTTGAAGAAAAAAAATCAAATTACTTTTTTTTCTTAAATTATTCCTGATGTTTTGATTGCTCCAAAGTTCGAAATGGTTCTACTTTCGAATATCCACAATAATGCCACTGTGATATGCCACTGTGATATGGCAATATCAATTCCCTTTGAAATTGTGCAGCTGGCTCATATAGTTTTGTCCAACGTTAGACTCACTGTTGCATCATCAACCGCTTCATAGAGAACGATCAACGCATGCATTTATTTTCCAGAAACGTCCAAATTAATTGTTTCATTTTTTAAAATAGTCTTGTTAGAATACTGTTTATACAGCTCCCGCACATTTGATATTTAAGAAGTTTATTTGTCGAAAATTCGTTAGGTATAAGATTCTTCTATTCCACTATCGTTTCTTTACAATTACAACTATTAGCGCAAGATTTCCCGCCAAATGCTAACGCCGGTGAAGATATAGAAATTCAACTTCCGGTGGATTCTGTGACACTCAGTGGGGATCAATCATCAGACGATATTGAAGTAGTTCAATATAGTTGGAAGTTGACGGCGGGTGACGGAGAAAATGTAATTCTCGATGGAAGAGAAACAGCGAGTATTGGTGTGACGGGGTTGAAGGCCGGAGCGTACACATTTACCTTAACTGTATGGGACGCCCTTGGGCAATATGACGAAGATTCTGTCGATATTGTTGTCAAAGGTGTGATATGGAATTTATATTTCATTTCACTGATGCTCATGTTGTCAATGTTGTATTTATGTTGTGAAAATTACTGCAAGCTCTGCTTAAGTGACAGTAAGAAAGTGTTTTTTGTGAAAAGAATGGGAAAAAATCCTAGAAATATTACCAGCTTCTGATTTCAGATAAATAAACACACGTGCAAAGTAGAACAAAGACTTATAAAAACTAAATCGTTTTGACCTTTGGAAGACAAAAAAACATTTTTGTGTTGCTTTTCCGTCGGTTGCAAATGTGACGTCACCAGCGTCTATAATATAATATTGAACTTTTAACTATTGGTAAGTTTCTCAGGAACTATTTGGCCAAGATTAACCTATTTGTTTCATAGTTGTTAAGTGAATAATACTACGCAATCACATGGTCATATTTCTCTACGGGTATTGACTTACACTACAAAACGTTTTGTTTTTGTACGTTGAGCTCCATTTCTAAGAAATTGTTTGACTCACTAAACTTGGTCCATAATCGTGTAGTAGATAGTACTAACCAAACACATATATCTATCTGACGACATTCACTTTGACCTTTTCTGTCATGGCATTCACATTTACATATACTGGTGATTGCCATAGTCTACAGAATGTTTCTTTGTGTTAAACTCAGTTTCTCAGAATGGGTTTGGCCTGCAGTCATCCCAATATTTGGTTCAAGGTTATTATGACGGGCTATTGTAGACGAAACCAGCCCACAAAATGGTCTATTACTTTGATAGCTACACTGCGTAATTGGTAACAAGTCTCATTTTGTGATGAATAGATATTAGGCGATACACTTAATTCCGCAGAGTTCTTATTGTTTATTAGTTTAGTTTATAGTTCGATTTTTTAATTAAATACTTACAAACTAATTCAAGTAATTCAAGTATTTAACACAGTTTAAATATATTGCTATATTTATCCTTTAAACATTTTGAAACTAATGGTTTTCGGGGGTAGGTTAAATCACATTTAGATATTGCTATGTAATATTATAAAAAATGATATTAATAAGATGTTCACTCCAAATGAGCTTGCAGTAAATACAATCTTTCTGTTGTATAAATTGTCGTTTAGCGTTTAAAATCTTTTACCTTTTTGTATTTTGCTCGATTTCTATGAATAACGTAAAATACCACAATGGCGTGATCCAGTGGTAGAGCATCGGACACAGCTATTTGTTTTGTTCACTTTTTCCACATATGCTTAGTACTGGTGCTACACAGGAAGACTTCGAGCGTGATTTGTATAAGTTGTAATAACTTGTTTCACGTGAAAATCGAAGTAAAACCTAAATAGATATAAATCATACTGCTGGCTGTTTGACTGGTTTGTCCGTACACCTTATCTCGACACAATGTCATATGTCTACAGCATGTCATTTTAATGAGGCTGAATGAAGTGTTTCCTGAAGTGGCACTGTCACGATATGCCTAAAAGATTATCGCCAAAGTAACCTTAATCCAATTCCTCTATATGTTACAACCTATCTGTAACATGCCATTCACCTGTATACTTGCTTTCCTTTTAAGACAACAATGCAAGCGCGTCTTTCTATATTAATAATATAATAAAACATACTTTTTCTCATCTATGTTCTGCGTACCTGTTCACGTTTTATAACTTAAACCCTTGAAACATCTAATTAAACCCTGTGTAATGTCGCAGCGCAAGATTTCCCGCCAAATGCCAATGCTGGTTCAGATGTCCAAATTCAACTTCCGGTAGACTATGTTATACTGAACGGTGATCAATCTAGTGACGATATTGGCGTCGTCAAATATAGCTGGGAACTTACTGCTGGAGACGCGGAGAGTGTTACCATGGACGGAAGAGACAAGGCAGAACTAGATGTTGTAGGGTTACAGGAGGGAGCATACACATTCACATTGTCTGTATGGGACGCCCTGGGCCAACAGGACACAGATTCCGTCGATGTAGTTGTCAAAGGTGTTTTATATATTAATATGTCACACACTTTGTTTGATATAACAATGTATTTTGCGAGCAGCCATTGCGACTTTAACAATGTTATGTTAACATGGTCGTTTAGTATAGTTTATCGTGTTATTCGAATCTGTGTCTTTACCGACTCTTATTGATTCTCATTTCGTGTAACCTTCATTTGGGTTATTTATCATCTTTAATTATTTTCTGCATGCTGTATTCATAGTTATCAATTCATTCCTTCCTTGTACGTCTTAACTAAGTACCTGTCTAAGTTGTCTTGTTTATTTTCTGAAAGTGACTTAAGTGATAGTAAAACTGCGCGCGTGTCTAATCACAATCCTATTTCATCGATCTAAGCCTGTTTATTTTCTAAATGTGACGATTAAAATTCGACATAATTGGTAGTAAAGTGGCGCACGTGTCTATTCTAGTCGCAATCCTATTGAATCGATCTAAGTATGCTTCTTTCTGAACGTGATTAACATAATTCGACATAAGTGGAAGTAAAATGGCGCGCGTGTCTATTCCAGTCACATCTCTATTTAACTAGTGGTATTTGCATTAAGTATTCCATCACTTCAATATATTATCAATAGCACATTGTCAGCTTTGCTTTACACATCTCACAGCACAAGACTTTCCGCCGAAAGCTGACGCCGGGGAAGATGTTGTAATCCAACTTCCAACAGACTACGTACTACTGGATGGCGGTAAATCCAGCGATGATATAAAAGTGGTACAGTACAGTTGGGCGGTAACCGCAGGTGACGGAGATGACATTTTCATTGATGGAACCGACAAGGCAGTTCTTGACATTCAAGGGTTACTGGAAGGCACTTATACGTTTACCCTCACTGTATGGGACGCTCTTGGGCAATACGATACAGATTCTGTTGATGTTACTGTCAAAGGTGTGATATATGTCAGATTCGAAAATAGGAAAAAATATAACGTAAAGCAACAGCGCTAGCGTTTACAATCTGCTTTCATCTGCTTTATTTAAACTATTAGTCGACACATTAGAAAACACACAGTACCTAAATTCATCAATAAATTGAGTCTGAGAATCGAACTCAGGCTCAAATCTTACATCTTTTTAAAACCCTATTAACATACAATTTTGGGTAATAAATGTGTTTCTGTTCCATATCATTTAAACGTCTTAATTCTGCAAATAGATATAATGATTTGCTTGTTTAATTGATGCTATTTGACATTTTGGATCTGAGTTTAAATGAATTTACACCCAGATGTGGTAACTTATTATTTATTACAAATATAGATCCAGTTCTTATCGATGTTTTAGAGCACGTGACTTCATGCGTCATAAACACTTTATAGCACCTTGGTGTTCTAAAGGGTCGTTATATATTCAGGTCAAATAACCAATGTTTTGTGGCAAAGTACAAGTTAATAAAAACGTTTTGAACAATGATTTATTGTTAGAAAAAATATGTTTTAAATAAATATGTCGCAAATGTTCATTTTGCCATCAAACACTTTTAATGGCTTTGGTGAAGGTTAGCTAATATAACTGGTCCTCCTTTTATTTATATTGTTAATCAATTGGAATTATATTCTTCATTTAATCAAGGACTTATATAGAGATGTGAAGGCAACAGTTGGAGATTGTATGAACATTCTCGTGTTCACGCTAAATCTCGTAAAATCGTGTAGCAACATGTGTTTAAATGTTTTGTAGTGCTTATGAATATAAACTTTGTATTCTGCAACTAAATTACAACAAAAGAACTTGGAATATTAACTTCAAACTGCAAATATGAACTGCATGTTTGAAACTTTATAAAGCATATTCAATTGGGATTATATATAATTTTCATTTTATGTATAAGAAAGCAGTAGCCTGTGATATCTGAATTATTCATTTGCCAAATTAGAAATACTCCGCTTGTTATTTAGCTGAGTTTGCAAGTTTCCTATCCTTCTATATAAGTCCTTGATATCTTGATGTACTTTTCCTTTTCTTCTTACCTTGTCTTTGTATAAACTATGTACAACTATATATCTATATCTTAGCTGCATTACTGTTAGCTTTGCTTGTTACATCTCGCAGCGCAAGATTTCCCGCCAAGCGCTGATGCCGGCGAAGACATTTTTATCCAACTTCCGGTAAATTTTGTCTCATTGAACGGTGATCAGTCCAGTGATGATAAAGGAATTGTAAGGTATAGTTGGGCAATGAAGTCAGAAGATGGCGATGACGTCGTGATTGACGGTGGAGACAAGGCGATGCCTGACGTATCTGGGTTGACGGAGGGGATATACACGTTCACCCTAACGGTTTGGGATGCCCTTGGTCAATACGACGAAGATGATGTAACAGTTGTTGTACAAGGTGTGGTTAACAATTGAACTCGGGTTTAAGCGTGTATGGAGACTAACTACCAAGTGTTCCATTAAAAGCATTTCTCATTGCTCTTACTTAGACCGCTGCGCCGCTTCTGTACATTTGCATTTCTTTTTATCTCCAAACTGTCTCTTTTCCAAAATAATTGTTTACATTGCTGGAAATGCATGAACGGGAATTCAAGTTAAATTGACAGACACTTGTCAAAATTGATATTGTCTGTTATCTGAATAGCAATTGTATAAATAATAGGTAATTAACGAACAATTACAATACAATATACATTTAGATCTAATACATAACAAAACAAATAGTTAATGATTAATCATATTTAAACTAATATTAAAAAATAACATTTAATGTAAATAAATGTAAATATACGAACACAGACATTTTATTCTGCATAAAAATGCACATAATTAAATCGTGTTTGATACATACTTGAGATAGTGAATACATTACTTTGTTCAAACGTCATTCGAGAATATCAAAGTTTAATAGATCTAAGCTTAGATTACATTTACGCTGTATCGTTTACATTGAGATCGTCGTTGCGAAAATGTATGAGAATGTTGGAAGTAATTTATTCATAGTGACGTCTGCATTGCGATATTTATATAATCGTGACGTCTGCATTGCGATATTTATATCATATTGACGTTTGCATTACGATTTTATATCATGGTGACGTCTGCATTACAATTTTATATCATAATGACGTCTGCATTACAATGTAATATTTTAATGACGTCTGCATTACGATTTTTATATCATAGTGATGTCTGCATTATGATTTTTATATCTGTATACATAAGGCCTAAAAAAAAAAAGGGTTTGTTTCCTGTTACATGCCCAAAAAAATATGGGTCGGTAGGTAGGGATTTTTTTTTTTTTTTTTTTTTTTTTTTTTTTTTTGTCGTTACCACACTCCTTTATTAAATGGAACATCAAAATGAATGAGTTTGTTAGTTTCTATTACATGAATATATATGTTATTTTGGGGGTAGTGGTGTGAAAGTAATATATCTTTTAAACAGTTCTCAATTTCAGATATGAATCTAAAATCTGAAGTGGCTATAATAAACCGAGGAAGATGTTTGATATAGGTATAGTGCCACCATTGCAAAAAGGAAGTGCTTCCGTGGGGTAGTC
The DNA here is from genome assembly GCA_029582155.1 of Panopea generosa. Classification (NCBI taxonomy): domain Eukaryota; kingdom Metazoa; phylum Mollusca; class Bivalvia; order Adapedonta; family Hiatellidae; genus Panopea; species Panopea generosa. The sequence continues at coordinate 39,013,532 of CM055911.1, read as the reverse complement.
GCATAATGGCGGTTATAAATAATCCTCAATTCTTCTTCTTTAAAAATGCATTTTCCTTATTTTAATGCTCATTTTTTTATTTGAATGGCATTATTAATGTATTTTGAACATTTTGATAGCATTGTCATGTTTGAATTGTGAATTTAGAAAAAAAATGATGCTTGGAAATTGGGGTATGAATTCATGATTTCGGAAGTCTACTTTCACTTTGTCACCAGTGTACACACTGAGCAGAAAAAAAATCTCTTATATGACGCATGACCCCTACTTTTCTCATCATATTTTGATAGTGCAGAGGTTAACAAACAGTAAAATGTAGATTTCACTTCTTTCTTTGGGACCCTCTATGAATGACAAGCCTTCAAACTTTTATTATTTACTATAGAATAAAGAACAAAAATCAATGGTGGGATTACACCTATAGGCTATAGGCATAGTGCCACCATTGCAAAAAGGAAGTGCTTCCGTGTGGTAGTCGCATAATGGCGGTTGTAAATAATCCTCAATTCTTCTTCTTTAAAAATGCATTTTCCTTATTTTAATGCTCATTTTTTTTTTTTGAATGGCATTATTGATGTATTTTGAACATTTTGATAGCATTGTCATGTTTGAATTGTGAATTTAGAAAAAAAAAATTATGCTTGGAAATTGGGGTATGAATTCATGATTTCGGAAGTCTACTTTCACTTTGTCACCAGTGTACACACTGAGCAGAAAAAAAATCTCTTATATGACACATGACCCCTACTTTTCTCATCATATTTTGATAGTGCAGAGGTTGACAAACAGTAAAATGTAGGTTTCACTTCTTTCATTTGGGACCCTCTATGAATGACAAACCTTCAAACTTTTATTTTTTACTATAGAATAAAGAACAAAAATCAATGGTAGGGTTACACCTATACCGTCTTCGCAAAAATTATACCTTGCACCGTTTCTGTGAGTCTATATCGTCTAGGCGTATGCAGTGATTAGTTTATAATGAGATTACAAGCGTCTAAACGACACAGCGCGCCGGTGCGTAAGAATTACTTCGTTGTGAAAATCACCAAAAAGAGCGCGAAATCCGATGCCGATTTTTTGGACATAAAAACTTTTGAGTCGGCAGTTAAAATATAGGGTCGGTCGGGTAACCGGAAACAAACATCTTTTTTTTTTAGGCCTAATGGCAATTTTCGCCTTATTGTTTTATTATGGCTGGAGGTCAGTAGCTTTCTGAAGTGTTGCTTGTGTCATTATTTCGAAATTATTACATTCATCAGTTTGCATCTTGTCAGCTTTACTTGCTTATACATATCACAGCACAAGATTTCCCGCCGAAAGCTAACGCCGGTGAAGATGCTGAAATTCAACTTCCAGTCGATTATATATCACTGGATGGTAGCAGATCTAGCGATGATATTGAAGTGGTACGGTACAGTTGGTCGGTAACAGCAGGTGATGGGGATGATATTTTTATGGATGGAGTCGACAGGGCTGTTCTTGACGTAGCTGGATTGTTCGAGGGGCGGTACACATTTAAATTGACCGTTTGGGATGCCCTCGGACAATATGACGAAGATTCAGTTGATGTTGTCGTAAAAGGTGTGATACAAACACATATGCCCATAATTCATTTAAAAAAAACTATGTTACTGAAATAAAAATGCTTTGTCTTGTTAACGACAACAAATTATACGTTTCTCTTAATCGTTGTTGAAATTGCGGACCTTTTTAATAATAGGCAAACGAAAGTACGATGTGCGCATGAAGACACGAATTTAATATCGGTATGGTTAAGTAAATTAGAAAAAAGAAGGAGCAAACATGAATATATCACTGATATCATGTTTGATATAATTAATTCGTTGTCTTGCTTTGCAATAAAACCAATACTTAATTTAACCACAGAATGATTGGCATTGCCATATATTATTTTAGATACCGTATTCTGGATAGTGCTTGACGCAAATGATGCTATTTTCTACATGCTAATGGTTGCAAATCTTTTACTGACGTCACTTTGCCACTGAAGGCTTACACCTATCTTTGCATATTGATCAATGCACTTTTGCATGTTTTCACTCTGGTCAATGTCTTTCACTTGTTTATTGTTTTCAAACAAATTTAAAATGTGTCAAAAGGATAAAGAAGCGCCGGTTGTGTTTTAGTGCCACATTGTCAAAATAATGTAAGCGACGTTTACAGCTTTAAAATATGTACTTACAGCTTAAGCTTTTTCAATAATGATTTTTCCTTAATAAAAAAAATGACCATATTGACAAAATCATTAAAGAAAACCTTTACGTAAATATTTCAAACTGTAAATATCGCTTATAGAAGATGGATAATGTGACTATGAATGTTATCCAGCGTTTCTTTATCTTTTCAGTATTTATTCTCATTGACGCTTTGCATTACAATCAATATTTCGTATTATATCTAATGAATCGCAAGTTTGCTGCCATTATTTGCACTTTTTACAATTTATCTGAACCTTGCTTGTCACCTATCATCACAGCTCAGGACTTCCCGCCAACTGCCGACGCTGGTGAAGACGTCGTCATACAACTGCCTGATGATTCTATTAAACTAAATGGCGGCGGATCTAGTGACGATATCGCTGTTGAATCATATAGATGGCGGGTGACGAGAGGTGATGGAGAGACTCTAGATTTGGACGGCACCGACCAGGCAACTCTAGGCGTGTCTGGGCTGTCTGAGGGAGAGTACACGTTCAGTTTAACAGTAACTGATGCTCTCGGTCAGACCGACACCGATGATGTAGATGTACTTGTGAAAGGTGCGACACTCATCTTTACGTATCTAAATCGCAACACCTCTTACCTATTTTGAACTTATATAAATCAAAGTCAGACCGCGGTGTGGTCTAGTGGTAGAGCGTTCGCCTCGCATGCGGAATGTTTCGGTTCAATCCCCGGCCGGGTCATACCAAAGACTTTAAAAAATGGTACTATAAGCTTTCTTGCTTGACGCTCAGCATTTAGAGAAAAGTTCTAGGTCTGGTCGGCCCGGTGTCAGTATAATGTGACTGGGTGGGGTATCATACCATGTGTCTGCGGCATGATACTCCAGTGTGACAGCGCTTAGAATACTGTCTCAAGTAGACACCGCGATATGACTGAAAAATTGTTGAAAGTGACGCTAAACACCATACAACAACAACAACAACGACGTAAATCAAAGTCGATCTTGATAATCGCAATATCTCTTTATATTTAAATCAATATCAATTTTAATTACAATATCTCTTTATATTTTCGGAACATATTTAAATCAATATCGATTTTAATCGCAACATCTTTTTTCCTTTTAGGAATATATTTAAATCAATATCTAGTTAATCGCAATATCTCATTACCTATTCGGAAGGAACATGTTTGAATCAGTGTCGAGATATGTGATCATTCGCATATCATTTGCTTTGGTGGCGGTAAACTCATTGTTCTCTTTTATGTTATATACGTACAGCCTCGTAACAGCTATATTATATTACTCTGTTTACTATCTCTAAAGGAAAATATAATCAAAATTTTGTTATATAAAGATTAAACTATGAAAAACAAATTATCGACATATATGTTAAATGTATTTGAACAACTGTAAATCTTATGCTTGTGGTCATTTACACATTTAAATAACCAGCAATATTTTAAATTGATTTTCTTTGAATCGCATCTTTTCTGGCATCACATTAAGTTAAACTGCATTGACATTGCTTGACATTGTCGTAGTTAAGTTGAGATTTCGAATTCAGGTTTTTGCTTGTTACATATGATGCTATTGTAATGGCCGCAAAATATTCACTGACGTCCCTATACTACTAAAAGCTTTGCATACCACTGTATATTGATCAATGCACACTTTCAATTTTTCACTGGCAAATGCATTCAGTTGGTTATTGGGCCATATTTTTACTGTGTCAAATAAAGGTTCATTTAGCTATAGTTTTACCATGTCAAACAACGGTTCATTAAGCCATATTTTCATTATGTCAAATAACAGCTCAAGATTTCCCGCCTATCGCTAACGCCGGTGTAGACGTAGAAATCCAACTTCCGGTCGACTCTATCTCACTGAACGGGGATAGATCAAGTGACGATATCGAGATAGTCTCGTATAAATGGGTCGAGACATCGGGTAATGCTGACGACATATACATGGATGGAATAGACAGGCCTGTTTTAAATTTATTTGGGTTAATGGAAGGAGACTACACCTTTAGTCTGACTGTTACAGACGCTCTCGGCCAGTCGGATACCGATGACGTCCACGTTGTAGTGAAAGGTGCGGCACACATCTTAATGTATCTTAAATCGCAATATCTCTCACCTATTCGGAACATATTTGAATCAGTGTCGAAATATGTGATTATTATATGTAACATATCATTTGCTTTGGTGGCAGTAAAGGCATTGCTCTCTTTAATGTTAAAGTATTGTTATAGCCATAACATATTACATTATTTACTATCCCAACAACGTTATCTTTAGTAATTTTAGGCCCCTCAGGGTATCAATGTACTATATGCCTTCATGTGTCATATACACTTTCCACATTGGTGCACTATGGGGTCGTTGTCAAGGTTACGTATTACCATATGTTGATGTTCAATGATACTTCATATATACTAATAGTATATTTTATATAATATTATGGTGGTTTTATTGAAATGTAATATTTATTTCATCGAGTCAACACTATAGTGGAATGTTCACGAATGTAGATGAAACATGTGAGCAAGCCAATGTCAGTGTAACGGAAGAAATACAATTAATATAACACAGAAATCAACAACTCTTAGCTTATGACTAAAACCCGTGAAATTTTAACACTGCAACTATTTTTAAGATATTTTGCAGTGCATTATTTCTGATATTTTCATTAATTATCAAAAATCAAGTTCTGCAAAATCTCTCTCTCAATAAATCTAAAATCATGAATTAAATATTGTATACTTTTAATGTCATCCAAATATAAGATAATTATTTTCTAAAAAAACATCAAGATTTAATTTTCGGAAATAATTTACCGGAGTGTCTCTTATAATTCGTTCATCATTAATGTTACCAAAATGTTAAATGCTTATTCTAAAAAAATCGTAGCCCAAGACTTCCCGCCAATGGCTAATGCTGGAGAGGACGTACGTATTAAACTGCCCGAGGATTCCGTCACACTGAATGGTGGCGGTTCCAGCGACGACGTCGAAATTGTTGAGTATAGCTGGGATATAGAATCCTGCGATAATGGCGAGTCGATAAAATTGGAGGGTACCGATGAGGCCGAACTCATGGTTTCCGGTATGAAGGAAGGAGATTGCACATTCATCTTAACCGTCAGGGACGCGCTGGGCCAATCCTCTCAGGACGCAGTGACTGTCAGCGTAAAAGGTGTGGAATATGACCTAAAAAGATTAATACAGACAAACCAGTCTTAAGCAGCCAGTCAAAAAAGAAGGGAGAACGTCTTTTTAGATATGTTATTACTTAATACAAGTTAATTTTCTCTTAAAGCATATAAATGGGAAAAACAAATGTGGCTGCTTTAGACAAGTAACTTCTCAATAGAGATGAAAATTAACACAGGTTTGAATCTATCAGAAAATTCGTCATCATACTACCGACGTCATTTTGAGATGCTCATAATTGGTGCCATTTTTTGTAAACAAGCATACGATACAGCACACATTGATATTATTTATTTAAAAATAAAACCCGTTTTTGCTTGTTTAAATAGTAGGGGTAGAAAAAAAGCAAAAACTGCCCCGACTACGTAAATCGACGTTTCCATTGTTACTAAAGAATTTAAACTATTGATGGAAAATTATAATTTTTTTTTTGCAAAATTACTGCAAATATATAGTGGCACAGACTGTCTGAGAATTATTTGAATACAATGATAAAACAAAAGTTATGGCAAAAGTCTACGAACTTTCTGATCCCCGCTCGTATCTGATGGACACCATTAACGTTTGAAGTTAAAAAGAAATCTTAGTGTTAAATTGTATAGCATAGTAAAGATCACGTGTGTTATTTAATTCTTAGATTAGATGCTAATTTTTAATGTTGTCTGTATTTTTGTAAAAGAGATGGTATATATAAATATGATAAAACATTGCAGATAACGTGATTAATTTATGTCATTATATCAAAAGAACAAATGATATCACATATTTAACATATCCTCTTAAATGTGGTTTCTATATTCTAGATATTGGTTAAGGTTTGCAATGGTTTGCCTATTTATATCATGCATATGCTATAATTTAGTATTTTATGCACAATAAAGTACACAGGCTTCCTTTCATTAAGCATAATTGTATGTATTTCATCACCTTAATAGTGATAATCTTTCAATTCCAGTGTTTACAGAAATACGTGTTTGTTATGATCATGAAAGTATAAATGTAGCTCAGGTTCCCTTATGCTTGATCTTTGTTCAAAACGGGTAACTCCAAGTAATTCATGTTTAATTTTTGTTTCAAAACCGGTAACTACAAGTAATTTATGTTTGATCTTTGTTTCAAACAGGTAACCTCAAGTATTTTATGTTTGATATTTGTTATAAACAGGTAACCCTAAGTAATTTATGTTTGATATTTGTTGCAAACAGATACACAAGTAATTTATGTTTGATCTTTGTTCAAAACCTTTAATATCCTAGAGCGAGACTATCCACCGACGGCTAATGCCGGCGAAGATGTTGATATCCAACTACCAGACAATACCGTCACACTTAACGGTGACAGGTCCAACGACGACGTGGGGATTGTTGAATATAGCTGGGATATAGACTCGTGCGATAATGAAGAGGAATTAAGCATGGAGGGTACCGATATGGCCGAGCTTGTCGTTTCCGGTTTACAAGAGGGCCAGTGCACTTTTAAATTGACCGTTATGGACAGTCTCGGTCAGTTTGATGACGATTTTGTAACCATCAACGTACAAGGTGTGGAAGTATTTAATGAAAGTATAATTTTTTTTTCAGCAATCTGTCTTCACATTATATAGAGTTAAGCGGCAGTGCACAAAAACATAGTGGGTACATGTACTACAGTTTTCAGCGCTGTTTTGAAATGTTTTAGTTTATCAAATACTAAATAGTGGAATGGGAAACAGTTTTGCATGATATTAAACGCTTAAACATACATTGGTTGCGGTTAAGGTTGTATATGCTAAACTTTATTAGTTAAAAGATATGATTGTATGGAATAAAACAAGTTTACTAGTATTGTAACTAAGGCGTTTAATTCGCTGAATCATTTAGTGAAGGAGAATTCTTTATTTAAAATAAATATAAACTATTATTAAAAGAATAATTTTAATAATGTAAGATGTTTATTATAAGCTATTTCTAATACAAATAAGAAATCATAATAACGATTTAATTAATTGATTATTTCTGGCGATATATATGTTGTAACAGTCTACAAGTTATAGTGTTTCTGAACGGACCTGGCATGGCAGTTGTTAATTCATGCCACGGCCCAATGTTTCTTGTTAATTATAATGTATGCATACATGTATATACATTAATTAATATGGCATTTATGAATTAGGGATAAAAGATTTCACTTTTCAAATTACCTTCGAACCATGGTAGCCCGCAAGAGAATGTAGTCTGCAGGAAATAACAAATATTGTACCTTCTTTTACGTTGTTATCCACTAGAGTTCTAGAACAGTATAATGTCATTCTGTCTAGTAACGACTACTGCGATCTCATTTGACGAGTGCTGTCAAGCAAACAATTCAACAATCCAAACAGCGATCGATATAGGTTGTTACGCCGCCGTTTCCTAAAGACAAGCTTACTATGTCTGAATAAATGTTTTGATAATATATATTGAAAGAAAATTATGAAATATTATTAATATTTAATGTATTCTATCTCGGGCTGAATTAAAAGTTCGCACTCAATGTATTTATAAATTTCAAATTTCTCTTTAATTATAATTCTGCACTTTTATACATTATATATAAATAAACTTGATTTGATTTGATTATATCACTTTACACTATTTCTTCAACAAATGGTCCAGATGGTAAATAGTATTGCAAATAATTAATATCTGAAAAAGGAACCTTCATTGGAATGTATCTATAAAAATTCTCAACTAAATTTGTTTGATGCTTATATGTCATACAAACGACCTTGCGGTTTATAGACTATTAATTATAATTAAATTTAATTTAATTGATTTTGTTGAGTATCACAATTTTTAGCAAAGTAAATAAAAACTACTGATGAGAAACTTTGCTTTTATTCCGATCTTACCTGAAATATCTTATTTATCTTTTATTTCATTTTCGTAGCCCCAGATCTCCCACCCACCGCAAATGCCGGAGAAGATGCCGTGTTGCAGATGCCTGTTGATTGCGTCACACTAGACGGCAGTAGAAGTTCTGATGACGTAGGTATTGCCAGTTACAGATGGAAACTTCAGAGCGGTGATAACTCTGTAAAGATGGATGGCCGCAAGAAAGCATCCATGGAAATGTGCGGTCTGCAGGCAGGCGATTATACTGTGGCCCTCACTGTTGTGGATGACAAAGGACAAAAAGATACCGATACAGTTGACATAGTGGTTCTGCCAGGTATTATGTTTGTTTGATTCTTTGAATATTTAGCGCCATTTTGAATGTAATATCGCTTTTGATTGAATGTAATACCATCTCTGATTGAACGTAATATTGTTCTTGATTTAACGTAATATCCTTCTTGATTGTTTGTAAAATCGTTCGTGATTGTTTGTAATATCTTTCTTGATTTTGTGTAATATCCTTCTTGATTGAACGTGATATCTTTTTTGATTATTTGTAACGTCTTTCTTGATTATTTGTAATATCGTTCTTGATTGAACGTGATATCTTTTTTTATTATTTGTAAAACCTTTCTTGATTATTTATGATATCGTTCTTGATTGAACATGATATCTTTCTTGATTTAACGTAATTTCTTTCTTGATTAATGTAATATCATTCTTGATTTAACGTAATATTGTTCTTGAGTAAACATAATATCGTTCATGATTAAACGTTATATCGTTCTTATTTGAAAGTAATAAGTTCAACACAAAACAAACACAAACCTAAACACAAAAATAGAAATTGGGGTAGAAATATGCAAATACGTTGTTACTGAACTTGTAGGAAATATGTTCATCGGCATTCTGACATTACGTGAATGTTGATGGTGGAGACTTTTGTTCATTGTTGATAGGGATATAAGAAAAAAATAAAACGAACCATAATTAAGAGACGTATTATCATAGGTGGCTCCAAAATAAAACCAATGGTATGGTTCTCTTTTTGTATTTTTAAAAGCAATCGAGAATTAAATATTTAACAAGATCAAATGAATTATAATAGTATGTAGATTAATCGATTATCAAGATAAAACTTGAATTATTCAACGAAAAATACATTTGTGCGGGCCTCCTAAATAATTTATGGTTGTTACTACGATAGGAGAAGCCATCGATCGGTCTCCCGTCGATTTTGAAGATATATGACATAGACATGAACATTATTTTAAGGCGCAAGAACAATCGAAACTGCTCGTATAGCTTCAAGATATAGATGTATGCTTGCAACCTAACTCTGTATTATTGATTCTTTTCTAGACTTCCCGCCGACTGCCGACGCCGGACAAGATTACACTCTGCAGCTGCCATCAGACACCGTAACGTTGGTCGGTGATAACAGTAGTGACGATATAGGCATTGTAACTTATCGATGGCGGTTAGTAGACGGTGCCGGTGACGCATTAGAGGACGGGGTCGATCAGCCGCAGCTGCATCTGTATGGATTGTCCGCTGGAACGTACACGTATGAACTGACGGTTACAGACACATCGGGAAACACTGATACAGATCAGGCAGTTATTACTGTTCTTGAAGGTAACAATGACTTTGTTTATCCCAGCCTCTGATATCTTTCGAATCCCGTCAATTTATTCAACCCCGATGAAAAAGCGGGAATTCTATGCCTGTCCCACAGTTCCTATCTATTTAACGCTTACCAAACGCTATGACGTCATTCAACTTTATCTAAAGCATCTGACCAATCAATGTGCTCAAATTGTGTTGCTACGTTACTGACCCAAGCGGGGAGAGCTGGATTCGTTCTGTAGTCTAAGAATTACTTCAAGGACAGGAGAGAATCATATTGGAATTTTACGATCTAGTTGATACTGCTTTTAGAATTTAACAATGTGGTTAACACCCCTTTGGAAACTGTTATTTCAGTTAACACCCTTTGGGAAACTGTACACGTCAACTCCACTTTGAGAAATGAACAATCTGATCAACTCCACTTTTGGAAATGTACGATCTGGTTAACTCCCCTTTTGAAAATTGTACGATTTGGTAAACTCCACTTTGGAAAATGTACGATCTGGTAAACTTCGTATTGGGAAATGAACGATCTGGTTAACTCCACTTTGGAAAATGTACGATCTGGTAAGGTCCGCTTTAGGAAGGATACAAGCTGGTTAACTCTACTTTGGAAAATGTACGATCTGGTTGCTTCACTTTGAGAAAATACGATCTGGTTAACTCCTCTTTGGGAAGTCTACTTTAAGTCTTGTAATTCCACTTTTAGAATTGTACTGTCTGGTAATTCCACTTTGGGAACTGTACTATCTGGTAATTCCACTTTGGAAATTGTACTTTTTGGTTACCTCACATTTGGGAAATATATAAAAGTGTGATATTAGATATGTAATGTCTGATCATATATAATGCGATATTGGATATGTAATGTCTGGCCATGTATAATGCGATATTAGATATGTTTTGTCCGGACATGTATAATGTGATATTAGATATGTAATGTCCGGCCATGTATAATGCAATATTGGATATGTTATGTCTGGACATGTATAATGCAATATTAGATATGTAATGTCTGGACATGTATAATGCGATATTACTTATGTTATGTCCGGCCATGTATAATGCGATATTGGATATGTAATGTCGGGCCATGTATAATGCGATATTACATATGTTATGTCTGGACATGTATAATGCGATATTGGATATGTAATGTCTGGACATGTATAATGCGATATTACATATGTTATGTCCGGCCATGTATAATGCGATATTGGATATGTTATGTCCGGCCATTTATAATGCAATATTTAATAGGTTATGTCCGGTCATTTATAATGCATTATTATATATGTAATGTCTGGCCAAATTAAATGCGATATTGGATATGTTATGTCCGGCCATGTTAAATGCGATATTGGATATGTTATGTCCGGCCATGTATAATGCGATATTGGATATGTAATGTCCGGCCATGTATAATGCGATATTGGATATGTAATGTCCGGCCATGCATAATGCGATATTAGATATGTTATGTACGGCCATGTATAATGCGATATTTGATATGTTATGTCCGGCCATGTATAATGCGATATTGGATATGTAATGTCCGGCCATGTATAATGCGATTTTGGATATGTAATGTCCGGCCATGTATAATGCGATATTGGATATGTTATGTCCGGCCATGTATAATGCGATATTGGATATGTAATGTCCGGCCATGTATAATGTGATATTGGATATGTTATGTCCGGCCATGTATAATGCGATATATGATATGTTATGTCCGGCCATGTATAATGCAATATTGGATATGTTATGTCTGGCCATGTATAATATGATATTGGATATGTTATGTCCGGCCATGTATAATGCAATATTGGATATGTTATGTCTGGACATGTATAATGCGATTTTGGATATGTAATGTCCGGCCATGTAAAATGTGATATTGGATATGTTATGTCCGGCCATGTATAATGCGATATTGGATATGTAATGTCCGGCCATGTATAATGCGATATTAGATATGTTATGTTCTTCCATATATAATGCGATATCGGATATGTTATGTCCGGCCATGTAAAATGTGATATACGTAATGTATGATGATATATAATGTGATATTAGATATATAGTGTCTGGCCATGTATAATGCGATATTAGATATGCAATGTATGGACATGTATAATGCAATATTAGATATGTAATGTCTAGACATGTATAATGTGATATTGGATATGTAATGTCCGGCCATGTATAATGCGATATCGGATATGTTATGTCCGGCCATGTAAAATGTGATATACGTAATGTCTGATCATATATAATGTGATATTAGATATAAAGTGTCTGGCCATGTATAATGCGATATTAGATATGTAATGTATGGACATGTATAATGCGATATTAGATATGTAATGATTGGTCATGTATAATGTGATATTAGATATATAGTGTCTGGACATGCATGATGCGATATTGGATATGTAATGTCTGGCCATGTATAATGCGATATTGGATATGTTATGTCCGGCCATGTATAATGCGATATTGGATATGTAATGACTGGCCATGTATAATGCGATATTGGATATGTAATGACTGGACATGTATAATGTGTTATACGTAATGTCTGATCATATATAATGTTATTTTAGATATATAGTGTCTGGCCATGTATAATGTGATATTAGATATGTAATGTCTGGCCATGTATAATATGATATTGCATATGTAATGTCTTAACATGTATCATGCGATATTGGATATATAGTGTAATGCCATGTATAATACAATATTGGATATGTAATGTCTGGCCATCTATAATGCGATATTGGATATATAGTGTCATGCCATGTATAATGCGATATTAGATATGTAATGTCTGGCCATCTATAATGCAATGTTGGATATGTAGTGTCTGGACATGTATAATGTGATATTAGATATGTAATGTCCGGCCATGTATAATGCGATATTGGATATGTAATGTCCGGCCATGTATAATGCGATATTGGATATGTAATGACTGGCCATGTATAATGCGATATTGGATATGTAATGAATGGCAATGTATAATGCGATATTGGATATGTTATGTCCGGCCATGTATAATGTGATATTGGATATGTAATGACTGGCCATGTATAATGTGATATTAGATATATAGTGTCTGGTCATGTATAATGCGATATTAGATATATAGTGTCTGGACATGTAAAATGCGATATTGGATATGTAGTGACTGGCCATGTATAATGCGATATTGGATATGTAATGTCTGGCCATGTATAATGCGATATTGGATATGTAATGACTGGACATGTATAATGCGATATTGGATATGTAATGACTGGACATATATAATACGATATTGGATATGTAATGTCTGGCCATGTATAATGCGATATTGGATATGTAATGACTGGACATGTATAATGCGATATTGGATATGTAATGACTGGACATGTATAATACGATATTGGATATGTAATGTCTGGCCATGTATAATGCGATATTGGATATAATTTATAGTGTCTGGACATGTATAATGCGATATTATATATGGTATGTCCGGCCATGTATAATGCGATATTGGATATAATTTATAGTGTCTGGACATGTATAATGCGACATTATATATGTTATGTCTGGCCATGTATAATGCGATATTGGATATAATTTATAGTGTCTGGACATGTATAATGCGATATTATATATGTTATGTCTGGCCATGTATAATGCGATATTTGATATTTAATGTCTGGACATGTATAATGCGATATTACTTATGTTATGTCCGTCCATGTATATTGCGATATTGGATATGTAATGTCGGGCTATGTATAATGCGATATTACATATGTTATGTCCGGCCATGTATAATGCGATATTGGATATGTTATGTCCGGCCATGTATAATGCGATATTGGATATGTTATGTCCGGCCATTTATAATGCAATATTTCATATGTTATGTCCGGCCATTTATAATGCAATATTACATATGTTATGTCCGGCCGTTTATATTCGATGTTAGATATGTTATGTCCGGCCATTTATAATGTGATATTACATATGTTATGTCCGCTCATTTATAATGCAATATTTGATATATTATGTCCAGCCATTTATATTGCGATATTACATATGTTATGTCCGGCCGTTTATAATCGATGTTAGATATGTTATGTCCGGCCATTTATAATGTGATATTACATATGTTATGTCGGCTCATTTATAATGCAATATTTGATATATTATGTCCGGCCATTTATATTGCGATATTACATATGTTATGTCCGGCCGTTTATAATCGATGTTAGATATCTTATGTCCGGCCATTTATAATGCGATTTTACATATGTTATGTCCAGCTATTTATGATGCGATATTAAATATGTTATGTCCGGCCATTTATATTGCAATATTACATATGTTATGTCCGGCCGTTTATAATCGATGTTAGATATGTTATGTCCGGCCATTTATATTTCGATATTACATTTGTAATGACTGGCCATGTATAATGCAATATTGGATATGTAATGACTGGCCATGTATAATGCGATATTGGATATGTTATGTCCGGCCATGTATAATGTGATATTGGATATGTAATGACTGGCCATGTATAATGTGATATTAGATATATAGTGTCTGGCCATGTGTAATGCGATATTGGATATAATTTATAATGTCTGGACATGTATAATGCGATATTATATATGTTATGTCCGGCCATGTATAATGCGATATTACATATGTTATGTCTGGCCATGTATAATGCGATATTTGATATTTAATGTCTGGACATGTATAATGCGATATTACTTATGTTATGTCCGGCCATGTATAATGCGATATTGGATATGTAATGTCGGGCCATGTATAATGCGATATTATATATGTTATGTCCGGCCATGTATAATGCGATATTGGATATGTTATGTCCGGTCATTTATAATGCGTTATTAGATATGTAATGTCCGGCCAAATTTAATGCGATATTACATATGTTATGTCCGGCCATTTAAAATGCGATATTAGATATGTAATGTCCGGCCAAATTTAATGCGATATTGGATATGTAATGTCCGGCCATTTATAATGCAATATTACATATGTTATGTCCGGCCGTTTATATTCGATGTTAGATTTGTTATGTCCGGCCATTTATAATGCGATATTACATATGTTATGTCCGGCCATTTACAATCGATGTTAGATATGTTATGTCCGGCCATTTATAATGCGATATTACATATGTTATGTCCGGTCATTTATAATGCAATATTAGATATGTTATGTCCGGCCAATTTTATTGCGATATAACATATGTTATGTCTGGACATGTATAATGCGATATTGGATTTGTAATGTCTGGACATGTATAATGCGATATTACATATGTTATGTCCGGCCATGTATAATGCGATATTGGATATGTTATGTCCGGCCATTTATAATGCGATATTTCATATGTTATGTCCGGCCATTTATAATGCATAATTAGATATGTAATGTCCGGCATAATTTAATGCGATATTACATATGTTATGTCCGGCCATTTTAAATGCGATATTAGATATGTAATGTCCGGCCAAATTTAATGCGATATTGGATTTGTAATGTCCGGCCATTTATAATGCAATATTACATATGTTATGTCCGGCCGTTTATATTCTATGTTAGATATGTTATGTCCGGCCATTTATATTGCGATATTACATATGTTATGTCCGGCAGTTTATAATCGATGTTAGATATGTTATGTCAGGCCATTTATTATGCGATATTACATATGTTATGTCCGGTCATTTATAATGCAATATTAGAAATGTTATGTCCGGCCATTTTTATTGCGATATTACATATGTTATGTCCATTCATTTATAATGCGATATTACATATGTTATGTCCGGTCATTTTAAATGGTATATTAGATATGTTATGTCCGGCCATCTATAATGCGATATTAGATATGTAATATCCGGCCATTTATAATGCCATATTAGATATGTTATATCCGGCCATGTATTATGCGATATAAGATTTGTAATGTCCGGCCAATTACAATGCCATATTAGACCATGTATAATATGATATCATCTATATAATGATATGATGTGATGCCAGATATGTAATATCGAATTGTAACGATATCAACTATATTATAGTTCCTACTGCGACCTGTGGATTCAACAAGGTTGATCTGGTATTTGTCGTTGACGCCTCAACAAGTGTAACAGAAGCAAACTTCAAGAAACAGCTGAATTTCATGAAATCTATTCTGGAATACGCCGATATCAATTCAGGTACTTGTAAAACATAATATAAATATACAGTCAAACCTGTCTTAAGCAGCCAGCGAGTCTAAGGATCAAAAGTGGCCTTTAAAAACAGGCTGTTGCTTGATATATTATTTACTACGCAATGATAGCAATGGGAAAAGCAAATGTTGCTACTTAAGAAAAGTGGTTGTTCCGTAGAGGTATCTTCTTACACAGTTTTGACTGTATATAGCAAACAAATAAGTAACACAACATTCAACAAAAACATCCATGTAATCAATGCGCAGAACAAGTTTATTTCTTTAAAATGAGACCATAGGAAAGGTTAGCAAGCAAGTTTACTTAAGATCTCACTTACCGATTACCTCCCTTTAGTGACGGTAACAAGATTCTTGCGAATAAGAAATTAGAACTGTGTAAATCGGTTGGGCATTGTGTTTGTTGAAAATGCTTGAAATGGTTATGTTTCTTTGTACATATGCGAGAATTGGAACATTTTCATGACTTTAACCAAGTTTGTATGACATTGGGTACCGTTGGTTGAATATAGATGCGTAGTGATACACAGGACTAAATGGGTCAAATGGTGAAATATTAAGGGTCTTCATTAAACCATCGAAATTGTGAAAAAGCAAGCTGGTCAACCCCATGCTTTTTTTCTGCATAATTGGACCAACAGAGGACTATCTAAGGAAATAAGACACTTTCAGAACCACTGACAATGTGTTCAGTATTCCAGAAGTGCATATCCTATAATATAATGTAAAACAGTGTAACATTGATGTTTGAGACGTAAAAAGTATTAAAACATAGTATTTTAGTACATCTGCCCCTCATGATTTCAACTCATCTTTCAGCTTTCATTCGATTCAGCTGAAATTTGGAATACACCATCAAAATCAAAAAGGCAAGCGCGTAATGCCGGGAAACTCCGGCCGGATGTTTTACACGAGTTACGCCCATCCAGATTTAACCATATTACAACATAGTAAAGAGAACATCTTTACCTCTTCCTGCAGTTTATATGATATTTGACTGAAACTTTGTATACAGCTTAAACAACAAGTAGAATGCCAATATTGTCGAACTTTGTGTCCGATTTTTTTTGTGTATTTATGAGTTATGTCCTTTATTCGTGGATATTTATGGAGCGACGGGTCCAGTGTTAGAACTTCGGCCCTATGCTCGTATGGTCATGGTTATATATAGTGTCCTTGAGGAAGAAATTCGGCATAGGCTTAGTACTGGTTCTACCCAGGAAGTCTCCGAGCGTGAGTTGTAGAAGCTGTAATAACTTGTTTCACTATCAAAGTTAAATATATTAGTTTAAAATAAAAAAATAATCTTCTTCATAATATTTTATTTAATCTGTTTCCAGGAAGTGTAAGGGTTGGAGCTCTCATATACAGTACCGAGGTGGAGATTCAGTTTCATCTTAATGAATTCAAGACCAGAAAGGATGTTATGGCGGCTGTTGATAAAATTCCCTACATTTATGGTAGTACAAATACTGCTGATGGATTACGGACGATGCGAGACGACATGTTCAGCTTCAGGTAAAATATTGATTGATTGATTGCCTGATTGAATATTTAGCGTCATTCGTATACCATGGACGACTAACAGGTGATCAGTTAACTTGGTCATTCTTTCCTGTGATCTTGGAAGTGTAACAGGTTCTCGAGCACAACCATCTCCGCAAGTCACCGATAACTTTCCTATTATATTAATCAGCGGCCAGAGACGAATAAAATGAGACAAAACGTCGAATATCAATAATCATAGAGAGTGTGACAGGGCGGAGATCAGAACTCGGGGTGCGCTCGGGGTGACAGTTAATCGGGGCCAGCTTCCAAAAAATGATGTTCATTCCTTGTTTATATAGTATAAATACATTGAATTTATACCAACATATTCTGCCATCACTGTTTAACACATTCTACCGACAAGTTAGTCTAAATCAATTAACTGAACAGCAAAAGTAGTTCTCCGTTTAGGTTGTAGTTATACTGGAAACGGGAACCAAATTCTCATTACCTATGTTATTTG
This sequence comes from Panopea generosa, assembly GCA_029582155.1. Classification (NCBI taxonomy): domain Eukaryota; kingdom Metazoa; phylum Mollusca; class Bivalvia; order Adapedonta; family Hiatellidae; genus Panopea; species Panopea generosa. The sequence continues at coordinate 38,995,344 of CM055911.1, read as the reverse complement.
TCGGTAACGCATGTGGTTTATCGTAAAATATGTCCGAAGCTAAATCGACCGTTCATGGGTACGCATTCATGACGTATTATGTACGGACAAATCACTTCACGATTGTTGATATTGCGTCATGATTTCATTCAAGAAAAGATTGGATCTTATTTCATTCATTTATCTAGAAATGGCTTAATTATTTACGGAGGATTTAGGTTAAGACTGTATAATATTGTGTCATGATTATATTCAAGAAGTGCTTCTTATTTAGAAATGGCGATCGTGACGATGCACCAAACGTTGCCATTGTCATCACTGACGGTGTATCGAACATCAATTCCCGACGAACCGTTAAGGAAGCCGTTCAGTCACGTGACGTCGGAGTTCACATTTACGCAATTGGTATCGGTTTGACTGATACCAGAGAGTTGGACAATATAGCCACGATTCCTGCTTCGGAGAACAGTTTTGCTGTCAACGATTTTGACGAATTGGTAGGATTGGAAAGGCAAATATTTTCATCTGTCTGCGGTGGTACGTTTTTTTTTTGTTTATTTATTGAAAATAAAAATAACAATGATACTAATGTATTTAGTATTGTCCGTTAGATTTTACCTGGCACACATTGATCTTCGCCAATATCTTTGGGCGTTTTAACGCCTTTTCCGTGCAGCTAGCTATTCGATATGATGCCGGTTTAGTTTAAACTTATTTGTTTGACTTCGATTATGAAATAAGTTCTTACAACTTAGGCAAATCACGATCGAAGCTTTCCAGGATAGAACCAGTACTAAGCATATACGGAAAAGTGTCTTGCTCAAGGACACCACACATAGCCGTAGCGGAGGATCAAAACCTACGACCCTCCGATCATGGGTCTGGTGCTCTATCACTGGACTATGCGCCCAACCATGTATTAGTATCGGTATTAGTATCAGACACCGAAAATTAATTAACGGACATACACGGAATATTGTTGAGTGTCGGGTTAACCATAACGTACAACAATTTAGGTTCTCTGCATCTAATACAACATGCAGACCTACAACCAAATAGTTCAGATTATGTAACAAGATTATGGGTATGAGCTTTACTTACATCTTTCACACATTTTCCTGTGATTTCATTGCTCGACGCACTTAGATTTGCAGGTATTAAGCAACTGCATACACCGTCGTTCAAATCACTACCTTCTATGTTTTACTGCACCTGTTGCTGACATTGAAGAACGCCAACGTCATCAGTTTTAAAATAAATATTTCTTGGTAAAATCACAAAAAACATTAAATATTTGTCAAAATAAATATTGTCAACAATTCGACGATGAAGTTGAAATTTGCGACGGTATATGAATGTTGTGAATCTTTTATAAAAGAAAACAACTGAATGAATTTAAACAAAGGCAGATTTAGACGAGTACCAAATGAGAACCGTCATTTGTTCCTAAATCCAAATGGAACACATACATACATTTATTAATAAGATTAACTTCATCTTTGTGCTGATATGTGACATGTAGTGCTCGTGTGGCATATGGTGCTGATATGTTACACATTGTGATGGTATATGGCATAAAGTGCTTATGTATGACAAATAGTGCATTCATGTGACACATAGTGCTGATATGTAACACATAGTGCTGATATGTGACATATAGTGCTGATATGTGACATATAGTGCAGGTATGTGACACATATTGCTGATATGTGACATATAGTGCAGGTATGTGACACATATTGCTGATATGTGACATTTAGTGCTGATATGTTACACACAGTACTGGTATGTGGCACAAAGTACTGGTATGGCACAAAGTGCTAATATGTGACATTTAGTGCTGATATGTGACATTTAGTGCAGGTATATGACACATAGAGCTGATATGTGACATTTAGTGCTGATATGTGACATATAATGCAGGTATGTGACACATAGTGCTGATGTGACATTCGGTACTGGTATGGTACACATAGTGCTAATATGTGGCATATAATGCTTGTATGTTTCACACAGCATCAGTTTATGGCATACAGTGCTAATATGTGATGTATGATACTGATAAGTTACATTTAGTGCCTGTATGTGGCATGCAGTGCTGGTATATACACATAGTGACATATAGCTATGATATGTTACCCAGAATGCCGATATATGTCATATAGTGCTGATATATGACATATAGTGCTTATTGAGTCATATAGTGCTGATATGTGACATAAAGTACTGATATGTGACATATTGTGCTGGCATGTGACACACAGCGCTGGTATTTGCCACATTGTGCTGGTATGTGACATATAGTGTTGGTATTTGCCACATAGTGCTGATATGCGACATAAAGTTCTGATATGTGAGACTAATAATGCAAAGTGTGTCATATTGTGCTGATATGTGACATAAAGTGTTGATATGTGAAAAAATAGTGTTGATATGTGACACATAGTGCTGGTATGCGACTCATAGTGCTTATTGTGACATATTGTGCTGATTTATGGAATATAGAGCTGGTATGTGACATATTGTGCTGATGTATGAAATATAGAGCTGGTATGTGACATATTGTGCTGATGTATGGAATATAGAGCTGGTATGTGACATATTATGCTGATGTATGGAATATAGTGCTGGTATGTGACATATTGTGCTGATATATGGAATATAGTGCTGGTATGTGACATATCGTGCTGATATATGGAATAAAGTGCTGATATGTGACATATCGCGCTGATTTGTGGCATATTGTGCTGATGTATGGAATATAGTGCTGGTATGTGACATATCATGCTGATGTATGGAATATAGTGCTGGTATGTGACATATCGTGCTGATGTAAGGAATATAGTGCTGGTATGTGACATATCGTGCTGATGTATGGAATATAGTGCTGGTATGTGACATATCGTGCTGATGTATGGAATATAGAGCTGGTATGTGACATATGGTGCTGATATATGGAATATAGTGCTGGTATGTGACAAAACGTGCTGATATATGGAATGTAGTGCTGATATGTGACATATAGTGCTGGTATGTGACATATAGCACAAATCGTGATATAGGCGTGAATTACATTTATGATACATGTATAAAGGTAATAATCCTGAATTCAAGAATGATTTCTAATTTGTAGAAGTAACAACAACACCGACTTCCACCACTACCACCACGACGACCACCACAACAACAGGTAAAATAAAGTTATCGTTTTTAAATGAAACAGATATATTTATTTACTTGTGTCATCTAAAGAATTTTTACCCGAAAGCATGCATAGTTCGATTCGTTTTAAGAAGTTTACAAGGAATTGTAAATAAATGCAACCAATGATTAAAATGTTAGAATGCGTTATTTATTAAATGTTAACTTAGTATAATTTTGTGGTGAAATAAAACACTGGGACATCGTTAAATATGTTTTTGATCAATAGTTTTATTTTAAATAATTTTCTAACTGACTGTTTTAAGATGTGCCGTTTGATCATTTGCGTTTTTCTAGCTAAATTTATGTTTTAAAATTTCTTCAAGCATGCTTGTATTTTATATTGTTATTCTTAATGGATTTGTTTTAACCTGTACACATTTCTCGCCCTGTTTTCGATTGCTGCAGAAGCTTACTACAGGTAAATTATGTTGTCTTCTTCGAACACATACAAGGGCGTATCTCTTGTATGTATGTACATATGTACTACTCAACTTTCATAATCGATCAACTGGACTTATTTATATTTCGTCAACACGAGTTTGTAAATTTAATATTTTAGTCTACAATCTAATCACTTTGGTGTACAAACTCATTTTGTAAATTCATTTCTTGTGTGCTGACATAATACGTATTACTAATATGTTAACGTAACATGTATAACTAGTGTGTTAACTTTTATGTATTTATATATTATAGAACCACCAACGACTACCGAGATATGTGAGTATGGGTCGCTATGCGCATGCGTGTACACATGCGCATTTTATACCTGCGAAAGAATATTGTTCAACTAACATTTACGTCGTGCTATGTTACGTAAACGCTTCGTTCGAGACTAACATTTTCGTCGTAATCATTTGCGTATTTTCGTAAGCAGACAACTAGCTTTCACGTCGTCACTCTGCTATATTTATCGTCGTTGTAGACGTGTTGTTTTCCAGAGGAGACATATCAAATGACGCTCGCCGATTTGCTTTTGTTTGTAATATATTTTTGTTGTTAAAGTAATATTTTCAAAAATATTTTTAATAAGTAACAAACTATCCTTTTTTTATGTTTGAACATAAATTATTTGTTTATAACACATTGCTATAATATTTAACTTGACATATTTGTTTTTTTAAAACCTCCATGTTTCAAATATCTATGTATATAAACCAACTTTGAGCTTTGCTTTCCTAATAAAACAATGTGTATATCCCTTAAAAAGGGTATCCTGAATTCTTTTATTGTTGTCCTAAAAACTAACATTTATAAATTGCAATTAAATTAACACAAAATACATGTATACACTTGTTAAATAGCTATATAAATAAACAAACAAATATATATATATATCTCACACTCGTATTCAATTTATCATATACATGTATACATGCATATATATAAATATATATTCGCATAGTATTATTTATAATATGGTCAGTGTAAAGAATTTAAGAAGATATAAAGAACATATATCTATTTCCAAGGTAAAAACAATAACATTTATACAAAAATTAAAAATATCACAAATATAAATGCAAAATAATTAATAATAGTTGTATTGATATGTATATTTACATTTGATCAAATGTCTAACAAGAACATAGCAATGTCTTCATTAGGTTATTTATATAATTAATTAAGTTTATAATTAGTTAAGTTAACATTGTAATTAATTAAGTGCATTACGGATACAGCGCTAAAAGCAGGACTCATTTTCCATGCTCGTATTTTACTGAAATTTGGCTCGCTATTACAGCATGTGGTTTGTCTAAGACCGATTTGGTCATAATCTTGGATGCAAGTACCAGTGTGACGGAAGAAAACTTCCAGAAGATGAGGGACTTTGTGAAGGACTTCCTTAAAAACGCTAACATCAACTCCGGCTCTGTCAGAGTGGGCTTGAACATTTACAGTACCGATGTACAAGTTATGTGGCAACTGAACACGTGAGTACATTATTTTGTAAACGACAAACCCCAAGTCGTGTCATCTATGTAAATGAAAATTTGATAACAGTAGTCTTGTTAACGTCTATCACCAGTAATGTGGCAACTGAGCACGTGACTACATACGTCTTGTAAAGGTATAACTCCACCATTGATTTTTGTTCTTTATTCTATAGTAAATAATAATAGTTTAAAGGCTTGTCATTCACAGAGAGACCCAAATAAAAGAAGTGAAACTTACATTTTACTGTTTGCCAACCTCTGCACTATCAAAATATGATGAGAAAAGTAGGGGTTATGTGTCATATATGTTTTTTTCTCTTCAGTGTGTAACTGTTGACAAAGTGAAAGTAGACTTCCGAAATCATGTATTCATATCCCAATTTCCAAGCATAATTTTATGCCCCCCCCCAAAAATGTTTAAGGTGGCATATAGTAATTGCAACGTCCGTCCGTCCGTCCGTCCGTCCTTCCGTCCGGTATTTCGTTTCAGACCTGTATCTTTGTCATGCATAGAATGATTTTGTTGATACTTGGTATACAAATGATCAACATAACATGACGACGTGTCGCAGGTAAGACCCACACGCGTACCTCAAAGGTCAAGATCACAATTTGAATTTGTTTGAATACACTTTGTGTCTGTGTGAGATTTCGTGTCCGGCCTGTAACTTTGTCATGCATAGATGGATTTTAAATATACTTGCTACAAATGATCAACATAACATGACGACGTGTCGCGAGTAAGACCCACACCCGTATTTCAGAGGTCAAGGTCACTATTTGAGTTTGTTTGACAACACTTCGAGTTTGTGTGAGATTTCATGTCCGGCCTGTATCTTTGTCATGTATACATGGATTGTATTAATACTTGCTACAAATGATCAACATAACATGATGACGTGTCGCGAGTAAGACCCACACCTGTACCTCAAAGGTCAAGGTCACAATTTGAGTTTGTTTAATAACACTTTGAGTATGTGAGATTTTGTGTCCAGCCTGTACTTTGTCATGCATAGATGGATTTTTATGATACTTGCTACAATTGATCAACATAACACGACAACGAGTCGCGAGTAAGACCCATACCCGTACCTCAAAGGTCAAGGTCACATTTTGAGTTTGACAACACTTTAAGTCTGTGTGAGATCTCGTGTCCGGACTGCATTTTTGTCATGCATAGATGGATTTTTATAAATACTTGTTATAAATGATCAACATAACATGACGACGTGTTGCACTTAATACCCAAACTCCCACTTCGAAGGTCAAGGTCAAAATTTAACTTTGTTTGACAACACTTTCAGTCATTTTGACATTTCTTGTCCGGTCTGTCATCTATGGATAAATTTTAAAAACACTTGGCTCAGTTGATCAACATGACATAATTAAGTGCCGCATGTAAGACCCAGAACCTTTCCCCAAAGATCAAGGTCACACTTTCAATTTGTTTGATAAGGTGTGTCTGGTCTGTGACTGCCTTTAACTTGGCTCAATTTATCAAGATGACATGACGACGTGTCATAAGTAAGACCTAGACCCATACCCCAAAGGTCAAGGTCACACTTTTAGTATGTATGACAACACTTTGAATCTGTTTGAGAGTTCAAGTCCCTCCTTTAACTTTATCATACATGGTTCGATTTCGAAAACACTTGGCTCAATTTATCAATTGATATGTAACTTTGTATTACATTTAGGGATTTTAAAATAGCTTGACACAAGTGATCAGCATGTCATGATGATGTTTCAGCAGCATTTAACTGTTGAAATACCCAGACCATTACATCAGATGTCAAGGTCAAGGTTACGCAAAGGGCAATGCCATGCTTTAATATAAAAACATGAAATTGCATGTCTAGTATGAAACATCAGTCCATTACTCTTTATATTCATGGATACATCGCTACCTATTGTAATATAATTATGTTGTTGTTTTTCAACGACCATTTGTGTTGGGGTGGGGGGATTATGCGACACTTACCAGTGACATGTCTTGTTTTTTTCTAAATTCACAATTCAAACATTACAATGCTTTCAAAATGTTCAAAATACATCAATAATGCCATTCAAAGTTAAAAAAATGAGCATTAACACAAAGAAAATGCATTTTTAAAGAAGAAGAAACAATGATTATTTATAACCGCCATTATGTAAATACCCGACGGAAACTACTCCTTTTTCCAATGGCGATACTATGCTCGGCTCCTGGTAAACGGCTATCTCCATAGTATGGAGTACATGCTTCTTGTATGTGTCTATCACCAAGGTTTATGGCAACTAAACACGTGAGAACATACTTCTTGCAAACGTCTGATTTTTTTTTAAAAATGAGGTATTTGCGTCTCAAGGGGTCCTTATATTTGACAGTTTTATACGATTCATCATCGACGTCTTCCTTTATAGAAAACAGACATACGGGTTATGTCCTTTTGTCAAAGACACAGCGAAACTTTAAGTATTTAATCCCTTTTTTATGGATTTACTTACTATTATTTACATAATAATTATATTTTTATTCAGACATAAAACGGAAGCTGAGGTCATGAACGCTGTGGATAATATCCCATACATCTACGGCTCCACAAACACCGCTGATGCGCTGAAGGTGATGCGTGACGAGATGTTTACTCCTGGCAATGGCGACCGAGCAGACGCCAGGAATATTGGTATCATTTTAACAGACGGTATCTCTAATATAAACTCCAGACGAACTATTTCTGAGGCTGAAAGTTCCAGACGTGACGTAAGTGTCCTTAGTTTTACTGATAATTATTCTTGTCTATGATTGTCACATTCATAGGTTTAGTTTTCACTAATTGCTAAACTCAGAGTTAATATATAGCACTTTCTAGTCTGTTTCCTGGTTTAAATATATTAATATATAAATATATTACCGTCTTCCGCGGCCTAGTGGTTAAGGCGTCCGCCTCGGAAGCGGGAGGTCGATAGTTCGAATCCCGGTGGAAGCACTTGGATTTTCTGATGCGGCCGGTTGCTCACCCAGCAGCTAGTTAAATTGAGGGGTACCGAATGTCTACCAGCCTGACGCCTGGTAATGATAACTTTCGGGAAGTAACTGTGAACAACATAAAAGTGTTTCATAAGCCCAGTGTGGCTGGCACTTTCAATAGGGGTGACACTATGATAAACAAAAACTTTACTTTTTACTTTTATATTTGAAATAAGTATAAAGAACTCAAGATTCTATCATATGTTTATGTTAGAAATAATATAGACTTGGATACGCTCTGGAAAACGCCATGTGACTTCTAACCGGCTTAAATGTGGATCTACTTTCTCGTTCCCGGGGCGTTTTCATTGGCTGAGAAAAAAGGCCAACGTCAAAATCCCCTTTATTTAAAACTTCTTTTTCCAGGGAATTCATATCTATGCAATTGGTATTGGTTTGAGAGACACTCGGGAGTTGGATGGAATAGCGTCAATACCTGCCTCGGTGAACAGCTTTAATGTCCAAACATTCGATGAATTGAAAGGTCTTGACAGACAGATATTCAGCTCGGTATGCCCAGGTACGTACCGGCGGTTACTACATCAGCAGTCACAACAACAGCAGCCACATCAATAGCAGCCAAATTATCTGTCGTATTGTAGTACATTCTATGTCATATTTAATCTACTCATCTCCAGTAGGAAATCACTTTTAACAATTTTGAATCTATTTCAAACCGAATTGCATAGAACTTTCTAAAGCACCAAATTCGTGTTTCCGTCGCAGAATAGGAAGACAAACGTTTAGTGAGACGTTAATCATTGTCATTGGCTGCATGCAGTTGGTATGCAAATATGAATGCATCCAGGTAGAACATCGCCTGCGTAATGCAATATAATTCATTCTAATATCGGTAATAAAAAATAATTGAATTAAAATTTACAAGATTAATTGTCAAAACCATGATTGCCTATCCATTTAGATTTAATATCTCCACGTAATATTTTGTTGAAATACAAAAAAAAATAAAAAAAATTCAAAAGCAATAAAGAGTCGTGATTCTGCCTGACGCAGTTTGCCTGCTTAATGATGAAGAATACAATAAATATATTTTGGCATTTTTTGTATTTTTTTTCTTTAGATAATTATATATGTACACGATGCTGTCTGAAATATGACATACAAATACCCCCAATATGCGCTTATTTTATTTCTAATTCGGAAAGGGACTTAACTCTAGTAAATGCTTGAAAACCCTCGTTTTTGTCAGGGATGTCTTTCGTTATTACAAAAGTGAAATATGGTTTTAATCTAATCATTTTTCATCGGTATAATACATGTACTTACAATTTCCAGTAAAATACAATTAAAAAAATGTCGCTATTATTGTTTCAAAAGCTAATGTGACGTCACTAGTAAATATAAATACTCTTTCGTGCCATTTACTCAATTAACTTTTCAAGTCGATTTCATTCATACACAACTACATAAAAGATATACCGTAACGAATGATTTTATGAAGTCAGTTGTAGCCACAAGTTATATAACTATTACCACTCGACCCATTCATGTGTACATTGTATATACTTTGATATATTAAAACTACTATTTTATCTTATTTGTACGTGACTTATAGGCCCATTTGGCCGGGTGCTATTTATTTATCTTTTTATATTATCTTTCTTTGTCATGTATGCCACGCATGTGTCACTATGATAAAGTATTTACCGACTTACTTAACTTACATAATTATTGTCTTAGATACGAGGTTAAAGGTTATGTATGATACTTGGAGATTGATATTTAAAGGCAATTAATCAGGATTTTTCAAAATTTTGAAATTGGCTATAAATCATATTTTCCAATATATCGTGCCTATATATACTCACTGACCCCGTATTGCTAAATGAATATTTATTTAAACATCCCAAAATGGTATATTGAACAAGGATTTCCTAACTTGGGCTACGCGCCTTGGTTAGACTAAAATAGATTTCCTGCTAAAATTGCAACATATTTTAGGATGTATGAAATGTGACACGTGATTTCATTTTTATTTCACTCTGATCAGTCACACAGGTTTACAAGTAGTAAATTTGTTTCATCTTAGAAATTATTTAAAGTACGTCAAACAGTATTTAAGTGTGGTCTATTCTAAGAATGGGGATTTCGTTTCAAGTCAACCACTCAAATTTATATATCAATTTTATCACGTTTTGGTGGATTTGACATACCGAACCATTCGGATTTTATCTATTAATGATAATGAGATGCTTTTTATTCAATGTGATAATTATCTTAATTTTAAAGACATTTATAGCTTTTTTCTGATATATTCCCTTAAAATATAATTTTATGATTTGTTGTGTATTTTCAGATAGCACAGGGGCACCAGGTACGTATTACGTGTTATTGTGACATGCATACATAGCTGCTTGCTGCCTATTACTCCAAACATAAAACAAAGCGTAAGCAATCATTATTGCAAACACTGGAATAAAGCTATGTTTTCTATTGTTTAACAGTCATATTTTCAGTTAAGCTTTTTCTGAATGTCCTTTATTGGTTTAATCATGGAATTATATAGAGAAGGAAAGACAACTGATTGAGATTTTGTAAACGCTGGCGTATTCACGGAAAATCTCTCAATATCTCATTTTCAATTATCTTAACTTCCATTCTTCTCAGGAACACAAATCAAAATTCTTACACTGCAGAATGAAATTCTCATTAAAACAATACCATTCCAAGAAAAATGTGTTTTAAATTGTTGAAGTACTTTTGATTAGAAAAGTTGTATACTGCAGCTAAAATAACGACAAATTACGAGAAAGTTTCCTTCAAACCTCAATTTTTTGAATTCAAGATCAATTTGTGTGATCAAAACATGTTTTCGCATCTAAGATTACATACAGATTATAGTTTATGTACAAGAAATCAGTTACCTGTATATTTTGAATGATTAATTTGCCAAATTATCAATTCTACGCGTGCTATTTTATCAACATCTAGTCAGGAGATTTCCTATCCTTCTATTCAAGTCCTTGGTTTAATTTTTATTTTGCTTTGAAAAAATATTAATTTCGGTTAATCCGTATAACATTTCATAACAAAGGGTCATTTTTTATACCTGTTGTTTTCAGCAGCATCACATATCGGGGTGACTATGATAGCTATAAAAAGAATATTGTGAATCTTTTTTTCTTATTTTGAAAAAGACTAATGTTCAAAAATTCAATAAGTACAAAAATCAATCAGAATCAACAGTTATATTCCTTAACCTTGGTCAGTTTGGATTTTTTATTTTGTTTTCAAAAACTTTAATTACTGTTATTCCTCAGAAAATGTCATTTCAAAGAGTCATAGTGTTTAGTAGTAGACTGTGATAGCTATAAAACTAAAGAATATTACCATTTTTTTCCTTTTGAAAAATACTCATATTCAAATATTCTATATATACAAACTCAATCAGAATCAGACGTTGCAGTCCTTAACCTGGGCGGATATGGATGTGGTTCGCTGCTATGCACCCAGAAATGCATATATACTGACTTGCTAATATTTGATCATGTATATGCGATTCATAGTGTTTTGTTGCTTCTCGCTTTTGTTTTGTTAGCCGGAATATGAGTCATCGTTGAATATTTTTCCTAAATACAGTCAAACCTGTGAAAGCGACCACCTTTATTGAGCAATCACTTGTCCTAAGCAGCCACACACCCAGATACTATTTCCCATATCTATGCTTTCAAAGTAAATTAACCTGTATTAAGCAACAGTCTGTCTTGAAAGATTATTTTTGCTCCTTCCCTTGACTGGCTGCTTAAAACAGGTTTGACTGGAAATTAATTCATTTCTTGATATTAAAAGTGGTGAATGATTGATTAACTGAACAAGTGAATACGTTAACTAATGTATGAACGAACGAATGGACGAATGAATGAATGAATGAATGAATGAATGAATGAATGAATGAATGAATGAATGAATGAATGAATGAAAAGAATATTAGTGGGTGAAGAAGATAGATGAGAAACGAATAAATGAGTGGGTAAATTTGATCACAGTTTATCAGGTCATCAATTTCATCGCATGTTAACAAAACGTTTTCTTTTATTCAGGTGTTTTCATACCAGCTTCCATTTTTCATTATGGAACAAAAATGCTTTAACCATCACAGTACAGTCGTTATGCTTTTGAGCTGTTACAAGTATTGACCCATGTCCATATTTATAAACTTTCTTTTTCTTCAACCCAAAAAACAACAAATTTCAGTTTTCATGGTACATGCTTCTAAAGAAAGCTTCTTCCGGGGTCATAACCTTCCCTCGATGCCTGAAATAAAAAACAAGTAGAATCATTTAGAGGTATAACTTATAAAAGCTAAATATAAGTGATAATGAAAAAGGAAATATTTCTCTTTTTTACAATATCTGGTAATCATTAAATAATTTGGAAATAAATTTAAACGTAGAAATAATACCTTGAAATCTCGTATTAAAAGACAATATTGTTCTAATATGCTTATTTCAATTCTATGCTATGTACCTGTTCATAAATATTGTGATCAGCCAATAAGCATTCAGTATTTAACACGTGATCCTTACATTTATTCCATCACAACTACGTCACACCCAGGGTGATCAATTTAAATAACGCAGTTTTCATAGTTTTACTGATAAATGGGGAGGCAAATTAAAAAGTGAAAAATACTTGCCTTTCAATTAATATTAATATAGTTATAATCTCATATATGGTGATAAAACTGTCTATATACCGCAATGATGACACACGTTTGTTTACACGAGTTTGTCTATGTTTGCATGAGAAATATTTTCCATGTCGCTGCCTGACTTTTTATCAGTTGTTATAGCTTTTCTTTTATTTCATAAATTATATATAATAGGCATAATTAAACACAGATCTATCTAAGTTTGTATTAAAAAAAAACTTTTATATTTCTGTTATTCAATATATTAAAATTATGAATATTCAGCTAAATCGGAAAAAGTTTGAATTTGGAATTCCGACTATGTTTTTTATATATGTTATATATACTTTTTTTCTGTTATCTTTTGTAAGCATATGCATATATGCTGTTATATATATTCATACTTTAAACAGTGAAGTGGACACAGATAGAGAATGAACAAATAGTACATTGTTGAAGAAAACGGTTCAAGAAAATATTGTGAAGGATGCATTAGTTCAAAGACCAAGGTTCATGACTCCTTTAACCCCCAAAATGGTCCTGTATATTCAACAAAATAAATCCTTTTTTTTTTGTGGGGGGTGGGGGGTGAAATTATACTTTATTTTTTTAAAAATGTTAATTTTATTTTTAAATTTTACGCTATTTGCTTCTTACACTATCAGCAAAGTTTACATAAAAAACAAAATTTAAATGCCAAAAAATAGGGTTGAAATGAGCATTTTCCTTAAGTAAACCTCTTTTAAGTCATTCTACAAATAGAAAAAACTAACATTAAAAATGCAATATACATATCTTAAAAAAAATAAGTATATTTGTTATAAGCTTTGCTGAAGAATAAGTATTTAAAAAAAACATTTTACAATGCCGACATTGGGGCTTTGTGAACCCGGCTCCTGTTTCATATATACATACGAGATACTTAAATATTGAAAAACTAAGAAAAGCAGCCAAGTGATAATGATTTAATACTGGTTTAAGTAAATCTAATTATTATTTCATTGATATCAATTATATAATAGATTAATAACCAGAAAAAACTTAGTTAAGTTTTTAAGTATTTAAGTAAAGTGTTGATGAAACAGAAGCTTTGTCATTTAAATACGATCATTCATCACAACTTCCGATACCTCGCAATGTCTCACGATGTCTCGCAATGTCTCCCGAGTTATCACAATGTCTCACGAGTTATCACAACGTTTCGCAGTTTATCACAATGTCTCACGAGTAATCACAATGTCTCACCAGTTATCACAGTGTCTCACGGTTTGTCACAATGTCTCTCGAGTTATCACAATGTCTCACGAGTTATTACAATGTCTTACGAGTTATCAAAATGTCTCACGAGTTATAACAATGTCTCTCGAGTTATCACAATGTCTCACGTGTTATTACAATGTCTTACGAGTTATCACAATGTCTCACGAGTTATAACAATGTCTCTCGAGTTATCACAATGTCTCACGAGTTATTACAATGTCTTACGAGTTATCACAATGTCTCACGAGTTATAACAATGTCTCTCGAGTTATCACAATGTCTCACGAGTTATTATAATGCCTCACGAGTTATCACAATGTCTCACGAGTTATTACAATGTCTCACGAGTTATCACAATGCCTCACGAGTCATAACAATGTTTCACGAGTCATCACAATGTCTTGCGAGTTATAACAATGTCTAACCAGTTATCACAATGCCTCACGAGTTATAACAATGTCTCACGAGTTATCACAATGTCACACGAGTTATTACAATGCCTCACGAGTTATAACAATGTTTCACGAGTAATCACAATGTCTCACGAGTTATAACAATGTCTCTCGAGTTATCACAATGTCTCACGAGTTATTATAATGCCTCACGAGTTATCACAATGTCTCACGAGTTATTACAATGTTTCACGAGTTATCACAATGCCTCACGAGTCATAACAATGTCTCACGAGTCATCACAATGTCTTGCGAGTTATAACAATGTCTAACCAGTTATCACAATGCCTCACGAGTTATAGCAATGTCTCACGAGTTATCACAATGTCACACGAGTTATTACAATGCCTCACGAGTTATAACAATGTTTCACGAGTAATCACAATGTCTCACGAGTTATAACACTGCCTCATGAGTTATAACACTGCCTTATGAGTTATAACACTGCCTCACGAGTTATAACAATGTCTCGAGAGTTATCACAATATCTCACGGTTTATCACAATGTCTCACGGTTTATCACAATGTCTCACGAGTTATAACAATGTCTAACAAGTTATCACAGTGTCTCACGAGTTATCACAGCGCCTTGCGGTTTATCACAATGTCTCACGGTTCATAACAATGTATCACGAGTTATCATAACGCCTCACGGTTTATCACAATGCCTCACGTTTTATCACAATGTCTCACGAGTCATCACAATGTCTCACGAGTTATCACAACGCCTCACGGTTTATCACAATGCCTTACGGTTTATCACAATGTTTCACGGTTGATCACAATGTCTCACGCGTTATCACAATGTCTCACGAGTTATCGCAATGCCTCACGGTTTATCAGAATGTCTCACGGTTTGTCACAATGTCTCACGAGATATTACAATGTCTCACGAGTTATCACAATGTCTCACGAGTTATCACAATGTCTCACGAGTTATCACAATGCCTCACGGTTTATCACAATGTCTCACGAGTTATCACAACGCTTCACGATTTATCATAATGCCTCACGAGTTATCACAATGTCTCATGGTTTATCACAATGTCTCACGAGTTATCACAATGTCTCACGAGTTATCACAAAGACTTACGGTTTATCAAAATGCCTCACGAGTTATCACAATGTCTAACGGTTTATCACAATGTCTCACGAGTTATCACAATATCTCACGAGCTATCACAATGCCTCACGGTTTATCATAATGTCTCACGAGTTATCACAATGTCTCACGGTTTGTCTCACGATTTATCACAATGTCTCACGAGTTATCACAATGTCTCACGAGTTATCACAATTTCTCTCAAGTTATCACAATGTCTCACGAGTTGTCACAATGTCTCACGAGTTATCACAATGTCTCACGAAATATCACAATGTCTCACGAGTTGTCACAATGTCTCACGAGTTATCTCAATGTCTCACGAGTTGTCACAATGCATCACGAGTTATCACAATGTCTCACGAGTTATCACAGCGCCTTGCGTTTATCACAATGTCTCACGAGTTATCACAACGCCTCACGATTTATCATAATGCCTCACGAGTTATCACAATGTCTCATGGTTTATCACAATGTCTCACGAGTTATCACAATGTCTCACGAGTTATCACAAAGCCTTACGGTTTATCAAAATGCCTCACGAGTTATCACAATGTCTAACGGTTTATCACAATGTCTCACGAGTTATCACAATATCTCACGAGCTATCACAATGCCTCACGGTTTATCATAATGTTTCACGAGTTATCACAATGTCTCACGGTTTGTCTCACGATTTATCACAATGTCTCACGAGTTATCACAATGTCTCACGAGTTATCACAATTTCTCTCAAGTTATCACAATGTCTCACGAGTTGTCACAATGTCTCACGAGTTATCACAATGTCTCACGAAATATCACAATGTCTCACGAGTTGTCACAATGTCTCACGAGTTATCTCAATGTCTCACGAGTTGTCACAATGCATCACGAGTCATCACAATGTCTCGCGAGTTATAACAATGTCTAACGAGTTGTCTCAATGCCTCACGAGTGATTACAATGTCTCACGAGTTATCATAATGTTTCACGAGTTATCACAGTGCCTCACGAGTCAAAACAATGTCTCACGAGTTATAACAATGCCTCACGAGTTATCACAATGTCTAACGAGTTATCACAATGCCTCACGAGTTATCACAATGTCTCACGAGTTATAACACTGCCTCACGAGTTATAACACTGCCTCACGAGTTATAACATTGTCTCATGAGTAATGACAATATCTCACGGTTTATCACAATGTCTCACGATTTATCACAATTTATCACTGTTTTTCGCAATGTCTCTCGAGTTATCACAATGTCTCACGAATTATCACAATGTCTCACGAGTTATTACAATATCTCACCAGTTATAACAATGTCTAACGAGTTATTACAATGTCTCACGAGTTATCACAGCGCCTTGCGGTTTATCACAATGTCTCACGATTCATAACAATGTATCACGAGTTATCACAACGCCTAACGGTTTATCACAATGTCTCACGGTTTATCACAATGTCTCACGGTTTATCACAATGTCTCACGAGTTATCACAATGTCTCACGAGTTATCACAATGCCTAACGGTTTATCACAATGCCTCACGGTTTATCACAATGTCTCACGGTTTATCACAATGTCTCATGGTTTGTCACAATGTCTCACAGTTTGTCACAATGTCTCACGAGTTATCATAATGTCTCACGAGTTATCACAATGCCTCACGGTTTATCACAATATCTCACGGTATGTCACAATGTCTCACGGTTTGTCACAATGTCTCACGAGTTATCACAATGCCTCACGAGATATCACAATGCCTCACGGTTCATCACAATGTCTCACGAGTTATCACAACGCCTCACGGTTTATCACAATGCCTTACGAGTTATTACAATGTCTCACGAGTTATCACAATGACTTACGAGTTATCACAGCGCCTCCCGGTTTATCTCAATGCCTCACGAGTTATCACAATGTCTCACGGTTTATCACAATGTCTCACGAGTTTCACAATGTCTCACGGTTTATCACAATGCCTCACGGTTTATCACAATGTCTCACGAGTTATCACAATGACTCACGATGTCTCACGATTGTCTCACGAAATATCACAATGTCTCACGAGTTATCACAATGTCTCACGAGTTGTCACAATGTTTCAAGAATTATTACAATGTCTCACGAGTTATCACAATGTCTCACGAGATATAATACTGCCTCACGAGTTATCACAATGTCTCACGAGTTGTCACAATGTCTCACGAGTTATCACAATGTCTCACGAGTTATCACACTGTCTCACGTGTTATCACAATGTCTCACGTGTTATCACAATGTCTCACGAGTTGTCACAATGTTTCAAGAATTATCACAATGTCTCACGAGACATCACAATGTCTCACGAGTTGTCACAATGTCTCACGTGTTATCACAATTTCTCACGAGTTGTCACAATATATCACGAGTTATCACAATGTCTCACAAGTTATCACAGCGCCTTGCGGTTTATCACAATGTCTCACGAGTCATGACAATGTCACACGAGTTGTCACAATGTCTCAAGAGTTACAATGTGATTGCATATTTAGAATATTTTAATTGCTTTATTGGTATGCCTTGCTTTTTTATTTTTAGCTTGCTTAATTTTTCAGCTCGTACTTGCGGATTCAACAGCGTTGATCTCGCAATTATACTGGATTCTTCCACAAGTGTTACACAGGAAAACTTTAACAAAATGTTAGCTTTCACAAAAGACTTGCTTAAAGATGCCGACATAGATACTGGACGTGTTCGAGTCGCAGTAGTAGTGTACAGTACAGACGTTCAAGTCATATTCACTTTAAAGACATACAAAACGAAAAGAGCAATATTTGAAGCTATTGACAGAATACAGTATATGTACGGGTCCACTAATACATACGGAGGTTTAAAGACAATGCGGACTCAAATATTCAGACCGAGAAAGGGCGATAGGGACTTTGTTCCGAATGTAGCCATCCTTGTAACGGACGGTATTAGTAATATTAATTCTCGAAAGACAATAACCGAAGCGCGTAAGTCGCGGGCACGAAATATACATATATACACAGTAGGAATAGGACTCCGAGAGACTAGGGAAGTTTTTGCTATTGCAACTCCACCTGCTGCAGAGAATAGTTTTGTTGTAAATGATTTTGATGCTCTGACTGGACTACCAGCTCGTATATTCCGTGGACGGTGTCCCACAGGTACAAATCGTGTATGATGTGTCGGTGACTGACTGTTGCACATATATATATGTGTGTCAGGGGAAAAAATGAGTATGCATACAAACTAATACTAAAATGTTTCGGGTCGTACGTTTATGCCGTTGAATTTGTTACAAAATGTTATATTCATTTTAAGTAGTACAACAGTGTACGACTTTACTATGAATAAAGAAAATCAATAATAATGTATAATCGAACTAAAAACTATGAAAATGCATAAAATGTAATTTGAGAGTTTGTAAGGACTATACACTGTTATCGCTGGGATCTAAAATAAAATCGGTAATATTCTTACCTTCTTCTGAAAAAAATTTTAAAATGTTAGGAACGATATTTTTAATAGCATTCGTTTTTTTTATTAAATTTGTTTTAGGAGGCATTTTTGAGAAAAGAAAATATTATACAAGCATTTTTAATTAAAATCCAATTAAATGTTGTTTAAACAAGTAAATATTGTGAGAAGCAATACTTGATAATAATGAGTCAATTCTCTAGAACGAACCCAGCTCTCCCGGTTGGGTTCGTTAAATAGCAATTGTTACGATTCGGGAGATATCAGCTACTGGAATAGACTAAGTCAAATACTACCCGAATATTGTTTGTATGCATATTCAAACCCCGGGAAGCGTATCCGCAAGCTATTATTAACACGGTGACGGTATTTGTGATTATACTAAATAATAAAGCACTCGTGGATCTCACAACACTAGCTCCAAATGTTCATGTTAAAACTCACACTATCTATATAGGCGTTTTGCACCTTAACCACACATCACTTGCTAAGTATATGTTATTGTTGTCTGTGCTGAACGTGTATGTAACCAGACTAATTAAGTATCACTATTGTTTTTATTCAATCACAAAATATATTGTGACACGGGTTTTCATCATGTTATATGCCTGTGTAGGTCAGTGTACGCCATCATCAAACAGGTCGTACAAATAGTTGACGTGCATGTTTTTTTCTTCACAAATTTGTAAGATCATAAGCAAATAGTATGCGTTTTATAAGAGCTATATATAATGATATAAGTGGGGAGGTGTTTATAAGAGCTATATATAATGATATAAGTGTGAGGTGTTTATAAGATTTTTATATAATGATATAAGTGGGGAGGTGTTTATAAGAGCTATATATAATGATATAAGTGGGGAGGTTTTTATAAGAGCTATATATAATGATATAAGTGGGGAGGTGTTTATAAGAGCTATATATAATGATATAAGAGGGGAGGTGTTTATAAGAGCTACATATAATGATATAAGTGGGGAGGTGTTTTATGTCCTAACAGTTATAAAGACTGAAGATCTTCACCAAGAGGATGAATTCAAACATTATTTTTTCAAGTTGTAGATCTAATTTTGTCACAAAAGTTAAAATATAAAAAAAATATATATCTCTAAATGAAATATATATTATCTAAACAAAAATATGAAAATATAATATTTTGCATTTAATTGATGTATGATGTATGATGAAATACTATTTAAAAACAAAAAGCTTTCTTAAGTCTCTGGTGAGCTTTACCAAACATCTTTGTCTCACTAGTGTATAGGTAATCATTTTGAGATGACCAATGCCATAAACACGTCTATATACATCTCAAAGTCATGCGGGAACGCCCTCATAGGAATATGATATTTATTGTGTAACAAACAACTTTAAATTTCAAAATATAACAGATCATTAACTTTTAGAATGGACCCAGCTCTCCCGATTGGGTCCGTTACATGGTAATACGATTTGAGCACGTTGATTGGCCAGTTGCTTCAGGGAAAGTCATTGTATGACGTCACAATTTTATATGCGTTAAATAGCTATGTACTGAGTGATAGGCATGGAATTCCCTGCTTTTTCATAGATATTGAACAGATCCGATTCGGGTGATATCAGAGACTGGGATAGACAGGTCATCATAGGTCAGATGTACTCAGATTTGTATCTAGCTCTTCTTCCGTAAAACCTTTAAATCACAATTTCTCATCCCCAAAAATTTACGAAACATTTCTCTGTACTGTTGCCTTTTTACTTTAAGAAGTATTGTATTGCACAAAAAAATCTGATTCTTTATCAGAAAAATTCTCGTCTGACAGATACAATAGCATTGACCATGTCAAACAAATACTGAAAGACAACAAGCGATTTGCGATAAAGATTTTTTCAACAACTTAGAACTTTGGCTTTGTTTGAACAACCGTACGCGCATCAAAGTCGCGCATGTGTTATTAACAGCCCGGTTTATATTACTGGGAGTTGTTATATACAGTATTATTGTCTTATCAGGTATGGGACATTTAACATCGAAACTTTCATTGGGGTAGGATAAAAAGCAATGTGTGCTATCTACCACTGGCAATGGTGTCACTGTATATACAAAACCTTATTTCATGTTTGATGTTAATGTTTCTATCTGGACTCTTTTTACTGCTAGTTATCTGTTTGTTTGATTGTTTTGTTTAGATATATCACATTAGTACATTTCGCTCTTGTTTATACTTGTATCAACGTAATTGACTCGTGTTATATATACGCATGCGTACTGTCATATTTACATAGATAGATTTGCATGATACCGTTAGTATTTACGTTTAATATTCAATTAATGTTTAGCAAGAAGTATTATTTGTGTTGACGTCTAGTCGGTCATTCAGTTTGATAGGTTGTACCCAGGAAAAGTACAGATTAATTTTGTTTTTACGAATTTATTTTAGCTCGATTGCGATAAAAGCTCAGAGCTTACATGAGTCGCTCTCGAGTCCGCTTCCTGGGTAGAACCAGTACTGAGTGTTGTTTTGTGAGAGGTATCAGGCCGACCTGGGGACCGAACCCACAACCTCTGACGTGAGCGGTCAACACTCTACCCATTACACTACGGCCCCGCTTAAAGAGTAATGTGTTTATTTATCTCTTGGTGCAAGAGAACATGGAACATTCTACATTGATACCAAGTTTAAACGTTACAGCTTGCCAAATGAGATATGAAAATGAGAAATATTTTAAAAAATAGGTTATTCATTAATAAATTGTGCGTGACGCACAAAAACATACACTTACTTTGGAACAATAAATGCATTTTTTAATTAATTTAAATTAAACACTAATATAATGTTTTTGGTTGCATTTGACTTCTGAAGATTTCAGCTGTACTGTACAAATTTAAAAAGTTAATTATTAAATGTCGGAGCTTTCACAATCGTGATAATGTGTATATATGATACTGTATTTGTATTTTTATCCTAATTACTGAAATTGTGTTTTAACTTATTGCATATTTTTAAGCGTTTTTTAATCAAATATTGATATTTATTGATGTTATTCGCCAAGGAATTATTTTGAGAAGGAAAAGTAACTGTTTTAGATTTTTGAACGCTTGCGTATTCACGTAAAATCTCACCGCGAAAATCGTTTTCAATTATCTTATAGTTTATAGTTTCCGATCCATCTGTATAGGTCCACGTGTCCATGTACTACATGTATAAGACGTTTCCGTAAATAAGTGATTTGTCGATTATGTTTGCTTCCTTAAATTTTTTCATATTCAACACAGTAGTAACATGTAGATAGATGGACACGAATCCGTTTAACAGGTCAAATGACACCAATGCGTTATGATGCACGCATTTAAATGCATTTTCTTAAATTTTCTTTTCTTTGATTTTATTTTCCCCAAACTTTTAACTTACCGTATTTCTTACTTGCTTTCCCTAATTCATACGAATTAAATTGTACATAAAGGTGCATAAATAAATATCTTACGATACAAAATGCTTGAAATAATTTTGTAAACCCAGCATTAACGTTGATTGCAGCATTATAAATTTACTGAAAGGAAAAAGAAAGGACGGTGCATTTCAGAGCACATTATCAAACTATAGCAGTGGGTTCTCCGTGGCCGAGTTGTATAAGACGCCGTCTCATGTTTACTTACATCTCACCGCTAAGGTCGCAGGTTCGGGGCCAGCTTGCTCCAAAAAATATATGAGAAAGTTTTACTTGCGGAAGGAAGGTGGTACTACACAGATTCATTCTGAGGGTTTCGGCCACCAATAAAACAGGATATACCATATATAACCTGAAACGTGTTGACGATGGCGTTACTCCCTATTAAAATAACAACAAAACAATAACTATAGTATGAAGTATTTACAGTCTTAGAATACATAGTGTAAGTGTATTGCATCAATAATTTTGTCAATATGATTATTATCATTGAAAAAATCATAAATGAAATACATTAACATACATATTGATGATAGTATTTTAAAACTATAAATTCCACTTACAATAGCTTGATAATATGGCTCTGTATTGACCTAGCGTTTTATTATCCTTTAGTATAACTCTGTCAATGCTCTAAATAAGTTTATACATATTTACTAGATCTACCTCCACGTGCCGACGCTGGTGTTGACTTGGTTCTTCAGCTGCCTGACAACGTAATAACATTGTCAGGAGAAGATAGCTCTGACGATATCGGTATCGTTAAATATGAATGGACCCTGCTTGATGGACCACGTGCAGATGTCAGGAACACGGACAGTCCTCAATTGGAGTTGTACAATTTGGAGGAAGGAGTATACACATTGGAGCTGAAGGTTGTCGATGGGCTGGGTCAGTCGGATACAGACACTGTTTCTATAGAGGTTCTACCAGGTAGGGTTGATACTTAAATAAAGTGGTGTTTGTTTTAATATTTAGCGTCACTTTGATTCCATTGAGGGTTAACAGCCGATCAATTATTCTAACCACTCATTCCTGGGATCATTGATGGTTAATTACAGAGCTACATTTTATTAAACTATTGTAAGCGATATTAGTTTTAGAATTTGTGTGTAAAGATGTTACATTTATGATTTTGTCAATATGGTCATTAATGAAATATCTTTACACACAAATTCTAAAACTGTTAATATCACTAACAATAGTTGGATCAAATATGGTTCTGAAATTCACCCGGCGTGTCTATATCATTTCACTTTAATTTATATAACTTAATGTATAACAACAAATAAACACTCCAGATTTGTTCAGAAATCCATCCGGCGTTTCTTTATCCTTTCAATGTATTTCATAATGTCAAAGATATATATTGTTTGTATGTTGACTTGTAATAACCGTTTTTCTTTTATCTTTTTAAACAGAACCAAACTTCCCACCAGTTGCTGATGCTGGTTCGGACGTAGAGGTTCAACTGCCTAAAGATACCATAACACTGTTTGGAGATGCTAGTACCGATGACAAAGATATTGTTAAATATGATTGGAAACTCGTCAGGGGCAATTGTAGACACACGAGCGGTGACAATAGAGCAAATCTACAAGTGAGAAAACTAGATGAGGGAGAATGCGAGTTTAAGTTGACAGTTACAGACAGGGAAGGGGAAACTGATTCGGACACAGTGACTGTCAACGTTCTGCCAGGTACGATAACTGTAAAAAATGCTCATGTTAAAAAGTAGTTGTTAACGTTCTATCAGGTACGATAACTATAAAAAATGTTAATGATAAAAGCTAGTGTTCAATGGAAAATTACTTGACGTCACAGTATGGTAAGCGTTAAAAGGCTATGAAATGTGGGACAGGCATATAATTACAAGCGTTTTGTTGAAGTTGAAGATACCTAATTTGAGGAATACCAGGGACTACTATATATTATAATAGGGACTAGTTTATAATTATGATGAATGATTCAGTTATTCTATACGTTTTTCGTTAGTGTACGAGTAAATCATGTTCTAAATTTTTGGAGTGTGAGGTATTTTTGAATATTGAAATATATGTTTAAAAGTGAACTTTCAGTATTGCGATTGTATATATGGTTATAGGTAATCAAACCGGATAACTTTCGCAGCTTTACTTGCTAGCCATTAAGGTAATTAATACATACCCTATGTTTAATGGCACTTTGTCTTTTTATAAAGCACCGGATGCACCACCAAAAGCTAATGCGGGCAGGGATTACAAAATCCGACTTCCGGAAGACAGCGTCACGTTTGATGGCTCGAGGAGCACAGACGACCATGACATTGTTCGTTACAATTGGAGACTAACAGATGGCGACTGCGAGAGAGCTACAATACGAGGGGCCGAAACGGCGCATCTCACAGTCGATGGTTTGACTGTTGGGGAATGTGAATACACCCTGACCGTAACCGACAAAAGGGGACAGTCAGACTCAGACACTGTCAGAGTAGTTGTCGATCCTGGTAAGAAAGCAATATTAATTTATCTTTATTTTGAACAAGCGGTAAATGACGATTGGTATTGAGAGGCATTGAAGTTTATCACTCATAACAGAGAATGTGACCTGTCCGGGATTCAAACCCATGTCTCGGACACCTGGATTGATACTCAGACGTGCTAACCGTTAATGGCAATGCTTCTGGCAAGAAATCAATATTAAATTATACATTCTTAGCAATAAAAAATGTGTCATGTTTAGCAACAACTGTAAGTCAAATGAAACGCTGACTTTTAATGATTCGGACCAGTAGATATAATATGTTTCTATTAATTGTGTTACCGTGGATCTCATGTTTTCAGTTAAAACTGAGTCTGGTTTGATCTTTTCTTGGCCACGTTCTGTCCTTTATGAATATAGTTGCCAGACAATTGTTAATAAGCAAATGTGCTAACAAAGTCATGTCCGTGTGTATTCCAGCACCAAGAACGACCGGATATGACGTCATATTTGTTCTTGATTCTTCGGTAAATCCCGAACACTTCCGATGGATGAACACTTACGCTCGCAATGTTGTGAGAGAAATGAGCATCGATGATGGAGAGTTCAGGTAATTAGACGGGTGTCATCCTGCTGACATGATATCACTATTCTCATTCAAAGTACATGTATATATCTTTCTACGTAAACGTCTCACTACACAGTTACGCGTACTTATTTCCCACGGAAACATGATTCTCACGTTTAAGAAAAGGCCTATGTACTTTGGTTATGAAATATTTTCAAAATGATTCATAGTGGTTGTGATTTTTTTACTGCAAATGAGTAGAACAAAAGTTGACATAGCATATACTGCAATAAGACATCACTGGTGTTAAAAAAAGACTTTTATAGGATTTCAACATATGCATGTTTTATGAGCCTTTGAAAACTTCTTTTTTTCAAAAACTCAGGGTGTCACTGCATCCTCTTTGAAAAACCAAGCTGGTCAACCTACCAATTATTATGCATTTTTATGTGGGTCACTTTCCTGTTATGAAAAAAAATACTTCTATGTGGAATTCTTATTTTACCATTAAAATCCTAGACCTTATTTTTTATAGAACAAAGAACAAAATTCAACTGTGTAGTGAGACCTTATAGCATTATACGTGAATAATAAATGTTATAAATGGTAGCATTTCGTTATAATGATATCGCTTTGACCTAATGGTGTTAGGATATCGTTATAATGTATTAGTAGTTTACTAGATTTAAACGTCCTTTCATGTGGCGACTGCAGCGTAGTCTAATATTAAAACGTCCGCCTCGCATGAGGAAGTTCGATTTTCAACCATATTTATTTAATACATGTATGTCATTTTCATCATCACATTTATTAATCCTAACGCGCACAGAATGACCTATTTATGTGTCGACATGACGTATTGAACCATTCATGCTTTCCACTTTTTTTCCAGGGTTGGTTATTTGATCTACAGCAACGGAGCCTACAGGCAATATGACTTAAATGCATATGATACAAAGACTGGAGTACAGTCAGGAATAGATAAGGTACACCAATATACTGATTGGTTAATATTGTGTATCCACGTGATGTATTACGTACTGATTGGTTTATATTCTGTATTCATGTGATTTATTGCATACTGATTGGATAATACTCTGTATCCACGTGATATATAGTATACTGATTGGTTAATATTCTGTATCCGCGTGATTTACTGCATGTAGTTAGTTATTAGTGTAAACGGTACAAAAATATACAAAAGAACACAATGGATAATATATTTGATTAAAGATGTGTTCGTTTGAGAAAACTGCTCTTTGAAGATTTTTTAACGATACATATATTACCGAGGATTTAAATAGGTAACATAAGTCCTACAAGGGCAAACACTAATTTTAAAAAAGAACGTTGAGATGGTTGGGGTGGGGGGAGGACGATGTTGAATTGGATTAAACATGAATTTAGATGCACGTTGAAGGTGACGTAAATTTCCTTGTTATGTAATACCTCATATTTACTTAGCGGAACCACGTCCTTCTGCAAGTAATTTGCAAACGTTGTGGCATAGAACTAATGCAATCAATGATTGATGAAAGGATATTAATTTGTAAACAGCACAAAGGAACACTCGGTCAGATATTGGCAGTAGCTGATTTTTAGCAGACCTATTTCCATGGTGATATTTAATGATCCATTACACTTAATCCTATCTTTCAGGTTGGCTATAGACCAGGTACTAAGAACACCGCTGGCGCACTGAAATTTGTACGTAATCAGATGTTCAGGCCCCAGAATGGTGACCGAGATTTTGCCAAGAACTACGTCATCTTGTTGACAGGCGGTGACCGAAGCTCTGACCCCTTTGATGCTGCAACGGAAGCCTGCAAACTCCAAGTAAGTATAAGACAAAAATATAAACTATCCATTTATTATGGTTATTCTTCATTCGGAACTAATCAGTCACTGCTTGTGCACCTGGCGTAGAATTAGGTGAGGTGTTCCTAATGGGTTATTTTTATATCTAGGAGCGTCTGTGTGGACTGAAATAAGCTATGAATCCTTTGTATTTTGTGCATAAGAATTTAGGTGGAAAGGATGTCTACTTTCCCATTTGTTTAGTTAAAACTGTTTATTGAGTTTTAATAAATATATTTATATATTTTAACATTATATATATAAGCAAAAGGATTTGGCCACAAGTTCTGCCAACATTAGTTACGGCCCTTCCCATTTGTGTTTTGGTTGTGTACGGAAAAGCGAGTTCCCATATGTGTTTTGGCGGTGTACGGAATAGCGAATTCCCATATGTGTTTGGCGATGTACGGAAAAGCGATTTCCCATATGTGTTTTGGCGATGTACGGAGGGAGATTTCCCATATGTGTTTTGCCAGTTATACGTTGGAGCGCTTTCCCATATGTGTTTTGGCGGTGTACGGAAAATCGATTTCCCATATGTGTTTTGGCGGTGTACGGAAAATCGATTTCCCATATGTGTTTTGGCAATGAACGGAAAAGCGATTTCCTATATGTGTTTTGGAGGTGTACAGAAGAGCAAGTTCCCATATGTGTTTTGGCGGTGTATGGAAGAGCAAGGTTAGGTGCATATCGAGAAGTAGAATATACAATTATGGCTTCCATTCTGATCCAAACATTAGTCTCCTGCAAATATATACCTTTTTTTTTCAGAATGATGGAGTCGGCATGTTCAGTGTTGGAATGGGCGAGGTACCGAATCTCGATGAATTGGACGCATATTCCTCTCTGCCAACTTCGGACTTTGAAATCATAATCAACGCTGAAAATGAAATGGGAGAAATGCCCGGTCTTATGTTATATAACTTGAAACGACGTAAGGCTTATATATATATATATCAAACGTATTCAGTCGTTTCACTATACATTCATGACAAATGCAACAGCGATAGTCTAGTGGTAGAGTGTCGGTCTTGCATGCGGAAGGTCGTGGGTTCGATCCCCGGCCGGTCATATTAAAGACTTGAAAAATGGTACTAGAAAGGCCCTCCATTGGTGCTCAGCATTTAGAGGATCGTTCTAGGTCTAGTTGACCCGATGTCAGTATAATGTGACAGGGTGGGGTATCGTAGATGTTTCTGCGCCATGATATTTAAATGTTGCAACGCTCAAGTTATAATAGATATACTGTCTCAAGTAGATACCGTCATGTACTGAGAAAATTTTGAAAGCGGCGCTAAACACCATAACCAAGCAACAACATTCAAAGCACGAGTTTTAACCAACGGTTTTCTGAAGGGATTAGCGTCATAGAAAAATATGAAATCATAATTACTCATGCAACCTCGATAGTGTGGATGAGAACTTAAGAGATTAAGAGAATTATAGCAAGAAACTGGAACACCTTAACATATAGACACATAGATTGAATATGTGTTACAAGGTATATGAGATAATGAGAATCTTACAGACGTTTGAGGTTCGAATACAAAAAATTCCGTCCTAAGAGCGTGTTGTCTTGACGGGAAAACGTTAGATAACAAACTACATCCCAACTTGCCCAAATGTATATATAACATCCATGTGTCATATTAAAATTACCTTATTTGGAGAGATGCGTCAGACGACGATTGGTGGAAGCTTATATTGTATATACCCGTTATTTATTGAGGTCATGTGTTAAATGATGTACCGTTATTTTGAGTTCGGTGATCAAAAAAACTTACATTCGTGCTCATTTATTATTAAATGTATTTCACTCGTTGTTAAAATTGATATAATGCCCAACAGAGCCTCGCATAATATATTTTGCAAACTCGTTTAATAAATTCATTAAACATGTGCACGACTGTATTATCGACACATTTTCGTTCGTCATCGCATTAAATATGATAATTGTTTTGTTTTTTCAGGCACGCCCAAACCATCCCCGTGCCCAACACTACCACCAACAACGCCACGTCCCCCTGGCAGTAAGTCTGAAGTGAACTTTACTATTTCGTATTTGACTGTGTGGATATACTTATTTGATATAATACTTCTATTGCTTTGATTAAAAAATATGTGATAACTTATTATGAAATATTGAATTCATGTATGTGTATGTTTGAAGACCTCTTGGAAGACTGTCGTGTTCAAACTGGTTCTCTCATTCAATAAAGACTTCATTATCATTACGAATATTTTCATTACGATTATTATCATTATCATTTTGCTTTTTCATGTACAATTCATTATTAACACATTTCTGCATCATGTGTTGTGAGCTGGAACCCTTTTCATCCCAAGTGCAGGATCCCCAAATGTGAAAATGGTCACAAATGTGGAAATGGTCACAAATGTGGAAATGGTCACAAATGTGAAATAGGTCACAAATATAAAAATGGTCACAAAATTTGAAATAAATTTACCGCATATGTAAAAAGCTTTCACGAAATTTGCATAAATGTTAAAATGACGAAGGTCACATCAGTCATAAAAACCGTAAAAAAAACAACAACATTTTTTTTGTCCATTTAAAATATTCTCCCAAATGTGACATATGATAATGAGACGCAATATCGTATATCAGTATCATGGAGACCGTGGCCGGTAGAGATTTGAACTTTCGAACCGTGATTGATAGTCAGATGACCTGCCGACTGAGCTAACCGATCCCGGCTACACTACTTCTAACAAAAATCGCCAAACAAACGCCATTCACATACATAATACCATTTTCAGCCTGTCATGCACGAGGGGATGTTGTCTTTATCATCGACTCAAGCGGCTCTGTGGGCCAAGATAATTTCTACCGCGTCCTAAACTTCACCTACGAGACCGTTGACGGACTCAGCATTGACGAAGGCAACTTCAGAGTCGGTGTCACCACATTCAGTGACACGTCCAGACTTGACTTCCACCTCAACGAGTTCAACACGAAAGCTGACATAGAGGCCGCACTCAGACGGGTATGTTCCGTCCTATTTTATGCGTGTATGCCACAGGTTGATTGATTGATTGAACGAACGATTGATTGATTGAATGTTTGAATGATTGATTGAATATTTCGCGTATTTTTATGCCATTGAGAGCTTACGATTAGTTAACCTTATCAGTCGTTTCGGTGGATCCTTGAAAGTTAACCAGTTCTCGAGCACATGTACCTGATAAGTTTCCCACTTGAATCAGGTGAGAGACGAATGGCTTTGACGGAATGTCGTATTTCAACCATTACAAAGATTGCGGCCAGGTTGTGGATTCGAACTTACGCCTTCTGCATTGATAGACAGACGCGCTAACGACTGAGCTTACCGGTCCCGGCGACACTGGCTGAAACAGAGCCCTTCATTATTGTTTATGCCTATACACATAGAACAAAAGAAACAACAACGTATAAGTAAGTCATTGTTAAAATTTGTTAGAGTCGGGTGTATTCGACGAATATAACGACTACTCTTTAGACGTGATTAACACTAACGCAGTGGTTTTTCTATTAGTATTACTTGACTCCGGTAAACTATTACAAATGAAAAACAGGTGTAACCAGTCAGTGGATTATATATTTTGTTTTTGTTATAACAAAGAACCAGTCAGTGGAAATCGACTAGTATTTGATATACATTCCGCGTGTTTTGTTTTTTGTTATTACAAAGAACCAGTCTGTGGAAATCGACTGGTATTTAACATACATTCCGTTTTTTGTTTTGCTTTTGTTATAACAAAGAACCAGTCAGTCGAAATCGACTGGTATTATAATATTTATTTTGTTTTTGAATGATGAAGATCCTTTGTTATGATTGGACAACACATGTATTAATGACACAAGTTCCAGTATTATCCTGGGTTTAGTGTCACTTTGTCGTATAAACCATTCATTTATAAGTCAAGAATATGCATTTACTGCGTGTTGCGCTAAAGCATCAATAAAACCAGCCTGTATTGCCTTGCACTACACACAGGTATAATTATATTCAGCCAGATATGCACGCATTTTTGTTTCATCAAGTTATAGATACAAGAGACAAGATGATACATTATGCCGTAAAAGTTAAATAGTTTCTGATATTATTTCAGTTATTCGTTCTTGTTTCTTTTATGATATCTTGGAGTTCCTTCAATGTTGCTCGAAAATAGAATAAACTAACGCCGTCGCAGAGGGCAATATTGGATTATTGACGGGGATGGATGGGTCGGGGGGTGGGGGGGGGGGGGGGGGGGGCTTGGATGGGGTGGGCGTGAGAGACCTTGATTATTTGAACAGACGCCATGAAACCAAGTCTGTTATTTCATTTTTTTTTGCTGATACGACGTTTTATGAGATGTTAAAGTTATATGGCTAGGTTTTGATGAAGGCGATAGCCTACACGTAAAGTAAATTTGTTACAATTTCATTTATAATAAAAAAAACAAATTATAATTAGAATAATGGGATTAATTTTTAAGTGTCACTGCTGTGACTTTAATTTTTTTAATGAATTATAGATATTTTCTCAGTGAAATATTTATGATTATTCACTGTCTAAAATAGTGAAATTATAAATAGTAGTGCCACTGTTTTCGATCATAAAAGACAAAAAATGTTGGATTCAGTACGTTGCTCGCTCAAGGGATAGCGACTCGTGAAAAACAAAAATGATATTTCACTGTAGTTAACTCCAGTACTCGATATCTCCAGAGTGACGTCTATCAAACCCCAATGTAAAACCAGGGAAGTACATGCTTGTCCCACAATTCATAGCAATTGAACGCTTTCTAAACTATGACGTCATTAAAACTTTCCCTGAAGCAACTGACCAATGAGCGTGCCCGTAACAATTGCTATTTAACGGACCCAATCGGGAGAACTTGGTTCCTTCTTCAGACTACTGAAACCAACATTTATTTCTGATCTTAATTTCATTAAAATAAAATAAATCCCTGGCTTTTTATCCCATATGTTATTTAAAAAAAATGTATTATTTTAATTCCTGATTCTTATTTCTACTAGTTTATTTTACTACCACATTTTTAACTTACAAAATAACATAAATGTTTTATTTAATTTCCTCATTGAATTTTTTTTTGTAAACTCTACATTTAAATTTGATGTTATTTTTAATTTTTATCTATTTTTATTTTTTGTTGCAGAGGGTACGTGAAACAATAACACGAGCTTATTTCTATGTTGCATGTCTGACTACATTTCTAATCATGCATGGTTGCTTTTCACAAAAAATAAATTACGACAAAAAATTCGTCGTTAACGTAAATCAAAACTTATAAAAACATTTTGGTCAAAATTTGACTAAATAAAAAACATTGTTCAATTGACTTTCAGCGAATGGTTGTCTTAACAAGTTGATATGTGAAAAGCAGCCCATATCTGTATACATCATGTACCTATTGTAGACCCTGCTGTAGTAGAAACTTTGTATATTCAGAAAATTCAAACGCGTGTGGTGATGGTTCTCATCTTTCTGTCTGAAAACTGAATATAGTGTAAAGTGGTATAATAATTAACAAAGAAACACCCCCCCCCCCCCCACACACACACACATACCAACACTCACACAATCACCCGCACCAAAACCCATACCCACCTACACTCACCCCCCCCCCCTCCCACCCACACACACACACAATCACCCCTCCACCCTCCACAACCCCCCCCCCCCCATCCACCTACCCACAGCCCTCACACACACTTTACTGTGAGGGTTATGGTACACACATGAAATGATCTATTAGATCATAATTATCTAATTTACAATAAAGTAGAAAAAAGCGCTTTTATAATACTTTCTATAAACGCATTATAACAAAAATGAAAAACAAAAAACAACAACAATATTATCATCACAAATCAGATCTGCCATGGCCAGATTAACAACGACCGCTCATTTTTTTAAATAAACATAAGCAATACACATAAAACATTGTTAATTTACATTATATACAAGTCAAAATATATGTCAACTTGTTAATCGACGTCCAATGGGTCTTCAATGGCCATATATAACCTAAAATGGCGTTAAACCCCATTCAAAAAAGAAATCAACATTCTATATTTATGAAACTGATCAATGTTTTTGCAGAGTTGTATGAGTGGTATTTTTTACCTGATCTGTATGCTCAATAATAAACTATATAGTATCGTCTCATTGTCCCTGTATTACATGTGCACTTTTATAAAGATTCCGTATCATGGGTCTCTACTTTAATATGACAAATAAGCGCGTGATGCAGTGGTAGAGCATCGGATCCCGGATCGGAGGGTCGAGGGTTTGATCCTCTGACATGGCTCTGTGTTGTGTTCTTGAGCAAGACAATTTATCCACATATGAGTAGTACTGGTTCTACACAGGAAGAACTCGTGCATGATATGTCTCTAAGTTTCACATTCGAGGTAAAACAAATACATACAGTTTGAATAAAAAAAATTAAACACATACTTTTATATTAAAATACTAACACTAGTAAATCGACACATAACACATACTATCTCTCTCTCTCTCTCTCTTTCTTTCTCTCTCTCTCTCTCTCTCTCTCTCTCTCTCTCTCTCTCTCTCTCTCTCTCTCTATATATATATATATATTTATATATATATACAATATACAAATATATGACCATATATGTTGCTATGAAGGCATACTCAGTCAGCGTAAACCTGATATATTGCCTTGATGTCAGTTTGACTTTCCACATTACTACTGTTGTGTAAAATGAACATTGTTTTATTGTTTCTTCCTCTGAGTTTCCAGTACTTACTAACAATCAATATAAAGCATTTAATATCATTTATAGCTAACATACCAATTGTTTAGAATTTTAAATCAGCAAAAAATGACATAGAACGATAGTTTAATCAGAATGTTGAAAGCCCAACATAATTTTTATTCTAATAATAAATAACACGTCAGCACTGCATGACGACCTTCACATTGCAACCAAAATTACAGATCAAATCAAATTGAAGTCACATGATTCATTCGAAACGTCATTAAACGCAATTGCTATTTTTAAGAGCGTGGTCAAAAATGAGGGATTTTAGTACATTATTTTTTTATTGTTTAACAGATATCTGTAGATATCCGTACAAAGGTCTCAATCCATATGCCCAAGCATGATTATATTGTGTTTTAGTAATTTTAAAATTTTGAAGGAGAAAAAAACGTGATATACTGCTTTCAAATATGTGTCTTGTTTGTATGACTGTCTTTTTAATCACAACTAATAATTATTTGGACTGACAATGTTGTCGATCTTTTACTTTTACAAATGGCTGATATTAATGTTAAAGTCTTAACATTACTTTTAAAGAAGTCCCTGCGGCTGATTCATGATTGAATGCAGTGCCGCCGCCGTATGAAATTAACATGCAGTTTGCTTGAATACACAATTGTCTAACGTCAGAGTTTGCTAACAGCTAATACTCGGATGTCAACATTGCACACAGCTGTATAAAGGTTACGTGTTGTGTTGTTTAAAGAAGCAATTGTTATCTGTCAAAGTTCGTTCACAACTAATGTCACTATTGCAGCACGTCACAGTGATGTCATTAATGCATTTATACTGTAACTAAGTGTTGTTGATATGAGCACAGACCGGAAAAAATATATTTCTGAAACCTACTGATGTTTTATTATGTTTTATCAAGTTATCGCTAAGGACATCATCGGATACCCCCGGATGTCAATTCCGATACGCTCAATCTATCTCGATGATTGGAGAATATTGGAAGGATCCCCCGTGGGTATTCGACGTTGCGATTACGACTGTAGCGACGACGTTTTTTGTGTGACATGATTATGAAACATATTTATTTCTCATATTGTTTACTGAACTTTTCTAAATGTTTAAATATATATTACAGATTTGGCTCCTTCTTAATATACAGTTAAAATATTTAGCTTAAATTTGTAACACGTATTTTAAAGTTAATTTTCTGTTTTAATTTATTTTATATAACTAGCTAGTAAGTGGAGCAACTCTGGAAAAATCGTGTTATTTCTATTGCACCGTTTTTAATTGATATTTAATTAATACGTAATTTCAATGTTAATTTCAATATTTTATACATTAAAATGCTTATTGATACTGAAGCTTTACAATTATTATATGAATTGCCTTTACTTTACTTCGTTACTCTTTAACAGTGTTATCATGATATATATGTAAATAAAGAAATCTATTTAGATGGACTTTTTCAACTTTCTGTCATATGAAGCTAAACATATTATAGTCATTACATGAATTTAGCTAATCAAATGCAATGCAACACGTCATAATTGTGCATTTTCTTTAAATAGGTAAGGTACATGTACGGTAACACACACACTGCACACGCCCTGAGACGTGCAAGATTAGAGATGTTCACACCGACAAATGGAGACAGGCCAGGTGAGATTTAACTGCTATAGTTATGTTTGCTGGTATTTGACATAATTAGACCGTCTTCATCAAACTTTGCGAATACTTTCTCCTTAAGCCATAAACGGACAGAAGCGCTTATCTCCGGCATGCATTTTCCTTAAAGTGATTATATCGGCATATTACCGTTAATTCCCTGTCCTAAATACACACGCCCAGCATGAAGATACACTTATAACTTAGAGATAAACTCGTCTAAAGTGTCTAATTGCATAACCTCTTTATTACAAACATCGGGTTCTGAAGCCACGTTTTTGTTTTTGTTTTACATTTGCCATTTTCAAAGAACCACTTTCGGGTTTCCGATCAATCATCGGATAACATCGTGAAGATTCGTTCCCGATCTCGTTCTCGAGGCTTTGTTCGGGAAATTTACGGAGTAATGTAAACATTGCGCAATATTTTATTGCGGGACGTATTAAAGTTTTGACCAATATTCAACTACTGTTAATTTGATAACTTTCAAGTAAATAAAGGTTATACGTCAATACATAAACATTATTTTGTACACACTGCATACAGGAAAAGTCTGGATTAACAGCGTGTTTGTGTTACTTGCCAATATAATACCTTTAACGATTATTCTCTTACATCTCAAGCTGAGATTTCTCTAAATGATTATTTAAACTTGTACTATATCAGATGACCGCACGCAGTTGAAATCAGAACAATCCACTCATTGGAAAGAATAATATGTAAACTGATATCAAATAAGTAAATAAAGTTATAACATCAAATACTCGAGACAAGTTGAGATGTTTAGTGAAACCGGGGTGTGGTGCTGGTTTCATCTCAAGCTGAGATTTTTCCTCAACTCAGCTGTTTTATTTTCTCTAAATGATAAATCAAACACATTAAATGAATAGACACAACTGAAGCCATGCCACTTTTACTCATGTGTGGAGGATAACAAATAATGCTCAAGGTTAATATGTCAGCATTTAAAAAAATCATAAGTTTTAGAAAATTGAAATGGGATACATTATTTAAATATACGTTTCCGATGCTGACCTCAAATGAGGTGCTCCAGCGTGAGGTTACTACTAAACCTTAATAAGATCCATTGTTAATAAAAACGTTTAGTGTCTTTAAGTTTGAACATTGTTATATATAACAATATTTTCATCGTCTGTGATATCATCTCTCCCGTGCATGTAACAAGGTTTTAACTTTTCTCTTCGTTACTTATTCAAAGAACTAGGTTGGCTTTCTTTGAAGATAGAAAATTATATCAAAATTACTTTTAAGTATGGTATTTATTAAGCTCCTTTGTATTTTCAGACGTTCCTAATGTAATCGTTATCATTACCGACGGCCAGTCCAATGTCTACCACGAGATGACCATCCCAGAGGCGAGAGCTTTGAAAAACGCCGGTACAACTATCATCACCGTTGCCGTCGGCTTTACTGCTGAGACGAGCGAACTTGTCGGGTTAACGTCACCGCCCGCCAACGAGAATCTTATTTACGTTGAGGACTTTGAATCCCTCTACAAACTGAAGGACCAGCTAATTGATCCCCTTTGTTCAGGTGATAATCATAAAAAGACTTTTCTATGTTAAATTATTTTACCAAGGGAATCTAATAAACCTTATTTTGTATAAACACAGAACAAACTTCAACTGTGTGGCGAGACCTGAAGCAAGTCCAGGAGAAGGGGAATCGAAGGTTGTTGTGTTACATTTGATACACATCCTCAGGAGCAGACCCTGTATTTATGTTTGTTTATGTTTTGTGTTTCTAAAGTGATCAAAGTGGGCGATAGTGTAATAGAATGTTGGCCGCTCACGCCAAATGTTGACGGTTCAATCCCCAGCTCGATCCAATGCCTCTCATAACACAACTCAGTACTGGTTCTACCAAGGAACGGATTCGAGAGCGGTTCTTATAAGCTCTGAACTTTCATTGCAATTGAGCTAAAATTTGTATAAACTAAAGGGATATTGTAAATAAATACTATGGTGAAATGTCAGAAACGTAAGAAACAACCATACCGTGATAAAGCAGCTGATAAAGCAACCATACCGTGATAAAACAGCTGATAAAACAACCATACCGTGATAAAACAGCTAATAAAGACATGTTGATCCAATGCTCATGAAACGATTCTTATATTTTGCGGAAAGGAATCATCAATCTATTTAAGTACGAACTTTACTTGGTGTAAGTAATGCTAATGTCATCTTGGGATTTTAGACGATTTGATTGTCATATAAACTTGTATTACATTTAAACAATCATATCACTAATATAAACTCATCGTCATAACCTTCTATTCTCAGATACAAACATGTGTCGCAACAGCCCGTGCAAGAACGGCGCAGCCTGTCTTGATGGAATTCGCAGCTTTGTGTGCCAATGTGCAAACAATTTCTTCGGTGAAACGTGCGCCAAACGTAAGTTGTTTCTTTCTTTTATGTATGTTTTGTCCCATCAGAGCAATAATGTACCAAGTGTATAAGAACTTAGAAAGCACTTAGTACATTTTTGCACCAATGGGACGATCATAGACTGTAGGACGGACCCAGCTTTCCCCCCTTGGGTCACATGTCAGTGAGATTTGAGCACGTTGATTGGTCAATTGCTTCAGTGAAAGTTGAATGACATCTCAGCTTGGTAAACCTTAAAGTACTATGGAAAGTGGGAAAGGCATGGACTCGGTGGGACAGGCATGGACTCGGTGAGACAGGCACGGACTCGGTGGGACAGGCATGGACTCGGTGGGACAGGCATGGACTCGGTGCTTACCAGACCTGATTCGGGAGATATGAGGGACTGGAACAGAATACTTCTATATATATATTCACCTTAGCGAAAAAACTAGGTTATAATTATATTCATGTTTTATGCACGCGTATGAATGTATTGTCATATGGAAATATAGATGTATTCGTGTTGCTGAATTGTTACCGTGTGTCCCGGCGTGTTCTGTGCGTCTATACTCTTATGATAACGTACACATATTTACTCAACAGACTGCGGAGAACCATCCGATGTTGTTATTGTACTGGACTCGTCTACATCTGTCGGAGAGTACAACTTTGGACGACTTAAAGAATACGCCGAACATCTTGTCCGTGAAATGAACAAAGACTCTTGCGACATTAACCTTGGCTTCCTCAAATACAGTTCAAATGCGATGGTTCAAGTATATTTAGGTGAGTATATAAGTAACCACGTGTGTTATATCTTGTATTGATATACCAAACGATAAGACATTATATATATCGCCCCATAAGTGCAAACTGGTGCACGGTACCTTCTTATTTCATATACACGTGACTCGTAATTGGATGTAATATATAGTCGCATTACTATTCATGGACGCTTAATTTTAATTTAAAGTATTCAAATTAAAATGAGGCCAATGAACATACTGATGAGTAATGTTTACACTTAACATTAACAATTGGTAACTAATTGAATGAACATATAACGTACGGCACCGTACGAAAATAAACTGATTATAGTAGCTGAGCAAAATAATATTACTTGTTTTTTGTGGTACCATGGGTGTGTGGACAAATTAATAGACAAACAGTAATTTAGTTTGTGTAATTTTGTTTGTGTTAATAACCATCCCGTAGTATTTGGAGAGGGTATGTACCCGGTGTAAATCTAAAGGGATTGAAGTTGAATATTAAGTTATGACGTGTAACTGCTATATGGATTTAAGGAACAAATTTGGTACACTAACAGGCAAACCCCCTACTCCAACCATCTTTAACAATATAATGAATACATGTCATTTCAATAAAATATAACAATTCCTTGAAAATAAGGTGCGAAACAGTTGTCTTAATGTTTAACTGACATAAGTTATGGAACATATTACACATTATTATATACTCTATAATTAATTCTGTTACATTCACCGTTTTATTTTCAAATATACATGTTGTATTATTGGCCGGAAGCCTAAATTACCAAATACACATATTGTCATTGTTAAAAAGGCGATCATCTACAATTTCATAAGATATTTTATCTGTTGTTTAATATATACGTGAAAAGTTGTTGGAAGTGACAATATTACTTTTTGAATAATCCCCAAACACATCAATTCAATTCAAATGATTGATACTCATTCAGGTATGCACACTGAAACGGACACTAACATCCGGGCATTGGATCAGATATCATACAGCCGTGGACGTGCCAACATGGCCGCCGCTTTCCGAGCATTGAGAACAGAAATGTTCAACGGTCGCGGAGGCGATCGGCCCGACGCCAAGAACATTGCCTACTTCCTCACAGACGGAACTAATGACGTAAACGCTGAAATGACTGAACAAGAAGCCGATCTGGCCATCAGCGATGGTGTTCGTATCATTCCAGTTGGTATTAATCTTAAAGAGAGATTTGAGCTGGACAATATCGCCGCCATTCAAGGAATACATACAATAGAGATTGACGATGAACAAAGTTTACTTGAGAAGACTGACGTCATTCTTCAGCCATTGTATCCAGGTACCTATACTACTCAAGATGTGATGTATTTGAACATGTTGTTTTTTTGTGTTTTTTTTTTCAAATAATTAAAAAAAAATAGAATTTTTTAAAATTTGTCACAAAAAGTATTCCAGTGAAAACAGTTTTTACAACAAAGTTGATATTGAACCAATGTTATGCATCAACTTTATAATTTGATATTAACGAATAATTGAATTGATGATACAAATGTCATTTACTTTTAAGCAAATGACTTCTGTGCTGAGACCCCATGCCAGAATGGAGGCAGGTGTACCAACGAACCATTTGGATACAAATGTGAATGCCTCGTCGGATACACGGGAGAGACCTGCCAGAAACGTGAGTTGTCTGTCTGTCTGTCTGCCTGTTTAATACAGTTATATATGAGCAATGAAAGTCTCACCACAAGGTTGAATTTTGCTCTATGTTCTATAGAAAAAAAAAGATTAAGGATTTCCACAGTAAAATAAAATTCCACATCGAAAACGTATTTAAATATTTCCTCTAAGCAGCAATGAACAATAACTGGTGTGTTGACAGCTTGGGTTTTGCAATAAAGTTATTTTGTAAAAGGAGTCCTCGAATGCTCTAACCCATCTGTTAAATTCCTATAAACGTCACTGTTTTTAACACCAGTGAAATGCATATTTATATAAGCAGAAGTCTTATTTTTCACCACCATCATGCTATGCCATGAAAACATTTCCTGTTTCCAATGGGTGTGAAAAGCCTTCAGTTTCTCTTCAGTTGCAAACCCTTGTTTGCTGTTGATATGTCCAGATACATGTCATTTTAAAAAGTTTAAGTTGCACAACGAAAGGTGCTGTCGTGTTAGCTGTTTACACTATCAGATACTGTCATTTTCACATTTTAGGTTGCACAACGAGAGGTGATGTGTTAGTTGTCAAAATAACCAGATACATTCAATTTTCACATTTTTAGGTTGCACAACGAAGGATAATGTGTTTGTTGTTGATGAATCCAGATACATGTCATTTTCACATGTTTAGGTTACACAACAGAAGGTAATGTGTAAGCTGTTTAAACAACCAGATATATGTATTATTCACATTTGAGGTTGCACAACGAAAGTTGATGTGTTAGCTGTAAAAACAACCAGATACATGAAATGTTCACATTTTCAGGTTGCACAACGAAGGGTGATGTCGTGTTTGTTGTTGATGCATACAGATACATGTCATTTTCACAATTTTAGGTTGCACAACGAAGGGCGATGTCGTGTTTGCTGTTGATACGTCCAGATACATGTCCAGAAATGAGTTGAAGAAAGTGAGACGTTTCCTAAGGTCTATCGTCAAGCGCATGCGATTCAGGAGAGACGGATTCAGTGTTGGTTTGGTGCAGTTCTCAGATTGGGCAAAGGTTGTGCTTGAATTCAACAGAGGAAAATCCAAGAAGATTATCAGATCCTCCATTGCTGGACTTAGGTAAAATGTGTATGTGTTAGTGGTCCGTGTAGGTGTCAAGGGTATTTTAGCTTTGGTATTTCTGAAAAAAGCATTGAAATTTTAAGTAAGGGGTAAAATTAGCATTGCGAACTGACAATATGAGTGCTGTCTGTTTATTTTTTTATACGATTTGATTAAAATATTCATTTTCACCATTAATTATTTGAAAAAGATATTGTCTACTAGTAAAATACCCATTGGAAGAAACGTTTTCCATGAGCATTGTTATATACAGTAGACCAGGAATCAAAAGTCACTCCAATCTAACGTACGCATGATCTCAGCTTTCCCTTTTCTCTTTTTTATGATTTAAGGTTGTTAAAATAGAACTGAAGTAAGCAATTATAATCTACTACCTGTCTTATGATTATCCTGTATGGTTTCACAGTGCCTAATGATTCGAATAACTAATTTATACTTAGTTACTAATAACTAGCTCGATAACGAAATATATAAATTGCTCTCGAGTTCGCTTCCTGGGTAGCACCAGTACTAGGTATCGTTTTTAGAGACATCTAGTCAAGCTGGGAATCAAACCCGCAATCATTAACGGCAAATACGCTATTCACTGTGCTACCGCCCAACTTCAGTAATTGAATATTTATATATATTTTTTAAATTATGACCAAAGATCTGTTTTGGCAATTTACATATTGAAATGCTCGGTAAATCAATTATCATTTCATTATAATTATCTTGTAGAGTCCAATTTAGAAGTAGAGAAGCAGACGTTTGTTAAGTATATATTTGTTCACATGTTTATATATATGACAATATACTATGTATACATCAAATAAAATGATCTGTTCTGTTTTATTTATTATGAGTGTTTTTTTCACTTTAGAGTACACGGAGGCGACCCAGAACCCGCGACAGCTCTTGCTAAGGCCAACTACAGAATTTTCAATAGCGGTGGCGCCAGAAGTGACACGCCCAGCTACCTTATACTCGTAACCAAGAGTATGCGACATGAGTTGGATGTCCTGCACGAATCTAACAAACTGAAGGTTCAGGGAACACGTATCCTAGGAATTGGTGAGACATCCAGATAAAAAACAATATATATGTGTGTGTGTGTGTGTGTGTGTGTGTGTGTGTGTGTGTGTTTCAATTGTTGCGAAATATTTTTAGTTTAAGGCAACCCTCATGGGATCTTGCTTTATAAGATAATTTACAATTTATTAAACTTTGTTTAAACACATTTTATTTCTAATATTTACAATATACCGGTAACTCACTATTTGCGAAACAATAAGAATAGGATTAGAACGAAAGATGAATAATATAAATATCTTATCAAAACCTGGCGCATGTATTTACAGCATTAAGACTGATCATACAAAAGAAATTAGCACGATCTAGAATTCGGCACACATGCTGTACCTGTATTTTAAAAAAGTAAAACTGTTAAATCCTTTTGTGTTAATTATCATTTACTATTATCCACTATCTCTTGTCGATGTCTTCATTTATTTATTTGTAAATAGTTTTTAACTATAATTTCTATTTTAAATAATATTATTTTAATCATCATCATATTCATTAGTTTTTGCGCGAGCAAATTAACCTGTTTATTAATAAGGATATTTCAAATATATGGACCTTTTATAGAACAGTTTGTGTGTGTTTGTGTGTGAGAGGAGAGATGTTTATTTCAATATTGCAAAATTATTGGAAATCATATATTTCAGCTTGGATCTTATCTCATTTTGTAATTCTATTGTTACAGGTCTTGGACTGACTGAATCAGAACGTGATGTAATGGAATCCTCTGTGTCCATGCCACATTCTAAAACCGCTATGTTTGCTGACGATGCTAAGAATCTTGATGAAATATCTGACAAGATTGTAGAGTTTATGTGCAATGGTAAATATATTAACGTACTTTTAACAAAAATGTAGATGCTTACCTAGTGTAAGCGAGTTCGAATCCTTAACCGGCCAAAGTCTCTGTGATCATTGACCACGAACTGTGATGTACGGCCAAACATTGACCATGAACTGTGTTGTACGGCCATACATTGACCATGAACTATGCTGTACGACCATACCTTTACAATGAACTG
Source organism: Panopea generosa (assembly GCA_029582155.1). Taxonomy (NCBI): domain Eukaryota; kingdom Metazoa; phylum Mollusca; class Bivalvia; order Adapedonta; family Hiatellidae; genus Panopea; species Panopea generosa. The sequence continues at coordinate 38,951,506 of CM055911.1, read as the reverse complement.
TGTTGTACGGCCATACATTGACCATGAACTATGCTATACGACCATACATTTACAATGAACTGTGTTGTACGGCCATACATTGACCATGTACTGTGCAGTACGACCATACATTTACAATGAACTGTGTTGTACGGCCATACATTGACCATGAACTCTGCTGTACGGCCATACATTTACAATGAACTGTGTTGTACGGCCATACATTGACCATGAACTGTGCTGTACGGCCTTACATTTACAATGAACTATGCTGTACGGCCATACATTTACAATGAACTGTGCTGTACGGCCATACATTTACAATGAAAACTGTGTGGTACGGCGATACATTTACAATGAACTGTGTTGTACGGCCGTACATTTACAATGAACTGTGTTGTACGTCCATACATTTACAATGAACTGTGTTGTACGGCCATGCATTTACAATGAACTGTGTTGTACGGCGATACATTAACCATTAACTGTGTTGTACGGCCGTACATTGACCATGAACTGTACCACAATACATCTGTAACTTCGTCTGAATATGCGGAGAAGTAGTCGGTGACATGTAGATATAAGGTGTGTCTAGTACTGGGTAATCGCCATTCGGATCACAGGAGCGAAAATTACGAGCATGCAATGCCATCATATAACTGACGTACTATTTACAAACGGCTCCATACAATTATGACGTTTATATGGACTATGGTACACATTACGTCCGAATATTCATAGTTCCAGTTGATAATCATTTTTATTTTCTAGTAAATATTGATATTGGCTAGTTGCCTACTTGATCTAAACGTGTCGATTTTAAGGCTTTATCAAGGCAAGGAAGCAAATATATTAGCATTATTATGGTCAATAAGTGTTCATCACTGCAGGCTTTGGTTTGTTGGTAATACTGGCGTAATGCTGCGTCACTCCCTCAAACAGAAACAAAACATGGAAGATAATAAAACAATGAAAGTGTACTCCGTTACCAATTATCAATATAAGCTTTATTTTGCCAAACTAAGAACCTTGCACACCCAAATAATGGACATCTCTTGGGACATATGAAGCTTAGGCTACATGTTATTACAATCTACACGTTCAGCAAAGTGGTTTTAAGTGTTCTGCTGTAAAATGGTCGCCGAAGTGCCATGGCAGCGCTAGGTTTTAATTGAAGCGTACTTCTGCAAACGGTTTCCTCGTGTTGCAAATTGAAGCGCTTTTCAGCAATGTGGTTCGCATGGTTGAATTTGAAGCGTTAATCATAAACTCGTCTTCCGGGCTGAAACATTCATCAGCAAATGGGTCCCTCGTGTTGCAAATTGAAGTGCTATTCAGCAATATGGTTCGCATGGTTGAATTTGAAGCGTTAATCATAAACTCGTCTTCCTGACTGAAACATTCTTCAGTAAATCGGTTTACCGGGCTGTATTTAAAGTATTCTTAAAAAAGACATTCTTTTTTAATGAATAAAGTGTGTATCATTGGTTATGTCCTTTGGATGCCACGTCTTCTGCTGGGACATAATTATATTTTTATGTGCATTGTCTACACAGATGACAACAAATGCGCCGAAGATCCATGCGAGAACGGTGGCGTGTGTAAGCAGCACGGTGACGACTTCTATTGTGAATGTGGTGTAGGATATGCGGGAAAATATTGCCAGAACAGTAAGTAACTGATGCATATTCCGTTGTTGTGATTGCAGTTATCTCCCTTTATGAAATAAACACCTATGGTTTCACTGTATCTTCATGATCTAATAGGTTTTCTATATCTGTCCTATATATGTTTGTGGCGGTTTCTTTTAAATATATCCTGTTGGTAATATGTTTTTTTTTTATTTTTAAAATAGAGTTTCACGTCAACAAATCTTAATTTTCTTAATTTACATTTCGGTGAATAATAATCTTTTCCCCTGATAAATAATCCATTTCGATGTTATATAACCCATTTCGATGATAAATATTCCATTTCAATGATTAATAATCCATTTTGATAATCAATAATTCATTTCAATGATAAATGACCCATTTCTATGATTGATAATCTATTTCCATCGTTAATAATCTATTTTCATGAATAATAATCAATTTCGGTTTATTCAATCCCTCTAGGATGTAATGCACGTGCTGACATTGTATTCTTACTGGATTCAAGTGGCAGTGTAGGTCACATTGACTTTAGGCAAGTAAAGAAGTTTGTACACGATATCGTCGGAGATTTGGATATTGGCAGAGATCAGACAAAGATTGGATTGGCTACGTACAGTTCTAAGAGCAGGTAGGTTGCGTAAAATTAACCTTTTAAAAAAACACATGTTTTATATTAATATTACATACAGTCAAACCTGTATAAGCGACCACCTCTAATGGGCAGTCGGCCTCATTTGCTATTTCCCAGTTAATGCTTTCAGAGCAAATTAATCTTTATTAATAAACACCCTATTTTAAAAGGTAACTCTTGCCCTAATATTTCATTGCTTCATTGGCTACTTAATACAGGTTAAACTATATATATATCATAGTATTGTAATATACATATTTCTGAAGAACACTTTGCTGTTTGTTTTATTTTATAATATTCAACATATATTTCGATGTCTATTACGTATTGATAGCAAAACATGAAAGAAAGATGCATCGATATTCAACTGCTTATTATTAATAAGAATTTCATGGTTTTACTGCAAACTCAACAAAATTTATTTTTTCCTAATAATCCATTTCGGTGAATGATAATCCATTTTGATAAATATTTATCGATTTAGATAATCAATAATCCATTTTGGTAATAAATAATCAGTTCCGATGAATAAAAATACATTTTGATAATTATCAATCGATTTTAATTAAAATAATCCATTTCGGTGATAAATATTCCCTTTCGATGAATAATATACAATTTCTACGATGTATTTTACATCAAATTAATATATATATATATATATACTAACGTACCCGTATTAACTCCATGCTACTTTAAATATTAAAATATTTGTGACTGTTTTTGCTAGAAAGAATATAGATCAATACTTCTAAAGCAAAGAGAAAGAAAAACAATGTGAGAAAAGAAAAATGAGAAAACAGAACAAAAACACACAGAAAATAATCTCATACATTGTTTAAGTACCCGTAGAAACACGTTTTAGATTAAAGACATAGTTGAAACTTGTTAATAAAATAGATCTTATAATATACGATAAGAGAGTTTTGATTTTGATGCATAGAGCGAGATACTCAGCTATATGTTGTTTTTCTATCTGTAATTGCCAATTTTCAGTTACTTCCTATCATTCATTTTTCACGTCATCCTTTTAGTTTGTTACGTGTCATCAATTATATAATTATAACTCAATTTATTGTTTAGAATATTGAACAGTAATACATTTACTGCGTGTAATTTTTATCTCCCTTTTATCAGTTACTGAGTTATTACCCACGTATATTATATATGTGATTCCTATTTTGTTATATTTTATGTTAAAGTAATATAAATGATATCATACTTTAATGAAGGACCAATGACAAAAGGTATGTCGTGTTTTAATAACGGGTTTATTCGCTGGCTTGATTCTTAAACAGTGTCTGTCTCAAACGCTTTCAAAAAATACTTTGCTTTGTATTTTCCTGTCTGATGTAGAAAAACATTTTGAGAAAAACAATACCCAAACCCGTAGATTTACAAGTTCACCATGATCTCATCCTGGTATTTAAGCAGCACCAATGTGTGAGGCACCGCTTTACATTTTTAGTACAATTATGTGATATAACATATTAGATTGCTAAATAACACCTATGTTATTGTGTGACACATGTCTTCGAATACATGATTGATGCTATGACGTTTCCTCTTTTATGATATTGTATATCGCATGCATTCAATTACGTGCATATTACCTGCATTCAAATACGTGGTAGCACAATTACTGATTCTAGAGATCTGATACCTTGTGTAAGATTTTATTTCCGGTGTCAAAAAGTTAATAAATTACAATCACTGTCCCCGCAATTTTGTGAGAAGAAAAATCAAGTGACATCACATATTTGAATTTGTGGTATTATACATTGGTTTTAAATGCGTCATACTGCCATTTCAAATATGTCACATCATATATTAAATAGATGATAAACACTTTTTTGGACATCATTTATGGTACCATACATTCGTTTTGAATAGGTGATACTGCCAATTCAAAGATGCCAAATCACATATTCAGTTGGAATATAACATAGTTTACTAAATTAATCAATATTAAATATATGGTATCACACAATATTGGATATTGGCGAGTATATCGCATATTCGAGTACGTTATATCACATGATATCACATATTCGAATACTTAATATTGTATTTGAATATGTTTTATGCCAAAATTGTATTAAACATTAAGCTGGTGTCCCATATTAAAAAGTCATATTTACTCTTCTTCATTTATTCACCTCTGACCTCTTTAATTTACAATGAAAATATACATCGTGATGTACCAATATATAATTAATAAGACACACTGGTTTTAGCATAAGTCCCTCAAATGAAATAGTCCATATTCATCACCCTGGAATGGTTGAGAATATGCTAGCATACCAGAAGTTGGTAAAGATCTAGAATTAAGTGTTACAGAAGTAAGTTTACAAAGCTAAGAGACGGCTTCATAAATCAAAATGTGTATATTGATATAAGATGACAAACAAAGCATATTTATAAAATTACCTATAGAAGTCAATACGTTTAGGTTGATGAAACATTTCAACGTTATGTTTTCAAAATCTAACGAATGCCACTTTATTTTATATTGAATTCGCGGTAGCATTTAACAAATATGTCCGTGCTTATATTTTATATTGAACTCTGTATACGTTTTACAAAGAAGACCATGAAACATTTTATTTTATATATAACTCACTTAAGCATTTTACAAAAAAAGTCCATCGAAGGTTTTTATAATAATCTATGTACTTTTTTTAGCATTTTACAAAGAAAACCATACGCGAATCTACTTTAACATATTTTACAAAGAGGACAATGAAATAATGTTGATTTTTGAGTTACTCATACCACACACTGCAGGTTGGTATGGTAATCATGTATCCCTGTCTCTTAATTCATTGGTAGTATGAATTTTTATCCGATCTAGCTTATACTGCTGTGTGTTGTGCTTAGTTCGTTTCAGATTTGTTTGCATGTTTCCCAAAGCTGGGACCTTCACCAACCAATTTCACTGATCAGACAGCTTTTGTCACATACTCTCTCTCTCTATATATATTGTTGTAGATATTGAATAAAAGATTCAGGTTTTGTCGTAGAAAATACAGGTTTTTCTGTAGAAACCCAGACCACGGCCCCTATTGACATGTTGATCTCGAGCTTATACCTTTGTACCTTAGGTACAGTGCGTGTTCAGTCTTCTTTAAACTAGTCAAGTAGTTCACACAGGATGCAGTGTAATGCATTCCATGGGTCGATAACTCTTGATTTTCAAAAGCTTTCTTTATTGCATTGGTGTATCTTATAAAGTTTGTTGGAATGACCCCTCTATATCTCTCTGGATGGTGGAAAACATTTGAAATGACCCCTCTCTATCTCTTTGGATGATGGAAACCATTTGGAATGACCCCTGTCTATCTCTCTGGATGTTGGAAAACATTTTATGCATTTATTTATACTTATCGTTAACGATTTTATAAGAGTAAAAATAAGATCAGATTACTGTTAAGATGATATTGAAGAACCATACTACTTTTCTATGAAGCAAACTAGTATCTAGTCTTTCACATGGAAGCTTGCCCGCATCATGTGTTAAAATAAACGTATATTTTAAATTATTTCTAATCTGTCAATCCAAGCACTCAAAAGAACATTAAAAATCATACAGTTTTTTTTCAAATTTCGATAATAACCTAGCTGTATCACGAGGGAACCATGTAGTGATCATATTCGTGATATATTTATGTGCCGCTTGCTGCGCGACGCGTAGATAAGCTTTTGTGGCGATACATGCAGTGTGCTGAGCTTCGCATGTACGGTTATGGTTGGATTTATGGCAAGTGAAACAGCAGAAAAAAAAACAATAAAAAACATATTTTTATGCATTTCTGAATGATTGTTAGGGTGACGATTATATTGACACCTGAAAGGTTGATCATACAGTTTGTTAGGGTGACATTTTAAATAAACTCACGATTATATTGTCACGTGAAGGGTTGATGTCACGAGAAAAGTTGATCATACAGTTTGTTAGGGTGACATTTTAAATAAACTTAAGATTATATTGTCACGTGAAGGGTTGGTCATACAGTTTGTTAGGGTGACATTTTAAATAAACTCACGATTATATTGTCACGTGAAGGGTTGATCATACAGTTTGTTAGGGTGACATTTTAAATAAACTCACGATTATATTGTCACGTTAATGGTTGATAATACAGTTTGTTAGGGTAACATTTTAAATAAACTCAAGATTATATTGTCACGTGAGGGGTTGATGTCACGTGAAGGGTTGATCCTACAGTTTGTTAGGGTATTATTTTAAATAAACTCACGATTATATTGTCACGTGAATGGTTGATCATACAGTTTGTAACGGTGATATTTTAAATAAATTCACGATTATATTGTCACGCGAAGGGTTGATGATACAGTTTGCTACGGTGACATTTTAAATATACTCACGATTATATTGTCACGTGAAGGGTTGATGTCACGTGTAGGGTTGGTCATACAGTTTGTTACGGTGTCATTTTAAATACAGTCACGATTATATTGACACGTGAAGGGTTGAACATACAGTTTGCTACGGTGACTTTTTAAGTAAACTCACGATTATATTGTCACGTGAAGGGTTGATGTCACGTGAAGGGTTGATCATACAGTTTGTTACGGTGTCATTTTAAATAAAGTCACGATTATATTGACACGTGAAGGGTTGAACATACAGTTTGTTAGGGTGACATTTCAAATAAATTCACGATTATATTGTCACGTGAAGGGTTGATGTCAAGTGAAGGGTTGATCATACAGTTTGTTAGTGTGATATTTTAAATAAACTCACGATTATATTGACACGTGAAGGGTTGAACATACAGTTTGTTAGTGTGACATTTCAAATAAACTCACGATTATATTGTCACGTGAAGGGTTGATGTCACGTGAAGGGTTGATCATACAGTTTGTTAGGGTGACATTTCAAATAAACTCACGATTATATTGTCACGTGAAGGGTTGATGTCACGTGAAGGGTTGATCATACAGTTTGTTAGGGTGACATTTTAAATAAACTCACGATTATATTGACACGAGAAGGGTTGAACATACAGTTTGTTAGTGTGACATTTCAAATAAACTCACGATTATATTGTCACGTGAAGGGTTGATGTCACGTGAAGGGTAGATCATACAGTTTGTTAGTGTGATATTTTAAATAAACACACGATTATATTGACACGTGAAGGGTTGAACATACAGTTTGTTAGTGCGACATTTCAAATAAACTCACGATTATATTGTCACGTGAAGGGTTGATATCACGTGAAGGGTTGAACATACTGTTTGTTAGTGTGACATTTTAAATAAACTTACGCTTATATTGTCAAGTGAAGGCCTGATCATACAGTTTGTGAGAGTGGTATTGTAAATAAACTCACAATTATATTGTCAGGTGAAAGGTTGATTATACAGTTTGTTATGATGACATTTTAAATAAATTCAAGATTATATTGTCACGTGAAGGGTTGGTCATACAGTTTGTTACGGTGACATTTTAAATAAACTCACGATTATATTGACACGTGAAGGGTTGGTCATACAGATTGTAAGGGTGGTATTGTAAATAAACTCACGATTATATTGTCACGTGAAGGGCTGGTCATACAGTTTGTCAGGATGACATTGTAAATAAACTCACGATTATATTGTCACGTGAATAGAAGGACTGGTCATACAGTTTGTTAGGGTGACATTGTAAATAAACTCACGATTATATTTTCACGTGAAAGGTTGGTCGTGCAGTTTGTTAGTGTGACATTTCAAATAAATTCACGATTATATTGTCACGTGAAGGGCTGGTCATACTGTTTGTTAGTGTGACATTTCAAATAACCTCACGATTATATTGTCACGTGGAGGGTTGATCATACAGTTTTTTAGGGTTATATTTTGAATTAACTTACGATTATATTGTCACGTGAAGGGTTGATCATACAGTTTTTTAGGGTTATATTTTGAATAAACTTACGATTATATTGTCACGTGAATGGGTTGATCATACAGTTTGTTAGTGTGACATTTTAAATAAACTTATGAATGTACAAGTTCATAATTTATTTAATCATTTTGATATATGCTATCTGAATAAATTTAATTCATTGAATATAAACCAATTCCAATAAAGTGAAAGTTTTTTCTTTCAAGTCTCACTACACAGTTGATTTTGCTCGATGTTCAGTATTAAAGGATTTTCGGGATAACATAATCTACGTAGATTATGGTTTTTAAAGTATTGTTTTTCATAAAAAGAATTGTAACTGCTTATAAAAATGCACAATAACTAGGGGTTGACCAGCTTTTTAAAATAAGTGCAGTGGCACCCCTAAGTTTTTTTTTAATCCTCAAAAACTTTAAAATACATACATCTGTTTAAAATCCAATAAAATGAAAATAGCCAATGCCACTGATATCACATTGCAGTATATGCTATGCCAGCGTTTGCAGCACATTACAGTCCCCATGAATCAGTTTGCAAATAGTTTTAACTTTACTACATAGAGAGGTTCCTCCATGGCCGAGTGGTCTAATACGCCGTCTCAATGTCACTTACCTCTCACAACTAAGGTTGTAGGTTCGAGACCAGCTCGCGGCAAAATCTTTATGTGAGAAAGTTTGCCAGTTACTTGCGGAAGGACGGTGGTTCTTCTCAGTCTGACTCAGTCTCCATCAGTAAAACTTGATATGCCATATATAACCCTGAAATGTGTTGAAAATTGTGTTAAACCACACTCAAAAAAAAAAAAAAAAAAAAAATAGAACTTTTACCGTCACCACTAAAAAGGGGGTGCAAATGTGTAGTAAGACGTTAATCATAATATGTGTGTTTGTGCTATGTAAAATAAAGTCTATGATTCCCTAGGTAACACTCATAGCAGGAATGTATAGCCACATAAAAATGTACAATAACTGGCCAGCTGACCAGCTTGTGTATAAAGAGGGTGCAATGATTTAAAAAAAAACAAAAAAACAAGTCTTTAAATGCTCATTAATACATGTACATGTATATATTGAAATTTTATAAAAGTCATTTTTAACACCAGTGATGTCTTATTGCAGTATACCAGCTTTTGGTCTCCTCATCTGCAATAAAAAATCACAATCGCTATGAACGATTTTGAAAATAGTTCAAAACCAAACAACATAGGACTTTTTTTAATGGTAAGAATCATGTTACCGTCGGAAAAAGGGTCGTAACTGTGTAGTGAGATGTATATTAACATTTTAGATATGATGGTTGTAATTGCAAGTGCTGCTATTATAGGTGCACCAGGCGTCTGTTTCATAAAAATATACTTAAATACATAAAAACGTATATGTAAGAAAAGCAGCCAGGTGATCATGATTTTAGAATGGATCCCGTAAAACTACACATGGTTTCATTGGTATTCATTACATAATATATAACTAACAAGTCATGATTAAATTATGTTTTAACATATTTCAGTAAAATGTTGGTAAAACAGATGCCGCATCTTAGAATCTAATAAATGTGATGTATATTGCAGACATGGATTTTACATGCAGGAATATGACGACGTGTTAAAACTACAGAACGCCATTGCTGGTATCACATACGAGTATGGCGAGACTAACACGGCTGCCGGCTTGAGGTTGGTCCGCGAACACTATTTCAATGGTGCCAACGGCGATAGAGCAAACATTAAGAACTTTTGTAAGTTTTTTTGTTTTTTTTTTGTTTTTTTTAAACTTATTTATTGTGCCTCGATTGCGATGCAAGTTTTTACAATTTAGACAAATCACGCTCAAAGTCAACCTGACTAAAACTAGTACTAAGCAATGTTCTTTTAAGTGTTTGTTTTTAATATGCGTAAGTTACGGGGACAAACGTAGCTTAGTCCTAGGATATAGTTTAAAAATACATGTTAAGAAATATGACAAAGAAGATAAACCAACGTTTTAAAAAGCATGCGCCACATAGTAATACTTTCATTTTAAGAATTTATCAAATATATGTATTGCTATGGCAATAGATCTACCATGTTTAAAAATTCAAATATAAATAGTTTGTACTTTGTAAATTAAAATGTCTAAAGTTAGAAATGTATAAATGAGTCAATCATATTGTGTTCAATTTATCAACTGATGTGTGGTTCCTGATGACAGGTATAAGACCACTTTAGCCCAGGTATGCCTCGAAAAGAAATTGATTGGTTATTGAATAGTATCTTCTCTGCGTTTATACAGGTATCAAGGTTCTAGGGTTGCTCCGCATATTGTTTTGTTATTTTTTTTTTTAAATTTTGTAATCTGTATATTGATTCATTGTTTCTGTACATGGAGAGTAAGCCTGAAATCTGAGAACTATATGTTGGAGCTCTATATAAACCCTTTCATTCAAGAGCCGGGTCCGGTTAGCTCGGTCAGTAGTGCGTCTGACTATCAGTCCAGGGATGTTGGGTTCGAAAGCTCGCCCGACCTCAGTCTCTTTGTTGATTGATATAGGACATTGCGTCTCATTATCATTCGTCTCACACCACTGGTTCAAGTGGGAAAGTTATCAGTTACTTCAAAGATGGAGTTGTGCTCGAGTACTGGTTAACCTACCAGGATCCCAGGAAACAGTGGTTAGCGTAACTGATCGTATGTTAGCCTTCAATGGCAAAAAATGACGCTTAATATTCAATCAATCAATCAATCAATCAATCAATCAATCAACTCTATTCATTCAAACATCAAATCATGGACAATACATTTATTTCAGTAATCATCATAACCGACGGAGTATCTAACATAGAGCCAGAAAAGACACTTGTTGAAGCTGATCGACTGAAAGAGAATGGTACGTTAAACTAACAATGTTTATTCAAATTACTTTTATTTACTATGGATAGCGAACAGGAAATGTTTGCGTGATATAGTCCCAATATGATGAGAGTGTTTCCGTGATTGAGTCTCAATATGATGATGATGTTTGCGTGATTGAGTCCCAATATGATGATGGTGTTTCCGTGATTGAGTCCCAATATGATGATGGTGTTTCCGTGATTGAGTCCCAATATGATGAGAGTGTTTCCGTGATTGATTCTCAATATGATGATGATGTCACTGCACTGCGACAAAGATTCTCTCTAGCGATAGGCTTTGGGAAGGCTTGTGTTTAAAACTCATAGGAATATTTATTGTGCAGGAACTGGGGAGTGTTTCATGCGTAATAGTTTAGTCTGATGCTGTAGTTTGAAACCGTTCTCAAACATAACAGGTTATTTTCGTGCTGGAACTAGATTTTATATCTTAGTTCGAATTCATAGGTTCGGAACAGTCTCCAAACTTATAAGTGTATATTTATGCATATAGTTTTGTTATTAGTTTGAAACCGTTTTCAAACAATAACTGTATTTACGTGCTGAAACTTGTATTTGTTTCATGCGCTTTTGTTTAGTTTGAAGATTAAGGTTTGAAACAGTCTTCAAACATATAGGTGTACTTTTATGCTGGATGAACAGTGTTCCAGACATACAGTTTTGGTTTGAGTTTGAAACAAGTCTCAAACGTATGCTGTCCAGACACGTTGTCTGAACAGCTGGTCTCATTATTAAAATAGTATTGAACAACAGTTGGTTTAACTCGACAAGGTTTGAAACATTATACTGTATATAGTTAATTGGTATGATCATTTGTCTGTATGATTTCTAAATATTAGAATCATTTTATTATTCCTTTTGTTTGATGTTAACTAATCATAAGGCAAGAAGCCTGAGGAAAATTTATATATTATATAGTTTGAACAAAATTGTTTAACATAGTTTCAAGCTAGGCTGTTTCACAGCTCAATCCAGTGAAGACACAGTCGCCTTACAGAAGATCACGTTTTTAGTTCAAGAAACCCACCCAACATCTTGACAGAGTCCTAATATGATGATGGTGTTTGCGTGATTGAGTCTCAATATGATGATGGTGTTTCCGTGATTGAGTCCCAATATGATGATGGTGTTTGCGTGATTGAGTCTCAATATGATGATGGTGTTTGCGTGATTGAGTCCCAATATGATGATGGTGTTTCCGTGATTGAGTCCCAATATGATGATGGTGTTTGCGTGATTGAGTCCCAATATGATGATGGTGTTTGCGTGATTGAGTCCCAATATGATGATGGTGTTTCCGTGATTGAGTCCCAATATGATGATGGTGTTTGCGTGATTGAGTCCCAATATGATGATAGTGTTTGCGTGATTGAGTCCCAATATGATGATGGTGTTTCCGTGATTGAGTCCCAATATGATGATGGTGTTGTCGTGATTGAGTCTCAATATGATGATGGTGTTTCCGTGATTGAGTCCCAATATGATGATGGTGTTTGCGTGATTGAGTCCCAATATGATGATGGTGTTTGCGTGATTGAGTCCAAATATGATGATGGTGTTTCCGTGATTGAGTCCCAATATGATGATGGTGTTTGCGTGATTGAGTCCAAATATGATGATGGTGTTTCCGTGATTGAGTCTCAATATAATGATGGTGTTTCCGTGATTGAGTCCCAATATGATGATGGTGTTGTCGCGATTGAGTCTCAATATGATGATGGTGTTTCCGTGATTAGGTCCCAATATGATGATGGTGTTGTCGTGATTGAATCCCAATATGATGATGGTGTTGTCGTGATTGAAACCCAATATGATGATGGTGTTGTCGTGATTGAATCCCAATATGAAGATAGTGTCACCGTGATTGAGCCCCAATAAGATTATAGTGTTTCCGTGATTGAGTCCCAATATGATGATGGTGTTGTCGTGATTGAGTCCCAATATGTTGATGGTGTTTCCGTGATTGAGTCTCAATATGATGATGGTGTTGTCGTGATTGAGTCCCAATATGATGATGGTGTTGTCGCGATTGAGTCCCAATATGATGATGATGTTTCCATGATTGAGTCCCAATATGATGATGGTGTTTCCGTGATTGAGTCCCAATATGATGATGGTGTTTCTGTGATTGAGTCCCAATATGATGATGATGTTTCCATGATTGAGTCCCAATATGATGATGGTGTTTCTGTGATTGAGTCCCAATATGATGATGATGTTTCCATGATTGAGTCCCAATATGATGATGGTGTTTCTGTGATTGAGTCCCAATATGATGATGGTGTTTCCGTGATTGAGTCCCAATATGATGAGAGTGTTTCCGTGATTGAGTCCCATTGTGATGATGATGTCTCCGTGATTGAGTCCCAATATGATGATGGTGTTTCCGTGATTGAGTCTCAATATGATGATGATGTTTCCGTGATTGAGTCCCAATATGATGAGAGTGTTTCCGTGATTGAGTCCCAATATGATGATGGTGTTGTCGTGATTGAATCCCAATATGAAGATAGTGTCACCGTGATTGAGCCCCAATAAGATTATAGTGTTTCCGTGATTGAGTCCCAATGTGATGATGATACATATTTTGTCTGTAGAACGGAACAAGATCTCCCGATTGGGTCCGTTACATAGTTATGGCAATAAGTGTAAGTGTTGCTGTGCCTGTGTTTATAATATATTGTCTTATAGAAAACTTACAGGATCTACTTTCGTTTTAGGTGTACACATTTACTCCGTTGGTATTGGTGACTTCGATTCCAATGAAGTCAACGCCATCGCATCGGAGCCAGCATCTAAAAACGCATTCATCTTAACCGGATACCAGGCATTAGAAAACATATCAAGCAGCATTGTTAAGAAGACGTGCAGAGGTAAGATGTATATTAGGACTGCAATGGGTTTGAATATATATTTTCTTTAAAGGACTGGAACGGATTGAAATATATATTTGTTTTAAGACATGACTTGATAAGATAAATATTAGGACTGTAGTGGATTGAAATAGGCATTTGTTTTTAGACACGAAGTTGCTTCATGTATATTAAGATTGCAATGGGTTAAAAATATATTTGTTTTAAGACATGAAGTGATAATATATATATTAGGACTGCAACGGATTGATATATAGTTATTTGTTTCAATACGTGAAGGGGCTAGACGAATATTAGGACTACAATGTGTTAAAATAAGAGATAAAATGTATATTATGACTTCAACGGATTGAAATATATTTATTTTTAGGCATGAAGGGGATATATGTATATTAGGACTGCTACGGGTAAAAATAGAAACACCCGGTGAATTTGAGTCATATGAGCAAAGTAGCATATGCGATATTATGTAAATATTTGTACAGTTATGTAAAGGTACATCATTAATGGTTTTGTAAATATGATCAGTATCCTTGACAAAGTAATTAATGAAATACCGTTGGATTCATTTCGTCAGCACGAGTCATTTCATACTTTTATCTAAAATCTAATGAACGAATCCTTAGGCAATAATTTAAGAAATTTCACTTAAATTCAGACATAACTTATAGGCATGAAATATCTTTTTGAAAAGAACATGTTAAGAATTATACTAGAACTTCGATAGCTCGAACACGATGGAACTGAACAAAATAGTTTGGTTAACACTTGTTTAAGTGCAGTATTGTTCAAAATCATACAAAATACATGTAAGAATTTGACCAGGACCAGATAAGTGGTTCGGGACATCCGTGTTCAAGCCAATGAAGTTCTACTGTATTATTAAGAATGTGACCAAAACTGTTTTGACATTTGTGACAAATTTAATGAATGTAAATGTATTTCATTACTGATTGTGTCATAATGATCACCATTATTAAGCATGTGACCAAAACTGTTTTGTATATTTGTGACAAATGTAATGAATGTAAATGTATTTCATTACTGATTGTGTCATTATGATCATAATTATTAACAAACTCGTTAATGAAAATACATGTACATACATATTCTAAAACAGTCAATATCGCTACAATATATCATTTGATACATGACTGAAACTTGCCCGGCGTGTCTGTATCATTTCGGTATATTTATGATGTTGTGGTTGTTATGATCTTTGAATGCCACGTCTTCTGTTGCTCATCTTTGCTCATTTGTTTTCTTGATTTTTAGATCCTTCCGTTTGTGACGAGAACCCGTGCAGAAATGGCGGTGTATGTGTGCCCGGTGTGAACGGACTTTTCTGCGAGTGCGGAGTGGGCTTCCGAGGAGATTATTGCCAGGATTGTAAGTTTGTTTGTCTGAACATCCAGGATTCCAGGAATCAGTTGTGTGGTCAATTCTTTGTTTGTGTTCTAACTTATGTTTCTAGAAAAGCTATAGTCTTCGTCCTTGACAAGTATTCTATATTCAGCCACCATATTGGGTCCAGGGCGTTTTGGGGGTTGGGAGGACCATCCCCTCCACACCTTACACTTTAATAAAATAAGGTACATAAATGAACAAATAAACTAACAGCAAACATAAAAACGATTCATCACATTCTTCCATTTTCCATTCTTCATCAGATTACACTTTAATAACAATGTATAACTGAATATTTGTTTTGTTTTCATTTCAGCTTGTGTTTCCAGAAAAGATATATTCTTTGTGCTTGACAGTTCTGACAGCGTTGGCGAAAGTAATTACGCGCACGCCTTGTCATTCATCAACAACATCGTTGAGGAATTTAGCAGCAAGGACAGCTACAACCGATTCGCTCTGATCACCTTCAGCACCGATGTCCAGATCGTGTTCAGTCTCGGCCGCTACAGGACCATGCGAATCATCCACAACGCAGTAAAGTTCGCCAGGTATCGCCCCGGTAACACAAACATAGCCGGTGGATTACGTACCGTGCAAGAGATCTCAGTAGAGTCCTTAGGTGATCGCGATGACGCTGAGAATATCGTATACCTCATCACAGATGGAACAAGCAATGTGAATGAAGGCGATACGATTCAGGCGGCTCAAGATCTCAAGGACGCAGGCACCAGGGTCATTACAGTTGGTGTAAATATGCAAAGTACGTCAGAAATAGAGCGAATAGCATCGGCTGAGGAGGACGTGTTCAGGGTACCTGAATTTACCAAACTGGACGATATATTAGCGGATTTAGTTGAGAGAACGTGTAAAAATGGCAATGAAGAATAGATAAGGACCATAGTGTATTTTAAACACTAGTTTGTCTGATAATGTTTATATTCCTGAACTGAACTTCATGTGTAATCGCTTTTATAAGCTTAGTTAAGCTTTTCAAATCACTATTTTGTAAGTTTAACACATATATCAAAATGCAATTAACTTATTTAGTAAATGTACATCTATCATTTATTTGCGTGTATCTAATAGCTATTGTTTCAAAGTTTGAACAAAAGATGTGTTAGAATGTGTTAAATGTCATGAAGTTCTCGGATAAGAAAGTAATTAAAATTATCTTTAATTAGATCCAATTATTAATCAACATTACATTTAATCATTGTATCAATTTGTAAGAATACTGCTTCGCGCTAAAACTAAAACAAATGATGTCAAAGATGTGTGCTTTTACACATATTATTCATTTGTAGTTTATCATTTTAGATCTCTTCAGATCTTCAAGTTATTTTATTTTCATTTAATTTATATGTAACGTGTGCCTGGTCATGTGCATTGCTAATATCATCTACAGCCTCTCACTTGTTGAGCTCAATTTTGAAGTTTTGTTTGATGTGGACAGCGGTTCAATAAAGATAATAGTTTGGCAAGACACCGCGTATAGGATATTCTTTGACGACACAGTAAATAATACATCGACAAAGAATACTTGGGCGACACCGCGTAAAGAATACTTGGGCGACACCGCGTATGTGTTCTTCAGGGTCCGTATGGCTTTTTATTTGTGCGAAAAATATTGAAATATTCTTCCGAGATCTTTAAGTGATTTGTTATGGATTATTGAATAGATAAAACGGCGTTTGAACACGAATAGCATTTTCATTCCGTTTTCTAAATAAACGTGTTCATGGTACAACGTAAATAAATGATGTAAGCTATTTGGATCACGTTTTATCTTCCATTTCAAGGTCCGAAAAAAACGCGTTCACAGTAAATAACTAACGTAAGCTATGTGAATCACAAATTTTCTTCCATTTCAAGACCAGATAGAATAGCGCATTCGTGGCACATCGCTTAAAACTTGCGTAAGTCGTATGAATCATGTTTTTTCTCCCGTTTCAATGTCAGAAAAAACGCGTTCATGGCAAATAACTAACGTAAGCTATGTAAACTTCCATTTCAAGGTCAGAAAACGCGTTCGGCGCGAAGTAAACTATTTAGCTTATATCCTATATGATGTACTTCTTTGACTATATTTGTGACTTGTTTATTGAGTTCAGCGATGTTTATGGGCTCTTGTATATTATGTTTCATAGGATCAATGATCCATATGTGTGAAGTTTTTCTTCTTTTTTTTATTTGCATAAATGCTCATTAAACGAATTGTTCCTATAGAAACCGTTGAAATTGGGATTAGCTGAAACTGTGTAGAGCATATGCACTGTTAACACTCAATTTCACGAGACAGTGTACGAATGACATGAACCGTTTAAGTGTGTATATATATTTTAACAAAAAACGTCAATACATTTTTAGTAGGTTTTGTTTTATAATGTAAATTAAATCTTCCATTGATAATTGATTATATATTTTTGTATTTTATTTTTACCTTTTCATTTTTTTACATATTTGCATTTAATACCGTTTTCTTTTACTTTGCATAAATGTATATCTACCTACGAATATTTCTTGTAATTCAATAAACTATTAAAACACTCTTACTATACAGAAATCCAAGTAATAGTTAGTGTTCATTTAGTTACAATTTAACAACTAAAAAAACTCAAAGGGAGTGACCGTAGGGAACGACCGGTGTTTCTTAATTGTAATTGTTTTACTAAATGCACACTAACTGACTTAGTGTTCAACGTCATTTGACTGACAGTTTGACGTCATTTGACAAACGCCGGGCGGATCTATGATAAAAGCTGAGATGATTGACGTTTTAAAGTTAATGTTTGCTAAGGCCGTTTCTAAGCATGGCTCGCGCGGCTTTGTAGTTTTACATGACTCGTTCAGAATTGAATCAAATGCGGAGAACGAACTTAATGACTAAATTATTTTGTAAACTGTTTTAACAAATAAGAGCGACACAATTTTGAAAATTTAAGCGATTTCATTGGTTGTCAAATGAAGTTAAACACCAAGTTGTCATATATGCAAAAATTGTTAGTCGTACTCAAGTATCAATCTGGGTTCGATTTAATGTTCAACTCTCAAATGGTTAATATATTGACAAGTTAAATTAAAGATTTGTAAATTGATTTCGCCCATCAGTATGCCGTAGTTTTTGTTTTTTTAATTTTTTCTTGTGTACTTACAAATAATCTACATATTTGTATATGTCATGTACATGCATTGATTATAGATTTACATCAGAGGAAAATCTTACCTGTGTTACGTTATAAACAAAAACCTGCATTGTTAAAGGTATTTTGATTAAAAACAAATTTTGTTACCCATTTAATTTGCTCACCAGAGGAAGCCTTGACTCACGGTGTAATTCTGCTTCCGGTTTTATCTCGTTCACAATAGGGAGCCAAAGATTCGGTGGAATTAAATTCAATCAAAAGAGTTAACTCTACGTATAAATGTAATAATAATGTACGGTTTAATTAACATACCATGAACAGCAGACATAATCCAGATGTTTATGCTGTGAATAATATCAATATAACGGATTAGAGTTGAGTTGGAGTTGGTAGTCAACTGGTAGAGCATCGGATCCAAGATCAGAGGGTCGCGGGTTCGGTCTTCCTCCACGGCTATGTTTAATTTCCTTGGGCGAGATTCTTTATTCACATATGCTTAGTACTAGTTCTACCCAGGAATACTTCGAGCGTGAATTGTCTTAGTTGTAACAATTTTTTTCACTATCGATGTAAAATGATTGAGAAATAATGAGAGAGAAAATAGTGATTCGGGACAAATAGCTGCATTATCGTTTATCGCTTCTAAATCCTAGGCTTGCTATAATATCACCTGAGTTTAATGTCAAAAATGGCTTAAAAGACTCACCATAGTTAAATAGTGAATAAATACCTCAAATATTTATCTAAAATCAAACTAAATGAGGCAATATGGTTTATACAGATAGAGTTGATACAGACAAAATACAAAATCAACATTAAACTACCATAGAAAAAAATAAAAGAAATATACAAAATGATTTATTTAACGTCTTTTGAACGTAGGGAACGTATATATACATGTACCAATACGATGGGCAATTTAACAATACAATGAAACGCTATAGTCGTCAAAATATGGTTATGTGAGCGTTCCACAATTGGAATTTGAAGTAAAAAGTTCGACTTTTAAAGCTATTGAAGAAGCTGAATATAATGAACATTTCGCTTTGTACATTAATTTTGTTTTTAACTGAAATTATTATGTTGCCTAAATATTCTAAATAAAATGTAAGACGATGTTAGTTGCTTTGATTGTCTTTTATTTTGTATTTCCATTTAATAAATTCCGTTTTAGATACATAAAAAATAACTGGGTTTCATAACGCGACTGCCAATCAATCCGGGGTCGTGAGTTCAAATCCCTGCCCGGCCACAGCCTCCGTGATGATTGATATGACGACATTTCGTGTCCTTTTTTCCTTTATTTTTCAGGATCCCAGGAAAGAGCGGTTAGGTGGCTCGATGGCATAAACATGATGCTTAGTATTCAAACAAACAGTCAATAAAGTAAATAAATGTTATTATATATTTCTATCCGTAGCATACTTACAGCGGACACCTTAAAAATGACCAAAAAAAAAGAAAATATATTTTCAACAAAGGACGAGACATCTAAATGACACGGCCAACACAACAATAACAACAACACGCACGCACGCACGCACGCTAGCACGCTAGCACGCACGCACGCACACACGCACGCAGTGAGTCAGCCAATCGATCAACAATACATAGAACAGCTGTAGAGTATGATAGCTGTGTATTTAAATCGATCAATCAGTCAATCAATCAGTCAACCCATAGAACAGCCGTAGAGTATGGTGGCTATGTATTTAACCCTTTACTTCATATAGACGCCTTTGGACACCTCTAATAAAGACGCCTTTTTGACACCTCTAATATAGAAGGCTTTTGAATTAGTTCGTGAATTATGTTTATATTAACTGACAGAGTGGAAAACAGTGCAGGAAGTGTTCAGATTGCTCGTTACGAGCAATCTGAACTGTTCCTGCACTGCTTTCAAAGGCCTTCTGTGATTGGTATTGATTGAGTAAAGGGTTAAAATCAAGCAATCAATAAATCAATCAATCAACACATAGAACAGTTGTAGAATATTATGGCTGTGTTTTAAATCAATAAATCAATCATTCAACCAACACAGAAAACAGCTGTAGAGTATGGTGTCTGTGTGTTTTAAATAAATGAATGAATGAGTCAACGCATAGAACAGCTGTAGAGGCATAATGCCACCATTGCAAAAAGGAAGTGCTTCCGTGGGGTAGTCGCATAATGGCGGTTATAAATAATCCTCAATTGTTCTTCTTTAAAAATGCATTTTCCTTATTTTAATGCTCATTTTTTTTATTTGAATGGCATTATTGATGTATTTTGAACATTTTGATAGCATTGTCATGTTTGAATTGTGAATTTAGAAGAAAAAAAATGATGCTTGGAAATTGGGGTATGAATTCATGATTTCGGAAGTCTACATTGACTTTGTCACCAGTGTACACACTGAGCAGAAAAAAAATCTCTTATATGACATATGACCCCTACTTTTCTCATCATATTTTGATAGTGCAGAGGTTGACAAAAAGTAAAATGTAGGTTTCATTTCTTTCATTTGGGACCCTCTATGAATGACAAGCCTTCAAACTTTTACTATTTACTATAGAATAAAGAACAAAAATCAATGGTGGGGTTACACCTATAAGAGAGACTTGAGTGAAATGAGGGTGATTTTCCAAAATGTTAATTGTAGGTAAAATAACCTCTTTTTTACACTCTCATAGTATTAAATGACAAATTGGAGACATTTGCTTCATAAAAAAACACATTTTGGCAAGTGTATGCCTCAAATAAAGCATATATGTGCATATTTACTTTGAAATTTCATGAAAAATCACAAAATTTTGAAGATTTTTTATTTTGGATGATTTAAATGTGCAATTTTTAGCATTTACATTGTATTGAATAATGTATTTTGGTAAGATAATGTCTTCAGTGTATCATGAGACTATTTTGGTGTAAAAATTTTAATGGAATTAGGTAAAAAAAAAAAAATTTTGGTAAAATTAGTCAAACACATCAAAATTGCATGTCGGTCAACATCTCGCGCCTGTATATAATGATCAAGTAAAAAGTGGTATTTTGACAAAAGTTTCAGTATTTTATGCCTGCAACTTGGCAGTATTACTTCAAATTGCTAGTACTTAGTAAAAATGAGGTAATTATGAAATTAAAAAAAAAAGAGTTTCCTTATAGGCATAGTGCCACCATTGCAAAAAGGAAGTGCTTCCGTGGGGTAGTCGCATAATGGCGGTTATAAATAATCCTCAATTCTTCTTCTTTAAAAATGCATTTTCCTTATTTTAATGCTCATTTTTTTATTTGAATGGCATTATTGATGTATTTTGAACATTTTGATAGCATTGTCATGTTTGAATTGTGAATTTAGAAAAAAAAAATGATGCTTGGAAATTGGGGTATTTACTATAGAATAAAGAACAAAAATCAATGGTGGGGTTACACCTAGAATATGATGGCTGTGTATTTTTATTAGTACCGGTGTCACGTTAGATTCACACGCACTCCCGATAGTCCACGCGTGTGTATCTGCCGTAGGGTCATACGTTTCACACGCAGAAAAATCACACGCATTTGTTACTGTTTTGAATCGAATAATTCTATTTGTTTAAAGGTTATTAATCATTTGAAAACATATGTCTTTGTTTAAACATAGGTTGAACTGGCAAAAAACCCACTGAAGTGTTATTTTACTCTTAAAACGTACACTTATGACTATAGAAAATAGACGTGTTATACACCGCTATAATAGAAGGAAAATCACCAACAGTGAATCACGGTTAAACACAAATTTTTTTTACTAAATTAATAACTGTTATTTTAGTGAAACATACACCGATCGAAAGCTGAACTATTACCTGATCGAGTGATGTTAACATATTAATATGAACTGGCGTAACTACGGAGAATTAAGCATTTATTTTACGGGCACTCCTTCGCAAAACGGCGAAAAATACCCACAACTATTTCATACAGTATTGTAGTAGCTAGTTGAATCGCTGATTAAACAACATG